>VWZW01007543.1:552101-583941 GCA_013397115.1 Edolisoma coerulescens
GGGGGGGGTTGGTTGGGTTTTAGCTTTGGGGCTTTTTTCCTCATGGCTTTTTGTTTGTTTGCTTTGGGTTTTGGGGTTTTTAAATAGTGTCTTTGAACTTACCTACATTTCCATTGCTATAATTACTGTAAAAAGTTGACCAGCACTTTGAATTAATCAGGTATCATTTATAACACCCCAGGTGAAAATCTGGTTCCAGAATCGCCGAGCAAAAGAAAGAAAAATGATCAAGAAGAAAATCTCACAGTTTGATGGCAGCGGGGGCTCAGCTCAGAGTGACTCTGGTTCACTCAGTCCAAATGAACTGTCAAATTCTCTGTTCCCACCACCACATGGAATAAATGGATTACAGCCTAATGACATTCATCAAGTCATAGTTTCAGAATGAACAGAGGGGAAAAAACAAAACAGGAAAAAAGCAAGAATGGATTTCTCCACCACTGCCACCCCCCACCTTGGAAACTCAACTTTGCAAGGGACCATTTTCCTTTAACTGCCTTCAGAGTGCTGATTTCTAAGCAGGAAATCTGAGCCTATTACCAAAATGTTTTAATTATTGCAAAAATCTCAGGGACCTTGTGCTGCTAAGATTCATCTCTCAATACGTTTGATAGCAGGTAATTTGCTTCAGACACTGACACAAAGGATGAAACAGCTGAAGATTCAGTACATGTAGTTCTAGTCTGATCATATATATACAGAAAACTAAGAGAACTGATTATAAAATAGAGTCCTATTGCAGAAAATATAAGAAGCTGGGTGTGTTTGGTTTGTTCCATTTATATAATTAGAGTAAACCGTAGATGTTAATAAATATTTACACTTAAATGGACTGAAAAGAATGCTACTTTTTGAAAACAGCAAAACCATTTAAAACACTTTTAAATGCTCAAGGAACATAATAATGTTGCTATACCAACATATTGCATTTAATTAAATAACACAAATCATCTCTGCCCTATGGAATTGTATTCAAGCAATAGTTACAGATACAGAATATACCAAACCTGCCAAGATTTGTTCACTGTTAAGAAACACACCAATTTCTCATGCACATTAGTAAATGCCAGATAATTAGGAAGATAAGCATTACCTCTATCTTCTATGACTGCTCAAAAATACGAGCACAAATGGAATGGAAACAGAACTGTTACTACAAGCAAACCACCAAAAAGCAAATAAAGAATTTGCTTAATGTCTCCAAACATTTGAAGTGAAACAGGAGCAGTCTCGGGCCGCTGATTTTATCTCTGACACTTATTTGGGGCTGAAGGCAGCAACTATCCCAAGGAAGCTGAGAGGGTATTTTGAAGCTGTTACCTGCAGCTGAGCAGCCCCAAAGCGCAGCCACAAAAGGAATGTTCACTTCACGTGCACTCCTGAAAGAGCACAAATTAAGGACATGATCACAGTGGGGTTTGCTTTAATTACTGCTCCATGTTGGCAGGTGAGAAGGTAGCAATGGTATCTGAAAGACAAGCGATGAGTCTGGAAAAAGTAGAAAGAAAAACCAAAGCACTAAAAAAATCCCCAAGCCCTTCAGTAGCACTATTCTTTGGAATTTCTTAATATGATCTTTTTGATAGCATACAAGTGAATAGCTCTATTGGGAAAATTTGATATTCCCGAAAATGTCAAGGGGAGCAAAGGTAATAAAAAGGGAAAAAAGCAGAACACAAACAGAAAACAGCATTATGAAAATCATGGATCACTTATTTCAGCAACATCAAACTCTTGCTCTCAGAAACAGCAGAATAAATTCTGCTTTTCTTCGTGTCAATGAGCATTGATAATGCACTGAACAACACGGACAGAACTTGTCAAAGCTCTCATCATCTGGATTCAAAACACTAGATAAGAAATTTGAGGATACGCCTCACTATTCCTCATTTATTTTAAAATAACCCTGTTAGAGTAACTCCATGAAAGCAATTCTGTTGGGAGTTACAAGAATAACACTCGTCAGAACTAAATTCTGAATTATATGTTTGTAGACATAAATGTCTCAAACTAAACTAGGAAGAAATCTTGTAACACATATTAAGAACTTACTCACTGTAAACATTTTGTGGGTGGTTCCCCAATATACTTGCTAGTCATGTCCTATCATATGGTTCAAAGAAATGGGTGTATTCTAATGCAAACAAACTGTAAACAGAAAATCTTGTGTATATAAATAGTTATAAAACTCAGCCCGATGAGAAACTGAGACCACATCTGCATGGCTTTAACTCAGGATCTCCTAAATCCGCTCACTGATGTTCCAGTGGGATCACATGGACATTTTAGGAGACAGAGCACGTTGTGGAACGTGCACGCACAGCCCTGCTCTGTTCAGATTCATAGAAGTGCAAGTGTGACACACACATAATTTTTTTCTTTGCTCTTCAGTCAAATAAATCCAGATTTTTTCCTTGGGAGAGGAAGTTTCCCCAGTTCCACCAGCCCCTCTGCCTGGGTTGGCCTTCTATACATGAAGGGTGCAGAAGATAAAATAATCTCTCAGGAAACTCAGACTTTAGATAGACAAGAAA
Source organism: Edolisoma coerulescens (assembly GCA_013397115.1). Taxonomy (NCBI): domain Eukaryota; kingdom Metazoa; phylum Chordata; class Aves; order Passeriformes; family Campephagidae; genus Edolisoma; species Edolisoma coerulescens. The sequence continues at coordinate 554,636 of VWZW01007543.1, forward strand.
AAGGGCAGAGGACCTTTACCTCAAACCAGCAGAAGGGCCATTTCTATGGAAACCAGGAGAGGGGTTTTGTGAGGCTTAGCAGTGGCATAGAAATGGAGAGAAACTTCTTCTAGTTTTCAGATTTTTTTTTCTCTGGTCAGTTTTATATCAACAAGGAAGAATGGCAAGTACAGCTATAACATACAACATACCATTCATTGTACTTGTGTATTAGAAATGCATTGCTTCATATTTCTCTTCCCTTCCCATTTACAACAAAATTGAAATGAAACACAGAGTTATTTACCAGGTTCACATTCAACATATTCAAAATCATCATCTTGCAGATTCTAACCAAGCTCCAGGCAGTCAGGAAACACCACCCTGCTCTGACAAACGGGGCAGAGGAGCCACTGAAGCCACTGACTGCACTCAGAACAACCACAGTTGATAAAGGAATCATTCTAAATGAGCCCATTTTAGATGTTTTCAGACTTGGAATGGGATAAAAAGCACCTCCTCTGGCATGTTTAATATCAGTCTTGTCAATAAAAATTGTTTTCCTTTTTCATGATCTTTATCCCCAATTCTATCCATCAGATGTATTTTAAACATATCCAAAGCATATGTTAATAAATACTTAGGGGAGAGTCTCTTTCATCCACTAGATAATGATCTCTAAGCCTACAGAGTGTATCAGATTATCTTCTCTGACTACAGTTAAGTCAAGTAAGAAGTTATTCCCCTTATCTGTTGCCGTGCATAATTATCCCCAATGTAGATCATAACGTCCCTTTCAATCTAAGTGCAGTGGCACAGCTGTTTCTTAAAATAATCTAAGGAAAAAATTATTAAACTCTTCTAGACTAATCAGGATATTTCTTAGTAAACTCCATCAGAGAGTGATTAACTGCAGTCAGAGTATCAGGTCAGGAGGCTGGGAAGCCAGAGAGAGGGGAAAACGGCAAGCAGCTAAAAGAAAATCCTTACCCTGCCTCTCGCAGGCCTTGGACACTTTATCAGACAGTAGCTATGCCATGAGCCAGCAAACATCATCCCAAACCGAAATACAAACTGAGCACTTCATGCTGGCACATTTCAAAGGCCCATTAAGGACTCCAGGACAGCCTGACAGGAGCCCAGCCATGGTCATGGCTCTGCCAGCACGGGAACACAAGATCAGGACATGCACTTGGGTGGAGGCACCACAGTCCTTGCATTCCACTATATTCCAGGCAGCTGCCTTTGACTCTTCAGCATTGCTTCTGTGAAGGAGAAACTTCAGCAGATGTGATCAACCCCTGTATTTAATTTTTGTATTTACAGGGATGAAACACTAAAGACTATAAATAACATTTTTCAATATTTATCTTTCTTCCTTTGAAGACTTCTCCAGGGACTTTAGTTATACTCTCCCTTAGCACTGTTAAGCAATTAAAATAATAAGAGATCAAATGCCATCCTTTGCACCCAGTGGGTATCTTCCCCAAGCTCTTCAAGTTTCCTGTGTTTTTCACTGTATGTAAATAGAAAACCATCACACTGTTTGAATTCAGCTGATTGATTGGTGGTTCAAGTTTGCAAGGTAGTGAGCTCCTTTAACATCATGCTGATATCAAAAGAAAACTCTGCATCACACAACTGTCTAATTCCAGCAGCCAGTAAATCCCATCTGACATTTATCTGAATCATCTCAATTCTTATGAATCTTGAGAGGTGCCAAAGCTTTGGAAGAAATGCCCTCCTCAGCCCCACTGTCCAGAAATATTTAATCAAGACAGAACTCTGGCACAAACTGCTCCTGCTGATGCTCAGTGTAACACCACAGTGAATTGGCTTCATTAATCAACTTCTAAATATTGATCTGGGGGAGAAAATAATGAAAAATACAGATTTATCCTTAGTTAGAGATAGCTTAGACAAGAAATGGGAAAGTGCCTCATAAATATCATAAGATATTTAAAACATCAGTTTACAAAGAGAGCATAACTTAAACCCCTAATTGGCTGTTTGTAGTAGTCAAAAAAAACCCTGGATGAGAAACTTGACAACCTCTTGAAACTTAGATTTTTGAAAATTGATCTACCTGAGGCATTTTCAGTATCAGCAGCACAGAGCTGCACAAAGGTAAAACCCTTCTAGACATTACAAAATATTTGTATGACAAAATCAGTTTCACTGAACCTCTCACACATCTCTTGACTTGCCTTCCTTCAACAAATGAGCACATCCACATTTACCTAATGAGTTGCACATTTCTATTTCTGAACAAAATAACGGGAACTTGCAGTGAGATGCAAATCAGCTTGGGAAAAGGGTTTGCATTAGTTGATCAAGAAGCATGAGGCTTTGTCCACCAGACTTACAATACATTCTCCAAATTCCAAGAGTATATTCCCATTATCCAACAACCTCTTCCTGTGCTGAAACGCATCTGTCTGAAATGAGGGAATTCTGAGAGCCAACCTGACATCACCTGTTGTACATCCTTCCTCCTGAAGAACGCCTGTGTGGTGGTGATTTGTGTGGAACAAATGGAGAAGGTACATTGGAAGAAGACTCAGAATCTCTCAGGCCCACATGAACATTCCCTTTCCATGTTCTCCCAACAGTGCCTTTATTTAACGCTGTGCTTTGGTTTAACTCCCGGTTTTTCTGCTCTTTGTGTTTCATGCTCTATGTAACACTTCTGATTCCAAGAAAGGAAGTGATTTGTGTGGATAAACATTGCCAGAGACCATCATCCCTCCACAAATCTTTCCGTTTTTATGGCATAATAGTTTCATAAAATAAGCAGCATCCTAAAGAAGTACTGAAAATGAAGCTTCTATTTCTTCCTGTGAAGCCATAAAGTTTGATCATGCTGAAAAAAGTTTCCTGTAGTATTTACCTCTCAAACCCAATACTAAACAGACATTCTTTAAATACAGACATGGGACACAAAAGGTGTTTTTCCTAAAATAGTCTATTTTTACCCAGATACTCATTGTTCCTATAGGAGAGAACACATACACAGAGAAGTCTACTGAAACTTCAGCAGAACTTTGACTTCAATCTATTATTTAAAAGCACAAGATGTTAAATATGAAGCTGCTTTAGCAAAGTACCTTTTCCAAGTAAAAGCACTTCTTTTCTTGGTTTGTTAATACCTCAGACATTCATTATAAAGAGGTCACACAGTGAGTTATGCTTCATTTTACACTCAATTCAGCAAATTATTGCACCACTTGCTTTGGAGCTTATGCCTTAATGCCATCACATGTGTTCTTCTGGCACAATGTCCATTGAAATGTCTGTCACATTGGCTTGTTTATTAAACCAAAACCCAGGTTGCATTAAATGGAGGTTTTTCTATTAAACACGAGACTGTGCTGGATGTGTTCCTGTTTGCCACCCCTTGCCCTAACACCTGAGTGTCACCATTGTCATATCCAATGTGACAGCTGAACACCCTTGCAGGCAAGTCCATGGGGTTGATTTCACCTTCTAGCACCCATTCTGCTTGTCCCTTGCTCTTTCATCCTTGTAAAATCTTCAAGACATTTTTATTGGAACAACGCTGAACACGTGCAAGGAATGGGAACCAGGCTTGGCTTTACAGCATTCAAGGGGGATCCTAAATGCTCTAAAAAACCCTAACACAAATCTTCTTAAAGGGCTCGATCCACATCCCAAGTCAGCGCTGAAGTGCTTATCCCAGTGAAAGCTGGATCATGCCAGGAGGGCACGGTGTCATGGCCATGGGAAATCCCACACTAAACCCCCACAAGTTGCCCCTTTTGCTCTCATTTATTCACATGAGCAGGCTGCTGGGTACGAGTTGGAAACCCTACATGTGGCACTCTACTCAAATTATTCCTTTGAGTCTGGAAGCACCTGTAAAAACTCTTCACTCATCAGGTTAAAATAGTCTAAGAAATGGAAATACATCAGCAATGTTGATAAAAATCAGCAGTCAGACAAAGCTTTGGGAAAACAAGAAATATTGTAGCACCATGAAGATAAAGCAATTAATTTTCATCATGTTATTTAGCATTCTGCAAGGCCAGTTCTGGAAAATGCTTCCCTAATAAAATAAGAACAGCATTTTTAAATCTTCCATAAGCTTTCTGGCTTCTGGTCAGCACCAGCACATAGCCTTGGACCCAAAAGTCTGCATTTAGCCCTTTCTCCTGGGAAATGCTGGCCAAGAGGACATCAGGTACTGCAGTTGTGCTCAGAACACCAGTCAAGCCTAACCCACTGCATTGGTTCAACATGCATTGGTTCAGGGGTTGGGTTTTGGCAGCTTGGAGCCCCACACAAGTTCTGAGCATCACAAGTCCTAAAATCCATGGGGAAATAGCAAGAAGCAAAGGATTTGTGGTCAAAGTCTCATGGTGATACAGCTCTCAAAAGAGGCATTGCAGCTTGTTTGCAGTTTCTCCAGGGGAACCAGAGGAGGGTTGTCCAGAGCAGCTGTGGCTGCCCCATCCCTGGCAGTGTCCAGGGCCAGGTTGGATGGGGCTTGGAGCAGCCTGGGACAGTGGAAGGTGTCCCTGCCCATGGCAGGGGGTGGAATGAGATGAGCTTTAAGTTCCCTTTCAATCCAGACCATTCTATGGTTCTATGACCTTTCCCATGGACAGTTCACCAAAGCTGCCATCATGAACTATGACAAGCTCAACTGAATATTCAAGCCCATAATGTAAATGCACAGCATCAGAACCATCATTTCTTCCAGTACTCTCAGTTACAAGACTCACCTTTTTGGTTTTCACACCAGTTAAAGCAGACATCCAGAATTTTACTGAGAGTAAAATAAAGACCAGTACCTTATTAATACCCCTATATATAACTTTATTTCAGTTGTTTCAACACTTTCTTTCCATGGGCTATGAATCTATATAAAGATAAAGATGAGTAGAAAAAAAATCACATCTTTAAGTATAGAATAATTTTCTCTATTTTTTATCATGTTTCTAAACAGGGTATATATTCAATATTTGGTCAATGACTTACTTTCTCTGGAATTTACTGATAACATTCAACACTAAAGAAAAAAGTATTTTGACAAAAATCAGAGAACATTAAATTTCATTATATGACAACTTGTCTCAATTTTTTTCTCTAGCTTACCGTGTGATTTACCTGCAACTCCACATAAGATGGATAATGTGCTGAAGTAAGAACACGCAGCACTGATAAACTGTAGCTCATATAACGTTACTTTCGGAGGCAACAAAAATTTTCACTGTCAAGTCACCTGCATTTTGCTGCAGTCTAGAAACTCCTGAAAAACAATAAAGATGATTTATGAGTGAAGTATTTTCCTGGAAACAACAGACAGGGATGGAGACCCGTTTTTACCTCATGCAGGAGGAGGTGAGCTCCTTCCTTAGAGTACCTGCAGGTCAGGAATTCTGATTTGGACACATACCAGAGCCAACAGTTTATAGGAGCTATGCTAATACTAACAAGGACCAACACGCCCCTCATAATTTCATTTTTCATTCCTCTATTGCAATTAAAAACACCAATAATTTTTGGGCGATTTTCCATCTGCAGTAGGTGAGTAATTAAGTACCTCAATAATAGCTTACACCTGCGTGCTGATGGCGGCATTCCCCTGAACCACTGAGAGAATTTTTTTCCCCAGTTTTGCTATTCCTATGTGGATTTCCTTCCCTCTCACCACCCCATTACCCTGTACGTAACCCACTTTCCAAACCCACCAACAAATCCCAGACAATCACCTCAAAGCTCCGGGAAAACTCCACAGCCCCCGCCCTCCCTTATCTTCACCTCAGCCGCCCCGGGGAGCCATACAGCGGGCAAAAACGAGAGGGGAAGGGGGGAAGGCGCTACCCGGCTGTTTTTACGCAAACCGCCACAGAAACACACCTAGAAAAGACGTAAAAAAAAAAGGAGTCTCCGCACCTGCTCCCGCCTTCCCTCAGGAGCCCCTCGCGCCGGCCCGGAGGCGGGAAGGAGCGCGCGCGCACCTGAGGGAGGCGCGAGGGGGAGGTAAAAATGCGGTAACGACAGCACAGATATTCAGGTCCCTTGTACGCAGAAGGTTTTGAGGAGATTTTTTTTTTTGGTGGGTTTTTTTTTGTTGTTGTTGTTTGGTGGGTTTTGTTGTGGGTTTTTTTTGAAAGCAAATTAAAATCCAATAAGGTTGTTTTTTTTTCCGCCTTCCCTGTAACCAGCAAATTAAAACTCCCCTCGGAAGCCGCTCGCGCCGGCTCGTGACCCGCGCGCACCTGAGGGGCGGGAAGGAGCGCGAGCGCGCACCTGAGGCGGGGAGGGCGGGAGGGTTATAAACGCTAACGACAGCAGAGGTAATACGAAAGGCTTAGACGGAGTCTTCACAAAAAAAGTTAACAACAAGGTTATTCCGGCTTCACTATAACCACCAACGGTAACTCCTCTCNCGGCGCGCGTTGCGCAGGCGCGGCGGGAGGGCCGGCGATGAGCGTCCTGCTGCCCAATATGGCGGACTTCGACACGATCTACGAGCTGGAGGAGGAGGACGAGGAGGAGCAGGATGAGCCCGAGCCCGTGGTGCGGAGCCAGGAGCTGCCCCGGCCCCGCGACGCGCCCGATCCCGTAGCGGTACGGGGCGCCGGGCACATCACCGTGTAAGGAAGGAGCGGGGGCAGCGTGAGGGGCCGGTGTGGCGGGGCGGTGGAGCCGGGCGGGAGCGCCGGGAGGGGTGAGGGCAGCGGGAGCACCGTGCCCCGGCCCTGTCGGCCCCAGGCTCCCGCCCCGCGGGGCCGAGAGCCGCAGCCCTGCGCCCCCCTCACCTGCTCTGCGAGGGGAACTGTGCGTTTAACGTGGGTATTTTCCGGTAGCTCGAGGAAACCCCCAGTCGTGAATGAACAGCCGGAGTTGGCTGCTGGGTGCAGAGGCTGCAGCGCAGCCCTGGCAGCCCTCCCTGGTTGCTCCTCTTTATCCAAACAATTTGTTAGATAAAAAGCAAAGTCCACGCGATGCGAGGACGAACAGCCTGTTCAGACCATCTCGCTGTGACCCTTCTGTGCCACAGCCGAGCCAGGGAGCCCCCACGCTGCACTGCAGAGGAGGCTCTCGTGCCTGTGCTGTACTTTATCTGCTCCAAACTTAGTGGTGAGTTTGGTTTAGATTGAGTGTTTTTATCACTGGAACACAGCGTGAGCCAGAATGTTTGCTGCTCATTTAAACAGTTGAACAGAAGATGAGCAAGCTGTGTTTCCTTATATGTAATGTTTACTCATAGGGATTTTCTTAGTATTCCTGCTCCAGCAAGCTGAAGAATTAATAGAACCAAGTGCATCCTTAACAAGTTGTTGGTTGTCACATTGATTTTCATGGCAGGAGGGAGGTATTGAAATTTATGCATTGCAGAGACCCACCAAGCTTGTGTTGCTTTGGCTCTGACTTTGGATTGCATAAAATTCACATTTCTCTCTGTAAATAGGTGCAGTGTGATCTAAGTCCCTGCAGCAAAAGCCCTGGGTGGGGAAGGCTCTCCCATCCCATGGGAAGCAGTGTTGGATTTGATACTGTGTCCTCATGGAAGCCTGGATCAGGGTTGCATTGAGCTGGTGCCAGTGGGGAGTTGCTCTGCTGCACCGCAGTGCATTTGCTCGTGCAGATGGAATTTCTTTGTGTCCTCACCCCAGATAGCTCGTGGCCTGACTAATGGAGAGGTGGAACACGAGCAAAATGCTCAGAATACCAAGTACCCATCTTACGAGTTACCTGATTTTAAGTGCTGAACTGCAAAAAACATTACACACTCATCTGCTTTGCTTTCTGTGATGCTTTTTGTGTGTTAGTGATCTTACTTACAGTTCCTTCTTGGCTCCAGCATCTTTTTGGGATGGGTAGGAACATCTCCAAGAACTAGTGATGTCTACATCAAAAAAAAGCACCCTTGTCAGTGATGTGGAAATCCTCAGCTAGCTACATGCCCTTGTAACCACCTGAGCTGAATCCCCATGCAACTTATTCTCCCTTTCTCCCACCCCTCTCAGCTTTCTTCCTGTAACAGGACCTACCTGCGTGGTAGGAGGCAGCTTTTATCAGCTCGTGATGTATTTTTAAATCTCCTTATACTGATAAAAAGTTAGTGGATGTTACCAATAAAATGTAGGTAAACCCTGGACACTGGAGTACATAATCCTAACCTCCTATTAAATGGGAACTGTTTTGCTTCCCAAAGAGTTTGTGTGTTGGAACTCTGTCACTTTTTGATCACACAGATGCTGCTGCTTTTGAAATCAGTTGGCTGCAGAAGCAGCCTGCTCCAGTTACTGAAGGGAGAGACGTCATCCAGGAAAACCTGGGTTTGTTTTCTGAACCTGTCTGGAGCGCTGCTAATAAAAATGTCCTGACAAGTCAGACATTATTAAAAAAACAAAACCAGTTATCTTTATAAAGCCATTGTTTTCCTTGGATTTTTGTCTCCTGTTCCTCAGCTGACACTGGCCTTCTTGAATGCTTTTGGTGTGTAGAGAAGGGATAATTGTCAAATTCCACGGTCATCTGCTTCAGCTTTTCATGTCCAGTTCTCTTATGAAACTCTCAAGTTGGGAGATTCAAACACTGTGTCAGTTTCTTGCATGAGAGTTTTTATTCTTATGACCTTGTCAGTGAGCTGCTCACTCTAACAGAGTAACTATTCTGCAGTATCCAACAGTACTAAATACAAATTCCAAGAGTATGCTGAGGGTATTTAGCAGCATCTTACTTTTCCCACTTTACTTTTGCTGACCCCTCTACCCCTGTGCATGATAAGAGTGACCACGTAAAGCATATTTGTTTTATTTTAGTCAGAGAGGATGTGTGTAAAAATGGTTGGCAAAATCTATGCTCATCTTGTCCAGGATTCTTTGAAAAAATGCTCTCTGTTGTATTTATTGTTGTTGAAAGTTTTTGAATTTTAGCACAGATAAATCACTAGGTCCTAGTAAATGCCTTTTCTTCTGAAATTCCATTTTGATGAGTTACAAACACCTTCTTTGCTGTTTCTCCCATAGTCAGTGTGACTCTGCTTGGTGTATCCAAGTATCTCCACACAGACATTTGGAGTGAAGACTGAGTCATGCCTAGCAAAGCAAAGGCAATAACTTCTAAAAACAGAGCAGTAAACAAACTGTAACCTGGTTATAAGGTTTTATTTATCTGCTGTAATTTTTCCGTATCATTAAGTCCATGTGGATGGATGGTAATGAGGTAATGAAACAGCCATTAAACATATTTTTGCCATTAGTATCCAGCTTGTGATTCCTGCTGAAGTCTGCAAACCTCCTGGTTTTGGCTAGAAGTTAACTTTTGGTATTCTATCCTGTTTTCTGTAGGAGTGACCCAGGGACCCACAGTCCAGGTGCTGATGAAAAGCTTATTGTCACCAGCTGGGGAAGGGAGGGAAGAGCCAGTTGAGATAAGATTTGATCATTATCTTGTATTGCTCCATCTTCCACATGTTTGAAATAGCAAATGACCTCAGCCTTCCACTCGTTACCAAAAACTTCATTTTCCAAAACATCATCCATGTGTAAGGACTCTCTTGGGTGGTTCTGTTGGCTTCGCAGGAAGAATGTCCTGAACTGGGAAATGTTAAATGTTCAAGGAGATTTCAGCTCAGGGCTCTTGAGGAATGTCATCTTTACCCTCTGATGCTGGACAAAGCTCAGCTGATACCTCATAAAGAGCAGTGTGGGATCTGAGCTCCACTCTTCCAGAGAGGTTAAACATAACCTGGATGAGATATGGGGAAAGGAGCTGTGCTCAGAGGAGGTTGGAGAGCTTGACTGAACAGGTTTCACTTGTGCAGTCTAGTAAGGCTGATTACTATCTATTAATACAGTCGTGGGAGAAACGAGAATGAGGTGAGGTTTGAGTCAAAAGAAATAAAAAGGCAAAGCACCTGTAAATATTTCTCTTCTAGATGCGAGAAGGTGTTTCCAAAATCTTCCTGTTTCGTTTCTGGGGACAGAAAACCTGAGCTCCTGCTTTGTAAGCTAACAGACTTTATCTTGTGCTGCCTGTTGCAGGTGAGGTTTGCAACTGGTGCTTCAAGATGCTCATTTCAGCCTTTAATTTGAGGGATTTATGCATTTCTCTTATGATAGCTCCCTAGGAGAAGTTGTGTTCTCCCCACGCTACAGATGGGGAAAATGAGGTGATGGGACTTGCCTGATGCCATCCATGAAAAGAGGGAAAGAGGGACAGAACTGGGAAGTGAGGTCATCTTAGTTCTGTTCCTGTAGGAAACAGTGCCTGGCTTTTAGAGGTACTTGTCATGCAGTGAGGAAAGTGCAACCAAAGGACGTGGGTGACTGATCTGAATTTCTAAATGTTACACTTTGGGCAGCTTGCACTGACTGAGGAGTCACAGAACTGGCCCAGAAATAAATCACCACCAGCTGATGTTTTAAATGACTTCAAGGACAGCTACTGGAATTGATGTTATATTGATTTTTAAATATACTGACTTTGAGAAGATTTCATAGGCCTGCTCATGCTAGATCACTAGTCTGTTGTAGGAAGTCTAATTAAGTTAATTACCTCTTGATCAGCACTTTAGATATTAACTTCTTTACATTAAAGATTCTCATAACGCTTGAGTACTTCTACAGAGTTGCTTTCAAAGCTGTACAACTGTATAACATCCTGCTTCCATTTTTTTATTTTATTTGGTTGTTGAATCTCCCTCCTGCCCCATCTAACAGGAGTTTAATGTTTCTAAACTCTGTGGTAAAAAAACACAGAATAGCCTGTAAAACTTCTAGAGGTATTTTAGTAAAACTGGGCTAAAGGCCATCAGTGATTATTACTAAACATAGTGTTTAAAATATAGTTAAAACATAAAGTTAAATTATTTAACCACTCACAGGTCTCAGTGTGAGAGCTGCCTTTCTGTAACTCAGGTTTCTTGGATGTGCTGCAACTGAAGGGAGTGTTTTGGCAACTGATAAATTTTGGAGGTTTTAATATGTTTCATTACATCTGCCTTGAAATTTAACCCAAAACATATTGTGATCTTGCATTCTTAATCAGATTTATTAATCAGAAAGCACTAATTTATCTTGTTCTTTATGGAAATTGGGGTTCAGAGGGAATTTTAATGAGTAGACGTGATCAGTGAGATAAAAGACACTACCTGTGGCTTAGGAAGTGCTTGAACTCTGAATTGTAGAAGGTCAGAGGATCGTTCTGGGGAACAGTTAGCACTTTTTTCTCATTTCTTTTGCTGTTTCCTAAGCTTCTGCTCCTGGCCACTGTAAGAGTCAGTGTTGTGGACAAGATGGGCCTTTGGCATGATTTAGTGGAATTGGTCTGTTGTATGGGTAGAGTAAATAATTATTGAATTTTCCAGTAGTTCTTTTATTATGTTGTCTGATGGCTTGTACTTTGTGATCATTTCAGGTTGTTCCATTGCTGATGCACAGAAAAGTCTGTGTTCCTCAAAGCAAGCTTGTGTATGTGCTTTATAATTTTAGTCTTTTTTTTTTTAAGACTGAAAAGACTACTTCATTGCTCTCCAAGCTTCCTTAAAACTAAATATATAACATTACAAAACCTGGAAGGTTTCAGCTTAAAAAGAAAAGGTACAAAATGTGGAGGCTGACTTGCCAGATTACAAAGAGAATGGAAATGTGCTGTATTAGTAACCTCTGTGCTTGCCTAAAATCTTATTGTTTTACTATTTGGGGTTTTTTGTAGTTTTACACTCTTTACAAGAGGCTCTAACTTAAATTATTCATTGGAGAACAGGATTGAACTTCACCAGTGTTGTTGCCAAACATTTCAATTACTGGATTTCTAGAGACAGCACAAGTTCTTCTATTCTGCCTCTCTCTCCTTTAAGGTTGATTTGACTTTTTTGCATACTTCTGAATGATTTCCATTGTCAATTTTGGATATCTGGGTTATTCCACAGTGCACAGGAGTGTGTATGGGTGATATAATGATGGGCACTGATGTCCAGGGGAAGGTGTTGGAACCAGATGATCTTTAAGGTCCCTTCCAACCCAAACCGTTCCCCAATTCTGTGATATTTCAGCAGTACTGGTATTGGTACAAGGGACCAGTTTGGAGTGTGGCAGGTGTCAGTTTGACTCAAAGCAAAGTTTGTTTCTTCAATAACTCCTACAATACCCAGTGTATTTGTGCTCCTCTTTTTGGCAGTGATTCTTCCAGGTATTTTGATTTTTTGAACACCAATACTTAGGAGATAGTTTAGCAGAGCTGACTTGATGTACAATACATTTAACTCTCATCAAACATACAGATTGTAGCTGAGGGCCAGCTGCTGCTCTAGTTTGTTGAATTACTGAATTTTAAAGGTTCAGGAGTTTTAGAATTAGTGGTACCAGGTTTACAAGCCAAATCCAGCTCCATGTAGCTTTCACTGGTTATAATGAAAACCTTTTGCTCAAACCCCAGCACACTTCAGTGAAGTCACAGTGGTACCCAAAACTCAATTTCCTTGAAGTTCATAGTTGTTGCAAAACTGTCCTTTGTATGGGCTCTTACATGTTTTGCATGAGGTAGTTTAACTCAGCCCAAAGCAAGTTTTTAAAAGCACGTGGTTATGAATTTCTAAGATGATGATAATGAATGGGTTCCTTAAAACAAACTTCATCTGTTGCATGTGGGACAATTGCATGTGTAAGAAAGTAAAAGGATTGTTGAACCGAGTCAAACTGGGATTTCATAGCTGGAGGGTTTTTTCTTCCAGAAATCAAAGATTGAAACTTCCTGCCATCCAATTGGAAAAGAATTTTTGCACTTTTGGAGGTATTGAAGTAAGGCACCAAGCTGTGTTTCTGTCTGTAAATGACCTTATGGATGGTACATGAGACCTCAAATAAACTTAGATCAAAAGCTCGTGAAATAACGTAAATGTAAGGGCAACAGAAATTAACAGTGGTTTCTTTTTAAAGTAAAAACTCTTATTACTTTTTTTTATTAAGGGGAAACAAAATAAGTTAGGTGGAATATATTTTGTTTGTCTCTTTTGTTTTCAAGGTTTGGCTTGAGCAACAAGTTTGATACAGAATTTCCTTCTGTTCTGACAGGGAAGGTAAGTGTGAGATTAAACTGTTCTTTTCCATGGGAACACCCAGTGCACCCGGTGGTTTCTGTGTTGGATACATGAGCATGAACCCACTCAAGTCTGTTACCTGTGGCCTGTTTGCTGCCCTCGGTGTAGCTGGAAACAAGAAGGAAGGATTTGCAGTGATTGTTATCATTATTGACATTCCAAACACAGCAAAGCTCACCATGGATCCGACTGTTTCCATGCAGACATGAAAGCAAGACTCACTTCACCTTGCTTTTTAAATACCTGGAGTTTGTGCTCCCTCCTGGGTGAATTAAATCAGTGCAAATACTAGACCTCTCTTTTGAGTATGCCTGCCAAGCCTTGAGTTTGTTTAGACAGATCTCTGGAAGTGAATCTATTTTATCTGAAGCTTTCCAGAACAAAACATAGTGTTAAATCTACAAATGAAGTAGGTTTTTAGTAATTTTCACAAATACTGTTTCGTTTTGAAAATTAGTGGTGACAAAGTCTCTTGCTTTCTCTGGAATCCTGTCATCTTACTAAATGCAAGTATAAGAAACTGTAATTTGTAGCTATTAATTCAATCTTCACTAAATTCTTAGTTTTAAATTGTTTTCATAATTGCATTTTTTTAATCTTGTTTAATTCTTTTTCTCTTGAATTTTTTTCTTCCTGCTGTTTCACTCTCTAGTGCTTTGTTTTTGCTCCGATTTATATCCCCCTTGTGTATCTTTTCCAGAAGTTGTGAAGAAAAAAGTTCATTTGGCTCTTTCTACTTTGTCTCGTGTCGTCCCATAGAGCTCCACTCCCTCTGCAGCCTCTTGCAGAGGTTGAGTCATACCAACAATACACTGAGCACAGCTGCATGGTTGCTCCTGCTTCTGCCAAATCCATCTGGGCTTTTTCCTCCTTCCTTTTCACACCAGAGTACAATGAATAAAATCCTTGTGTTGAAGTTGCCCGGCTGCTCTGACAGCTGTACCCCTGAGAAGCAGGTTCTGCTTGGAGTTTTTGGGTGCTGAAAATCGGCCTGGGAATTGTGGCCTTGCTTTAGGGTCTCACTGAGCTCAGAAGGACAAATCCTACTGATTCCAGTGTGAGGGCTGCTGACAGCACTTGGCATTTCACCACCTTGTCTGAGGCTTGTTCTTTTCTGGGAAGCTCTTTCTGATCACTGAACAGCCACAATGCATTTTGGAAAAAACCGTTTTATGGTTTTTTACGCAAGTTGTAGTTTATTATAAATAAGCCTGTAGAAAATCCCTAGTAAGAAATGTTAAAACTTCATTTGATTGTGTAATTCCATCTCTTTCTGTCTCTCTGAAATATATTTGGGCTATTAAAAAAACAAGCCAAACCTGCAGCCAGGTCTACACTTTTCAATACCAGCATCAATGGCTGTCACATTTTCCACTTGATTGTCCTCCTCTTGTTAAACAGACACTGAACAAAAGCTTAATTTAAAGTTCAGTTGAGTGCTTGGACTTAATTTAGCCAAGAAAGGAAAGAGGAAGTTCTTCTGCTTGGCATTTACCCTTCTTGTTCTGCAGAGGTAATCAGTGCTCCAGGAGAGACATGGGCAGGGATTTGCTGTGTATAGGGATGCTTCTCTGTTGAGAATCTTGATTTCTGTTATCTTGTGAATTTGAGGGGCTTTCTGAGCAAGGAGACCTTGGAAGGAAATGAATTCCCTTTCGTCAGGGGAGAACACCAGTCAAACAAGATTGTAAACACATTTTTCTTCCTGCCTGCCACACGCTGCCATGAAAGACATTAAAAACCACAGTTGTGGGTCTTTCGGTTTTTAATACTTCTATCAATTGCAAGAAATAAATAATCTGCTTCTTCCTCTGGTTGAGACAATCATCTTAATCCCTATTGAAAATGAAAATTCAGTCATTTTTTCCAGTAAGAAGGTTTTCTTCAAATACCCTGTTAAATAATTCGCAGTAATCAGTGTTGTGGTCAACTGAGACACCACTTTACGATCTTCTGTTGTTAAAATGTAATTTTTTTGCTTTTTGTGAAATCAAAATTTATGAATAAAAACAACTGTTTATATTTACAAATTTGGATTAAAATATTTACTCTGAACTTGCATTAGTCCTCAGCTGCTCGAAGACAATGTCATAGTTTATTCATATTGCCTGTGTAACATTAAGTTTAATGGCTTTGCTGTCCACTGTGGATTGATATTAATAATATATCTCATCTGCTAATGGAGTGTAAGAGATGAAGCCATTAGATGGGTTTGATGGATTTCTCAGTGGTACTGGTTTTCCTCTGAATAAATACAGATGTAAAAGATGTAGGTTTTTAAAGCAGGATGAAAGTCCTAATTAGAGAAAACTCTGTAGCTACACCTTTCTCCCAGCAGCACAAACTTTTGGGATTTATGCCACATTCTTATGTTAGTAATTTATTTAAGCTTCCTGCTCTCAGTTTGCCTATCCACATAATGATGGCAGCAAACCTGCTAATTTTCTTTTTCTGAAATCTGGAATCCCCCTCCTCCTTCATTCATTTTTCCAGTCTCCCAGTTTTTACAGAGCCTGCATAGCTGTTGTAGGTTAGCCTGGAGCTACATGCTTGTAATTACATCTTCAGTGTTTAATTGAGACTTAATTTGTTGCTTTCCTTGGGAGAGGTGAATGTGTACATTTGAGGGTAAAGCTGAGACAATAAAATAATAAAGGAAAGGAAAATCCCACGAAGGTCAGATGTTGGGCCTAGCTAATTCAGCTGGATTAATATTTGCCTTGCAGGATGAGGCATAAACTCACCTGGTTTGTAAATCCCGAGCCAGGCTTCTTTTCAATGGAACATTATAAGAAAAGATTTGACTACACCTAATACAGAGGCAATATTTAACTTTTAATAATGTAATTGGACCTTGGCCTAAATTGAAATGGTGCTTAAATATAAATTCCGTGTGCTTCAGGTTTACAGCATTATTAATTCTCTTAAACAAGCTTTTAACAAAATACTCTCCATGATATGGAGCACAGTAGCACACACTGCTCCAGGTGACCAGAAGATGATGGAGGCAGTGATCCTTAAGGGGCAAAGTGGAATTTCCTGCTCTGATGTTGAAACAAAAGGGGTCCTGCCCAGAGAGGAGTGTGCAGTGCAGGGCAGCGTGAGCCATAAAGTGAGGGCTGGGCATTGCGATCCCGTTGCGCCGCGTGATTGATAGGGTTGGTGATCACGATGATTGAAGGAGAAAGATCAGGCCTGCTGGGCTTAACTTGCTCCCTTCCTGTGTTTGGAGATCCTCTGCATCCTGTTGTAAAATATTATGACACCCCCTCCTTTCCTTTTATGTTTTTTTTTTGTTTTTTCCCTCCTGAAAGGAGCTAATGTCCCTTCCCAAGGTGTACAGCACAGCCGGGAGCAAAGTGCTTATCTCGTTCTTTTCAAGAGCCAGACACAAACTCGCCAAGAGATTTCCAGAATTACTCAAAACTAGGCTTTCTTAGGGAGCTGTCTTTGTGCAGGAGGAGCTGTTAATTCTCTGTTTGTTAGAAATACTTCTGTCACTTCACATACACCTTTCAGTAGCTGTACCTGCAAGAAAGGCAAGAGTTAAAATTGTGCCACAAAATCAACAATTCTGTGGTGACTTTCATTTGGATTCCATTTCATTATTAAATTAGAACAGTTATTTACAGGTATTTTGTTCTTAATCACTGTATAACAATGCTTAACTGTTACTGAGCTGTAAACTGAGCAGCAAAATTGTGCTTTCTTCTGTTTATCACAACATGAGGCTTACTGTGATCTTCAGTTCCTTTAGCTTCAGATGAAGATGTGTCATTAGTGACAGAAAGATTTGTTGTGATTCCATTTCCTAAAGGCAGAAACAATCCAACAGTTTGGGTTAGTCAAAAACATCCTAAGTAATTTCATCTTATGTTGTATCCAAGAGATTCACCTTCACATGAAAATATTTGGTGAGTTAGCAGGTAGTGGTGCTTTTATAGTATTGTATTAAGGCAAACATCACCACAATTCCTGAAATGAAAATTTTCTGTTCCTTAGTGGCATCCAGAGTTGGTTTCTGGTTTAGCCATTTGCTCTGCAGGAAGGAGAGTCCTTCAACTTTGGTCTCACAACTTAGGATCAAACTGTTAACCTGATGTGAACAGCGACTCCCTAAAAATTATCACAGGAACAAGGAATCTCCCTGTGCTTTCTTTTTAGGTCCCAAATTTTTCTGCCAGCTGTGATCTAAGAATCTGTTTGAGTTCATGTTGGATGTTATCACTGATAAGGGTTATTCTTGTTAAACTAAATTTTGGGCTGTGCCATTCCATTGTCTTTGGCAGGTTTGTTCAGCTGGATTTGGAGGTTGGGCTGTGTTGTTGTCAAGGTCCAGTAAACTTTGTGTCTGAAGGAAAAGGAAATATTCTCTTTTCTTAGGGCGTCTCATTACAAAAGTATAAATAGGGTCAAGAAAAAACCTACTGATTTTTATATTTCAAATAAGCAGAATGTAAAATTCTAAAAGATTTATCAAAGGAAGTGCCATTTGTAGATACCTAAATGTGAGGCCCATGGAAATTTCTTTAAGAGTTGAGAATGCCAATTAATGTATGTTTACTTTGGGGCAGTGTGACTGCAGCAGCTGTCTGAGGTCACTGCAAACAACCAGCCCAGATGTTCTTTCCTACAAAACATTCTCCCACGTTGAAGATGAAATGGTTTTGCTCATGTGCATCTGGTATTTGTTATATCCGAGTACAAGATCTGACACTGGCAAAGAAATCCATAAAACCTTGTTCCAGAGACATGCAAGTACAGGATACTTTGCCACATTACAATGGGATTTTTTTTCACTGCAGATGTCCCAGTACAAAAGATCTCAGGGGGTTTCTTTGGCCATTTTCTTTTTTTTTTTTTCCCCTAAACTAAGGTGTGTGTTGTAAAACAGACAATTTTTTTTAGTTGCTCCATTTGTAGATGTAAAACAAAACAGCCTATTTAATGTGGGAGGGGGGCAAAAGAATTACTTTCTGTGTATTTATTAATTCCTGCTAAAAAATACTCACACTTAAATTATGGTTTTATGTTATTAACTCTAGGCCTGGCTTGTGTGCAAGCCCAGCTGCCCCCGACTCTGTAGTGCCTGGTGACCTGAATGGCCAGGAAACAGATGTTGTATTTATTTACTCCCTTTCCTGCAAGGCTTTAAAGAATTCAGCTCTTGTCAATAGGCACAGGCAGCAGCATCAGGTCCTCTCCATTTCCTGCCCCGTGGCTCTGCCCCTGCTGAAAAGGCTCTTTGTCATTAAATGGACTTTTGTTGGTTGCCCTTGTTTGCAGAGGCAGATGAGCAGAGCTGGGCTTGCTTGGTTGGGGGGTTGTGGAGCAGTTGCACAGCTTTGTGTACAGACTCATTCTAGGGGTTTTTAGTCAACATGGCAAGTAGTGAGGAAAGATGGGGGTTTTTAATTGTTTTGAGTTGTGCCTGCCTGGTCAAGTCTCTTGAAGTTGGTTCTGATTTGTTCTGCTTTGTGCATTCAAATGCTGGATTGTGTTAGAGTCAAGGCTGTCATCTTGGAGTCACTGCCTCAAATCCATATTTGACTTGTCAGATGGAAGTGACTTGGCTTCTGTAGGGAGATGAGGGCTTTGGGGTATGTGAGTAGGTGAGAAAAGAGCTCATTTCTGATACAAAATGGGGGTTCCACTGTGACTCTGGCAATATAGGTATAAAATACTTATTCCTTATTTTCAAAGAGCCAGTTTTCAATAAGTAGGCTTTATTCCTAACCGTGCACAAGCTGCATTGCTCTGCCTTAAATACAATCCAGTGTATTTCTTTCTAGGCTTCCCTATTTTAGGAAGCAGCCACAGGGGAAGTTGTGGCTTCAGTATGGGCCACTTCAAGAAGTTATTTGTGGACAGAGCCTTCACCCAGGCACAGTGTAGGCTTAGATTGGTATGACATTAATTTGGACAATATTCTCCCTTTCTGTGATACATATTTTTCCTGCAAAGCTCCCACATTCCCTTGGAAAGCAGAGATCTGTCATTCTTCCATGGTTTTGCTCAGTGTAGCCAGTGCATGTATTGCCCAGCTGTGTCCCAATTCTGATTTTGTCTGGGCCCACTGTGTTTTCAGGCCAATTGATTAATTACTGGTGCAATAAATATGGATGAGGCTGTTCATCTAAAAGATGTTTGGCTTTTTAATTCAAGTTTGTGCAGCACACCTGCCAGAAATGAATTTGTTGCAGGAAAATGACTTTTCATGCTCACTGGGTGACCAGTGCTTTAGAAGATGGTGTCATTTTATGTTTCATTTTAACCTGTAGAGGCAATTTCTGAGAAAATACACCTGTGCTGGCTCTCCCTGAAGTTGAGCCCTTCTGTTGCAGGTGGCCCCCGAGGAATTCAAGACCAGCATCAGCCGAGTGAACGCCTGCCTGAGGAAGAACCTCCCTGTCAACGTGAAGTGGCTGCTCTGTGGCTGCCTGTGCTGCTGCTGCACTCTGGGCTGCAGCCTGTGGCCTGTGGTCTGTCTTAACAAAAGAGTGAGTCCATGTTTCATCTTATTCTATGGATTTTTTTAATTCCTGGTAGGATTAAATAACTTTTCCTGACGTCTTCCCCATTTTAAAACCCTGGGTTGGTCTCACGTTCACAAGGTTATTCTGGTTTCCACCTTAGAAAATAGAAGAAATATGAAATGTCACCAAATTACCAATTGAATCAATAGTTTTAAGAACAGCTGATCCCATCTCAGTTCAAACAGGATGGAATATACAATACCTTACATTTCCAGGATTTCTCAAGGTCTAAAAATTGAGTTAAACCAGTGCAGAACTGGACAATGACCTTCAAAGAGTGTCAGTCTGAAAAATCCCTTTTCCTCTTCACCTCCCCCATCCCCACTAGCCCCACCCCATCCCCTGAATAAATATTTTTTAAACTTAAAAATCCCCTTTTGGTATGCAATAAATACCATAACATTTCAGAGCTGTGGTTTATTTGCCATATTTTACTGTGCTGTTTCTGTTAAGAACAAGCACCAATTTATTTTCTAGAGACTTCCCCCCCAACAGAGAGTTGACCACTCCTATAATCAGGTCCAAAGTAATAATTCTGAAAAGCACTTTAATAGTATCAGGTAAACATGATCTCAGTTACCTCTGTGATTTGCATTGAGAATTGATTTATCACAGCAGTAAATGTTTAGGGAGTGCATTAATGTGTTAACTTGAAATGCTCATCACTGAAGCTGCATCACTAAAAAGTTACAGGACTTGTTTCAGCTCATTTTAGCTGCCTTTATAAACGTAATTACTGCAGAGGAATATGGCTGAGAGATACAAATGGAGTATTTGCAGGTTTAAAACTGTATTTAATGTCTTCGTACCAGTGAAAATCTAAATAAATGCCCATGGGGTGTTGCAGTACTAATGAAATTCTCAAGGCTGCAGAGAAAATGCACCGAGTAGGGAGAATGATGTCACTTCTTGGGGGGCTGTGAGGGTGATAACAATCATGCAGTGATTAAAATTAAATGTATACCATGCAGGATCATCACAGTTGTCTTCTTGTGACTTTAAAAACCACTGAAACTTGAGAAACCATCTCCTCTCCACAGCTGTGGAAAGAGACACGAAGGTCTCCCTTTGGTAGCCCAGAATTGAAAACACAAACACCATTTGTTGTGAGCTGCAGTTTGGTGGTGAGGGCTTTTTTTCAAGATCCAGATCACAATTCCATTAGCAAAATCTGGAAATCACATGTATGGAAATGTGCTGTCAGCAGAGCCCCTGCAGTGAGTGCAGGATTTGGCCTGGAGAATGTGGGAGACTCTGTTTTGTTGGCTGTGGTAGGTAAAAACACCTAATTCAGGCACTCTTACTAACTAAATGAATTCTGGAAAAGTCACAGGCCTAAGCTGGACTTGATCTTAAAAATTTTTCCATCCTTAATGATTTTAAGTTAACAGAAAACTCATGGGTGTTTCCTGTTTTGAAAAAAGGGGGAGTGGGGAGTTGAAGTGGTAAGATTTCCATTTATAATTTCTCTTTTGCTTGGTTCTACTTTTATAAAACTTAACTTACTATAAATAAAACTAACTTACTATAAATTAATCTTAGCCAGAAAAGCAGTAGTGAGATTCTTCTGGGTGGGACTGGCTGCTGAGCCATTTCTGATACAGTTCTGACTTCCTTTCTAGACTAGAAGATCAATTCAGAAGTTATTAGAATGGGAAAATAACAGACTATATCATAAGGTAAGAAAAGAGTGCTTGTTTTTTTCAGCTTTAAGAATATTGGCATGAAGGATTTTAGAGTCTTGTCATAATTCCATACTTTATACTGATCCTAAATAATAGATCCTAATAATTCAGCATTGCTGATGCTTGTTGCATTACCCACCCAAACAAGGCTGTGTTAATCCTTTGTTAATTATTTCCTTAGCTTGGTTTGCACTGGAAGCTGAGTAAAAGGAAATGTGAAACTAGCAATATGATGGAATATGTGAGTATTGCTTCTGTTCTTACTGCTATTCAACAGAACTATGATTTAATAGAGAAAATCCTTCACTTAGTGGCCCTGTGCAAAAAGATCTCCCAGACAAATGTGCAGTGTGGTCTGTAATTTGGAATGAGGGAGACCCACTGGGACTTTCTGCATTGGGGTGATTCCCACACCAGCACCAGTCCATAGTTCTTTAACACTTGCCCACCTTTTCCAGTGGTATTCATAATTCCTCTCAGTAAAATAATTTTTGCAGAAATATTGCATCTTTATAGTAATGTGGGGTTTTGGTCGGACCTTTTCTTTTGTGTTTTTGGTTTTGGTTTGTTTTGGTGGGGTTTTTGCCAGCTCTAAATTTCACATTGTTTTAAACAAGACAGACTTTTTAGGAAAGCAGAATTTCAGCTATTTCTGTGGTTCTACCACTCCCCTATCACTTTAGCATACAGCTGTGAAGATTGTGTAGACTTTAGGGAAAGAGATCCACCCCAAAAAAAGCCAAGCATCCAGAATCCTTCTATTTCACAGTGACTGGAATCTCTGCTTTGTTACCCTGGGGAGCATTCCCTCCTCACAGACTATCTCAGATATATTTAGCCTTATGAATTAGCTAATGTTACATGGAAATTGTGCTGAAGCTTTGAACTTTTTGGTTACTGTGTTCTGTTCTTGTCTTTTTCCCTTCTTCAACAGGTAATATTAATAGAGTTCTTACCAAAATACCCCATATTTCGACCTGACTGAGGAACAACATTGATCTTTCATGTTACCTGTCATTTTCTACCCTTAGTGCCTTGTAGATGATTTTGGAAAGAAGATGGTCTACTTTGCTGTGACTTAAAAATGTTCTTCAGTAGAAATCTTCCTCGCTGTTACTTTCTTTTGTTAAGAAGAGAACAATTTGCACATTTTTTTATGTTGAACGAGGCTTCTATGTTGCACTCTGAATTTTTAACATTACCAATAACTGATAGAGTTGCCACTAGGGATCTTAACATCAGTGCTGCTTAAACTTGTTCTGAGCATGCTGCCTTATTAATTTCTCTCTTTGCTGTCCTCCAACGTGCATCCTAAAGCTGTGTCATCCTATATTTCATCCTAAGTGTTGCAATCCTAGAAACCCTCAGTAGGAATGTCCAGGTAAAACTCCAGTAGTAATGATTTTAGTAGAACCTGCTTGCATAGGACTTGCAATCAACAGCACTGGTTTTGTCCTGCACTTTGCAAAATCATCATTTACATTAGGGGGGGTTCATTAGTTTACCCACTATGGATTTGTAAATATTGACTCTTTGCATAATGTAAAGTGTGGTATGCCAAGGTTTACAGAATGTATTATAGCTCTTATTCTATTGCCAACAGTCCCCCAGCATCTGTTCCATGTGCTCGTTCCCCTGGGATTGTACAGAGCCATCCACGCTGGTTTTATGGGAAAGCCATAAAGAGTTTGTACATATGGCAGATGTGTAGGGCTCAGTTGCACTTTGTTTAGTAAATGGATGAAAAATGCATAGCATTTCTGTGTTTATTTTGAAAAGTATTTCAGGTGGTGTTTGCAGCACCTGAAGTACAAAGCTGAAATGTTCACCTCTGAAAAAGCTGCATTTGTGGGGTAGATGGCAGCTGCTATTAACAAAATACCCTAAAGTCTCTTTTTAAGTGAGGAATATATGGATGTTAAGTTCTGTTTTGTTTTGAAGTCAGGAAAAATTAACCTCGAATCGGAGATCTTCATTGCAAAGGAGAAAAATTAGGAACAGCCAAATCCAAGCTGAAGTAGCACCTTTGTTATTGTTGGTGTGTGGTTGCACTTCAGCATTTTCACAGTTAAGTGACATGATGTCCTTCCAGTGGAAATAAGTTTTATCTCAGTCAAAGTGGAGTTTCAAAACATGCTGAGGGGAGGAAGTGGAGCAGTTGAAAGGGCTCCTGAGTATGTTTGGCAGTCAGGCACTGTCTGGAGAGCCACAAATGCCTTGTGGAATTCAGTATTATTTTGGATTCTTCCCTGTTTGCCTGATCTCAGGAAGGGAAGTAATTGTAGAAAAACTTCCTCTAATGGCTGACCTAAGCAAGTCCACTCGATAAAAGAAAGCAAATGGAAATTGTTACAAGCTCCCTGCCTTTCCTAACTAGAAATAACCCAGCAGATAACTGAGTATCTGCAAGCTGTGGTGGATTTCATTATCAGTGTCCAGGCATTTCTTTGCAGCGTCTTGACTCCCTGCAACATCATCCCAAGTTGCTTTTTAGTTTCAGGGTGACTTGGGGTTTCCTCTGAATGTATTTGCATCTCTCCAGTTTGCAATATGCTATTAAAATACAGTATTTGTAAGACCATTGCATCCTAATACCTGTAGTAGGTCAGATTCCTTGTACACAGTGTTTACAGAAGGCCAGTTTTATGCAAGTTGTTACTCAAAGGGAAGTTGGTGCTGTTTCCAGTCCAGACTGATGGTTCAGAGTCTGAAATCTGCACATTTCATGCAGAAACTTTGTTTGACTGGTAGATTGGTGACAACTAAATGTGTAATTGCATTTGTAACATGAATAAAAACCTCCTGTGTTGTTTGAAATTATCATTAGCTGCACCTTGCAGCTCAGATTTCCATTGCGGAACCAAGCAAAGTGTTGTCTCCAATTTATTTCTTTTTTTTGGGGGGGGGGATGAGTGTTAACTGGAAGCAGAGAAAATAATGGCAGAAAAAGGCAGGGTAAACCAAAACTGGAATGGCACACCCAGTTCTTTAGGTTTCCCTGACAAATGAGTTTCTGGAGTAATTACCAGAACAATGGAAGTTTCTTACTGTTCTGCCAGAACTTTGTTGTGCAAAAAACTCAAGAAATCTCAGCAGGTTCTGATTTTCTTCTTGACGTGACTCTATTTTCTCACTGTACTTTTCCAGCTGGGAGAACAGGCACTTCCCATGGAATCACAGAATGGGTTGGGTGGAAGGCACCCTAAAGCTCCTGTCATTCCACCCCTGCCATGGGCAGGGACACCTTCCACTAGCCCAGGCTGCTCAGAGCTCCATCCAAACTGGCCTTGGACACTTAAGCACATGATATTAGTTTTTAAGGTTTACATTTTAAGTACATAAAGCCTATACATTTTA
Organism: Edolisoma coerulescens; assembly: GCA_013397115.1. NCBI lineage: Eukaryota > Metazoa > Chordata > Aves > Passeriformes > Campephagidae > Edolisoma > Edolisoma coerulescens. The sequence goes on from VWZW01007543.1 coordinate 579,271, forward strand.
ATTCATCCTTAATTATTAATTGTGCAGTCTTCAAACCACGTCTTTGTGTTTTAATTGACATTTAATTATGTGGCCATAAAGCAACTGGTAAAGAACCAGAGCCAAACCTGTCATTTACAGTAAGCTCCATGTTTTAATAAGTAGATAAATTTGCATTAAAATGCAAAACCAGCAGCAGTATTATATTTGCATGTGAAAGACACAGGATCATTGAAAGGTGAAGGCAGCTGGCAGTGCTGCTGTGAACTCTGTACACAGGTTCTTTGTGCTTGGGCTGTGCTTTAATACAAAAACATCACAGGTAATTCTGTCTCACAAGGCTGGAAATCTCATTTTTGACAGCAAATGATCAGCACGAGTTGGCGAAGTGTTCATGGAGGATATTTGTCAGAATCTGTAGCAGTGTAACAGAGATTAATGTCAGCAGAGTGAGTGGAAGTGGTGAAGAAAGTGCCTTGGCTGGTTCCAACCCCATTGTGCAGAGAGGGAGAAAAGAGAACTGGTCCCTCTCAGGAGTGGGAGTTTGCAGCAGATTTTTAAAAGCAGCTACTGTCTACCAAATCAGTGTTTATTTCCTCACAGAAACGTGTTGACACTGATTTTGTTTCTAGATTTTATCCAGGAAATCTTTGGGTTTGTATCTAGAACGTTTTGTGTCTGGAGAGTATTGAAGGAGTACAGAACACTGGCAGAGCATCAAAGCTCTTCCTTAGTGATTCCCCACCTGCACCTGCAAAGGTGTTTTCCCAGAGGAGGAACACTCAAGTGTTCAAACAGGCGCACCCAAGTCTAGGGAGTGTTGGTTCAGTTGTAAATGGGTGACTTTAAAACAGAAAAAAAATTATTAAATCTGGTGTGGTTTTGATAAATTACAAAAAAAAAAAGTTCCTATGCTTTTCTTCATAGGTACAAAACTCCATATGCAAAACCATAAATGGATGTTTATTATTGTCCCACTGACAGTTTACTACATTTTCTTGTCACCACACTACCATTGGAGCAATAAAAATGTCAAGCTATTAACATTCACCATAAATTATTTATCACTTTAGTAAGCAATGTTATGTGACTCTTCTGCCATTCTTTTGTTTTCTGCTTTTGGTGTTCTTACAGTGTTGTAACATACTTGTATTGCTTCTGAAAAGTGGTTTTGTTTAAGCTGTATGAAACTGTGTTCTTAACACTTTTATTCTGTTTACAAGTGAACAGCCACTTTTTTAACAGGACCTCACATCTGGAGAGTTTTCTCTCTATTTTTTATTTTAAATGAAAATAAAATTCTAACTGAGCTTGCTTTCTACAATTTACTGCACTGGCTTGTGCCATTGAAAGAAGCTGGAAGTCAGACATGCTTCATCACTTTGAGACATTTTTCTTTAATTAAATTCAAAGATGAAAACCTTGAATAGTGCCATGTGTTTATGGAAAAGAAATAATGGGAATCTTTTGTGTCTCCCCCTGCAGAGGTGTTTTAGTGGGACAGCAGCAGTGGTGGGGTGTGTTTAAATGAGACACACCTGAGACAGCCAGGCCAGGGGCTTGGCTGGTTTAAAGAACAACACTTGGAAAGCTTAGGAAGGATTTCCAAAGGAGAAAACTGCAGAATGATCATCATATCCGGTTTTCCTGGTGATCCACCTTCACCCAGGGCAGTGGTGGGGTCCCCATCCCTGGAAGTGTTCATAAACGTGTGGATGTGGCCCTGGAGGGTGTGGTTTAGCGGTGACCACGGTGGTGCTGCTGGTTGAGGGTTGCACTTGGTGATCTCCAAGGTCTTTTCCAACCTTCACAATTCCATGATTTGGATGGTGGGCTCGCAGACCCTCCCTTGTAAGGACTTGCTGAAGGAATCTCTCCCTGCAGCATTGCTCTCCAAAAGCAGAGGTTTTCTCACCTCAAAGGGAGCCAGCCTGAGCACGGCCAGTGGGTGAGGGTGAGCAAATGCCTGGCTCCCAGAGGGGTTTGTGCCCCGCACAACGCAGCCCTTTGTGCGTGTGGCCAGCCTGGCTCTGGAGCTGTGAAAGCAGGACTTACAACTAAAGCCTTTGGCTCATCCCGGAGGGAAAAGCACAAATTCCTGAAAGGGGCACGTGCAATGTTGCTGTTGGAAGTTGTTTTGGGCAAACCCAGGAGTGGCTGAGGGGCTGCTGGAGCATGGAACTGATCCTGGGTGCTGGCTGAGAAATGCAGGGAATGTTACTGGGATGTTCAGCCAAAACGGGGATGAGGGGCTGAGTCAGGAGTTAATCCCCTCGGGGGGTTTAGGAGATGTAATTGCCCAGACTTAGCAGCAAAGGCCTGTGTTAAGGATATTTGGGATTTGGCCCTGACTCCTCCTGGAAGGCAGTCTCAGACCTGCTGGTAGAGCAGCTTTGCTGTGGTGTCTGTGCCAGTGTATTTATAATGCTGTGTCTGTCATCAGCTGAACTGTTCCAGCTGAGTTTATTTTTCTAGTGAAGTTTAGAGAGACTTAGACCTTTCATTTCTTAGACCAAATTAAATGTTAGCCTCCTCTCAAAAGCAAAGTTCTGTTTCTGTTCATCCTGCTTGCATTTATTTGAATTAATTTTCCTTGAACGCTCATGGCCAGGAACAATATTCCAGTTAGTGGCTCGTGGCCAAGGCACCAGGTATTTATTTCAGTGTTCACAGTTCCCTCTCTTGTGTGAAAAGAATGTGATGCATTAAATTTAAAGGGTCACATTTGTCTCCTTAGTGGCTGTGTTGTATTTCTGATCCATAGCTGTTCTGTGATAAATTTGGGACTACTTCTCTTCAGCCACTTGTAGTTGATACAAGTTCCCTGGAGACGCTCATTATCAGTCCAGACTCAGCATCCGACACTTCGTACTGGTGAATCTCTCAATATTTCCATTACTGTGTCCTCCCAGTCCTCCAGTTCTCCTTGTATTTGTGCTCCCAGTCTTCCTGTAAAAAGTCTGTGTTACGGCCTGATTCAATCTGCAAAATTAACTAAACTGAGTTTACTAAAAAGATTAGTTCCCAGACTGATGCCTGAATTTTGTTCATGATTTTCTAAATGTCCTTTTATTTAGTCCCTGACCTGATTTAAATATTTCTATTATTTCTACGTCTGACTGAATTCATAATTTCCTTGTTGTGGTTTATCTGGGATATGAATCTACCTGGACTTGGTTGATTTACATCTGTTTATTTTATAAACATGCAAATAATAGATTTGGGTCTGGGCTAAATTGCTGAATTTTGCATTTTCTCTAATCACTGAATGTGTTTAGAAAATGATCCTTTCAATATATTCACATTTTATTTCACATTCTTTATATAAACCTTATGATCCATAGTAGCCTTTCTTGAGCAGTAAATTAAAATTTCTGCAGGAATTAGATTTATATATTTGTATTCAGTGATAACAAATAATACCTGAGATTTTGGCTAGAAAAGAAACACTTCTTCACAACAGTGCTGGTCCCATGGGATAGGTAATAAAATTGGAAAGAGGAGTTACAGTAGCTCTCAAGACTAATAAGAATTTAAAATTAAAAGGCAAATATTAATCAGAAGGTGATGACTGATCTGTATTTACTGTAAATTATACGGTGTGCAAGCCCGGAGGAGTAATTGAAAACTCCTGGTTCTCCAGACAGTTTCTACAGGGATCTCCTTGGACATTTTTGACAGTGAAGTGTCTGAATAGAGCAGCAAAAGTCAAAAGGAATTCTGGTTTTGTTGTAAATGGAAAACAGTGGGAAATGGAAAGGCACTGTTGAGGCTTGTTGGTGAGCAGCACTCTCCCACCTCTGCAGAGTTAACATGGGGGTATAACCAGGGATCTCATCAGCTCAGGTGATCTTTGGGGGTCCCGTGGATGTCCAATTTCTATTCCAGCTCCCACGGTGAGTATTCCTTCAGCATTCCCAAGGTAGGATCCAGCAGGAACGGACCGCAGCCACACCGGAAGCGCAGGGAGGAGAGAGGGAACATTTTAATCCGGGATTCTTCTGGCACTGTTCAGTGCATGGAAAAGGTAATTTGCTTCAGGATTCTCGACAGTTTTTGTTAGCATTAGTGCTGAAAATCAGCTTGCTCCAGGTTTCCCCGTGGTACTGATGGAGTTAAGGGCTCTGAAAGGCGGAGAGGGTGATGCTCCAACCAGGAGCTCCCAGATGGAGTTGCAGAAGGAGCCTCAGGCGCTGCGTCCCCAGGCTGTCAAGTTTAACATTCACCGAGGAGCTGCGCAGCCAGACCTGGGAGGTGCAAACCCCACCCGAACAGTCCCGAATGTGTCCCCAGCTGTTCGGGAGCACCGCCGCACTGGCAGCAGTGACACAGCGCCGTTCCGTGCTCCCGTCTCTTCCCGCCTCCTCGGGAATCCTGCGGGACCCCTCACGCCCTTCCCAGGGAGCTCCGAGCGGGAGGCGCCGCAGCGGCCCTTTGGGCTCCTCTCTGCGCGCCGCGCTCCTTCCCGCGGCCGAAACTGCGGCGCCTCAGCCTTGCGGGACCCCCGGCGAGGGGCCGAGAGGTCAAAATTCCGCTATTTCGGAGAAATCCGCGCAGCGGGGCCGCGGGCAGGGCCGCGCTCCCGCCCTCACCGCGCATGCGCGGCGGGATCGGCGGGGCGGCTTTGGCGGGCGAGCGGCAGCGAGGGGCGGGCGGCAGCGGGGCCCTGCGGGGCGCTGAGGGCGGCACAGG
>VWZW01007543.1:584080-604936 GCA_013397115.1 Edolisoma coerulescens
CCCCGGCTGCGGGGCCGTGCGGGGCCGGGGGCGGCCCCGCGGGAGGGAGGGAGCGGCATCTCTCCCTGGGCCCCCGCAGAGGGACCGGCCTCTGCCCCCGGGCCCCGGAGAAGGGCCGGCGTCCACCCCCGGCCTGCCCTCAGGAGAGCTTGAGCGGCTCTCTCTGGGCGGGTGGCGGCGTGTTGTTGTCCTTTTATCAATAACACTGGTGCAGGGAGGGTAACGCGATGCTTTGTTAAGAGTTTCAGTTCCCCAGTCACCCAGGCCTTGTGAACCCCTGGGCTAACGGGGCTGGGATGTGGCCAGGATAAACCACGGGACTTTGTTGAAACGTCTTTGTCCTCCCCATAGGCTTTCCACATGAATGCTTTTATGCTTCTTCTTCCCTGGCACGTTAAAATTCTCTATAAAGACCTTCATAGCTGACCAGTTCCTATCTGGTAGTTGTCTCTATTCTCTGAGACTTAGGATGTATATTTTGAATTTGGTTTGGTGTGAGCCATCACCTCTGCAGATGGGTGGTGTTTGTTGGGTTGGGTTTATTTTTAGTTGTTCCATTTCTAGTTGAACTTTGTTGAAAAGAGAGCATTGGGGTTATAGTGCCTTGGCACCACTGGCTATTTCTGTACCTGTGATGCCTTTTATGCTTGAATTTAGCTTTTTTCCTTTCATTTGAATAATTCCTTTGTTCTTATTGTTGTTTTTGCAGATGACACCACTGGTAAGCAAGAAGATGGACCAATTCCTGGGTGAGTCCTGAGGCTGTTTGTTCATTATAACAATACATGCTGTAAAGATTGAGCCTTGTTAAGCAGAGTTTCATGAGTGCTTTAGAGCAGTGCTGTTGCCAGGAACAGCAGCCTGTCCTTTCCCCATCCCATGGGATCATCCCCAGCCACCACACTGGGGCTGGCAGGCATTTATGGATGTGGAAGCTGAACTGGATCAGTGGACTGGTTTGATTTAAAACTAACTGTTAGCCCTTTTTTCCTCTCAGCAATTAGTTTTAAACCAGGTCTATTTTCCAGTTTAATTCCCTGGGAAAAATGATGCCCTGAGGACTGGCTTTGTGCTGGCCTGGCACTGGTAAAACTGGCCTATGCTTTAGTCTGGGAAGGGTAAAACCTTGAGCTTGGGTTAAAATCTTGACGTGATCAAACCAGCCCATTCTGTGAGATCTCTCAAGTGGCATGGGTAAGAGTTGGAGATAAAACCAATGACCACTTTGGCTTTCTGTGTGTGGAAGGCTTGTCTGTGCTGGGTTATAATTCCCCTCTATTTGTAGCTGTGTGCTTTGCACCAGCAGAGCTTGGTCTCAGCACAGTATTAACCTGTTTGCCATTTTAAATTTAGCATTTTTCAGAAGGCCTGGTCTTCACTGGGCTTGTGTGTGCTCAGCCCCTTTCAAAGTTCAGTTTAGTGTTTATTGTCCTTGTGGGTTCAGTGTCTGGAATGTTGAGGTTGTTACAGATACTGTCCTACTTCTGTGCTTAAGGAATAGGAAAACTTGTTTGAATAAACAAGTGGTAAAAAACATGGTAAATTGTTACCTAAAAACATCAAATGAGCTTTGTGAGAAGGAACAACTTTTAGACAGAAATTTACAGCTGATTTGCATAAATCTGCTGTTCCTTGTCACGTTCGTCTGAATGTAATTTTACTTTACAAGCAGGACTAAAAATGTGAATTTCCAGCAACTGTCTCCAATAACTGCAAAATTCAGGAAGGAAGAATATTAGTGGCCATGCTGGCTCTCCTTTTTTTTTCCCCTCTTTTTACTTTTTCCCCCATATTTCTTTGTTGCACAATGAGAATCTCCCTAACTGAAGAGCTGTGGGGTGTTTTAAGAAAAATGACTCTTTGTTTGCTCTGTTGTCAGCGGGTGCAGCTCCAGGGCTGCACTGCTGCTTGTCTGGAGTGTTTGTCCCCAGGCAGGAGGCAGAGATCAGCAGAGTTTGGGATGCAGCATCCACTGACATTCCCTAGCCTAAGGGATGTGTTCAATGCCAGCAGGATGCTGTGCTGGCAGCAGTGCCCAGGGTTATGTTGGCATTCTGGGGAAGTGAAATCTCTGCCACGTTTTTCTGTGCCCAGATGATGCTGGGGACCTGTCAGATGGTTCCTTCCTGGGAAGGAGAGAGGTTAGGGAAAGGCTCCTGGTTACCACGTGTCTCTCTGAACTCCAGTTCATACATTTTAATGCACACCCACAGATGCTTCATGTGACTTGAAGCTGAAGGTAACACTTGCCACTCTTCCTGAACGCAGTCATCTCAGATTTTTAAGGAGATTCAGGGGTGGAGGTCAGTGCTGAGTTGCTTGGATTGGGCAAAAAGTTTTGGATCCATCAGAGAGATTTTCTCCAGTGGTCCATGCTTTGATCCTCATGTGTCTGCAGTGTGGAAATACCTGGAGGCTGATTTTCCCTCTGCCTTTTATACCTGAAGGTGTGTGCAGGTGTCACATCAGGAGCCTGGCACCCACAGCACCTGTGCTTGGTCAGCTGCCCGACCTTCAGCCCTCTTTTTGATCTTGGCTTGATGAATTTCTTTGTACATGGGACTTTCCCAAAACGGGACTTCAGTTACTGCTCAGATTGTTCTTTGTTTTACACTCAATAACTCTGAGTTGTGTTACTTTGCCTTTCTCGGGGGTGTCTCCTGTCACTCTGAAGTGGCTTTAATGTGACCAGTGTTTGGAATCTGTGAGATGTTGCCTGTTCCTTTTTTAAGACAATCCTGTGGATATTTATTGTCCAGCATGGGGTTTTAAATTAATAACAGCATCTCCACAATGTTGGTGGAAAATTTGGTTTCCTTGGCTGTTCTAATTGTCTCTCTTGAAAAAACTCAGACTTATTTTGAAGTTCTGCTAAGTTTTACCTATGATATTCGAGACAAGTGACCTCTCTGTATTTCAGTTCTGTAACACTTGGCACACTCTTTTCTAGCATGTGTACACCAATTCCACTTTCCTGCTTGGCCAGTACAAGAAACAATGTTAACATTTGTATAAACTCTTACACTGGAGGTAAATCCAAACCTGACCATTGTGGCATGAGGGCTAGTTCGTAATGAGTGAGAAGAATGGGTGCATAATTATCTCTTGGAATTTTAACTTCTTATTAATGTAAAATATTTCTAGAAACACTAAAATCACTTTTTCCTTCATTTCTCTGGGACAGATGCCTTTGCTGCTAACTAAATGCATGTGTAATTATTAGCATCCTTAAGGAGGAGGTGAAATTTTGCTTATTATGGTCTTATTCTTATCAGTTGTGATTGTGCCAAATCCGAGCTGAGCCAGCTGCCACTGAGCTGTTGAGTGCTGTCAGGTGCTCTCTGGATGTGTGAAACTGATTCTTCCCAGCAGAAGCAAAGCCAAGCCAGGAGGATGGATTTTTTTGTCAGGTAGTTGAGCAAATGCCAGGAGAACAAACACACAAAAAGAATAAAGCATTGTGTGAAAGTCACCTGGACAAAGGCTTTAGAACTGTTTGTAGGTGACCCTCTAGGTTGGGCTTGTCCACTTCCTTTTCTGTGTCATGGTCACTGTGTTTTCTCTGTCCCCTTCACCAGACACACAGAATCTGCTCATCCTCTGCAGGATGCTGCCCAGGAGAGCCGGCCCGTCAACAGCGAGGACAGAGAGATGGCCCAGCACGTACGTGTCCCACTGCCCACGCTGCCCGTGGGGATTTCTGTGCTGCTCAGCACTCCTGGGGAAAAACAGCAAGTGGAAAGATCCTGATACTGCCTCATACCTTGTGTTTGCAGTGTTGGGAGGCACTGCCAGCCATTCCCAAAGGCAGCTCCAGCAGCAGCCTTGTCTTGTCATCCTGCCTGGGGTGGTGGGGAGGGAACCCTGGTGCAGGCACTGCTCGTGCCCTCTCAGGAGGCAGATCAGGGTCTCTGATGCTGCAGTCTGGTAGGAAAAGCAGAACACGATGTGTTCCAGCTCAGTATTCAGTGTGACTTCCCAAGAATCAGTAGAAGGTAGGAAGCATTGGGATAGAAAGCCCAAAGGGCTGGGAATCAGTTTTGATTCAGGCTCAGACCTCTTAGAATGCAATCTGGTGGCTCGGTGCTGAAAGAGCAGGAGGAGGGTTGCTTCTCCCCACCCTCCTCTCCTGGTCTCTTTGATGGGTTTATTTTCTGCCACTGTTCTGCCACATCAAGAGGGTTCATGCAGGGTTCTGACAGACCCATGTGCTGTGGAAAAGGAGGGGGAGGGTGAGGCACACCTTCCTCATGTAGGGTGAGGTGTTAGTTCAGCTCGTGCTTCTCACAAAACTGCACTTGCTGGATATCTGGAAGATTTCTTTTTCTATTCCTTTACTTTTGTGCCCAGCACTGGGGTTGCACTGGAGTCACATCTGTAAAGTGAAGTGACTTGGGGACTGATTGTGCTAAATCAGCCAAACCAAACTCCTCAGCAGCTGCCTACCACAGAAATTGTGGTGAGAGAATATTTGCCTTGAGCTTCTTAGGTGAAGCCTGGTGAATGTATTTTGGTGGTTTTCATTTGTGGTTGTGTACTTTGACCATGGCCCTGTGAAGGAGGTGTGCCAGAAGAGCTCCAGCTCTTTCAAAAAGAGCAGGGCAGAGGAACTGAGGGATGTGGTGAAATTCTTAGAACTGAGCTAACCTTCCCCACATTCACAATTACCCCAAATCTCATGTGGGGCCAAATCTTCAAAGGACACAGGAGTTTCTCTGTGGGCAGCTGCCCGTTGTTGTTGAAGGCTGTTCAAGAAGCTTCCTGAGATCTGGCTGTGCTGGAGAAGCCTCAGGTGTGTGTATTGATGAGCTGCTGTGTGATGCTGCTGTTGCAGGCCCTTCCCAGCGGTGAGGATGATGAGGATGACAGTGACAGTGACAGCGACGACGATGACGTGAAGGTTACAATTGGCAACATCAAAACGGGAGCGCCCTCCTACATGTGGGTACTGCTGGGTGTGGGGGGATCTGGGGCTGAGGGATCCCAGCGTGGTGGGGTGGAAAGTGGGCATGAGCTGAGAGCTGCTCTGGCTCCTGGGAGCAACGGCCAGAACACCGGAATGGGCTTTGGAGCTGATGGGCAGCTCTGCCCTGCAGTTGCTTGTTGGAGAATCCATCTGTAAAATGGGAATGATAATCTGTGGGGCTGCTGCTGGAATATTAACTTACTAATGACTGGGCTCCCTGGGGCAGAATCAAAGGTGGGGAGTTCCATTTAACTCATCTGTGAAAACTTCCAGAACCAAAATCTGTCTTGCTAAGAATTTGCATAAGCTGTGAATTTACTAATTTCCAGCTGTCTGATTTTTTGTGGCTCAGGAATGGCGAGGCTGGATTTGAGAAGCAGGAAATTATACTTTTTACAGCTCTGCCTAATGTGCATTGAATAAAAATAATAAGACAGCACTTTTGCTTGCTGCTAGCAGCCTTCCTCTTACACAAACGACTTACCTGTGCTTTGCTGCATATTCTAATTTTTCCACTTTATGGATAATTTCCTTCTCTTGTTGTAGAGGTGGTTTCACTCTGATGGATGACTCTGAATAGCAAACCCAGGTGAACTAAAGCATCTCCTGAAGGGTGTCAGGGCTTGAATATATTTTGCATGAGAATCTTTAGCCAAGTAATTTGTTCAAATGCCAACGTAGTGATTCTTTTCCAATAGGGGAACTCCTATGAATCTAAACTTAAAAACGGGTAGAGGCTATGGAGCATCAGCTTCAGGTATTGCTGTTATTTTTATCCTTCACCTTTGCAATATTTCACCTACCTGGCACTGACAGCTGCAGCAGCTGCAAATTTTGCTCTGTTTGGAAGGATATAGAATTAGTGCAAACCAGGAATAGGAAGTGCATTTCCTAAAAATCAGTGCTCCCAGCACAGTCTGAGGGGCCAGGATGCAATGGAGTGATTTCTTCACCCATCACTGAGCAAGGTGATTATAATTCTATTCAAACTAGGAAAAAATACATTGATTGATACTTTTATAGTAAAACCCCAGAATATTTCTGGTTGTTGCACTGGGGCTGAGCATTCCAGCTCTGGAGAAGGATTGTAACTCAGTGTCCTGAGCTACTTGCAGTGTAAGATGCTAAAAGAAACAAACTCTGGCCTTGAGTATCAGCTGTGCATATTTGGCTGCTGAATTTTTCCCCACCATTCAGTTTAGTTTCTGCTGTAAATTGAGTCTTGGATTCTGTCCTTCCACGTATGTGAGACTGTCCTTTCGTGGGCTTCATCTCCTTCCTTCCACTAATTGCTTTATCCAAATGAATTATCTTCTGATTGAGAAAATAACAACAAATTCCCCTTGAAGGTTCTGTACCTGACAGATTTTTGCAGACTCCTGTTAGTCCACTAAAGACTGATCTTGAAAAAGTTTCTTGTTGTGAGAAAATGTGTCTGTCTTGGGAGGGGAAAATAAATACTTTGCCTGGGGAGTAAAATAATTTTATTTTATTTTCATTTGGGGTAAATTTCATGCATGTCTTAATGATTTACTCTGCCTGTAGTACCAATCTGGGTTGAATTTGCTTCTCTGCTGTTCAGCTGCAAGTGCTGCACACCCTGTTTGTTTATGGAGTGACTGGAGTCCTTCTATTAAAAAGCTGGTTGTGGTTACCTATGTGCTGTAAAGCCCGTGATTAATTCACTGCAGTGCTTTGTTTTTGCTGGAATAATTTGCTGAGCAAATGAGTGGATGAAAGGCATTGCATTAAAAGTTGTAACAGTCCCTCTCTCCCCAAAGCCAAGTTGCAGCCCAAAGGTATTGACTTGGATGCCGCAGGGAATATAAATGGATTGCCTGTGATAGAAGTGGATTTGGATTCATTTGAAGACAAGCCATGGAGGAAACCAGGTGGGGCCTCACAGTTCCTTGTGGTAAATATTTTCTGCAGTTCCAGTTGTCTCTCTTTATTTTCACATGTAATTTCTGTCCATTTATTGTTGCCAGGGAACGGGGAAGCTGGAACAATGTGTGTTGCTCAGCCTCTGATGCCTGGTTAGACAATCAATGGCATTTACTGATTGAACGAGCCATGCTCTACCTAAAATTGGGTTGCATTTATTCTAGTAATTGAACTTCCCTAAAGGGAACAGCTGTTTTTTTTAAATGGTCTATTTTATTAATTCCCTGCTTCCCGAGAACATTGCACTGATACCAATCCAATAATGTTTGGCCTTAAAGGCAGCTGAGTGGGGTCAGGATTTGGGTGTTGGTGTTGTTTGTTCTCCTCTTCCTGTGCAGGAGCTTGTTCTGTGTCCCCTGGCCAAGCCCAGAGTTGTCCCTGTGGTCCTTCCTCATTTGGGTGCTGGGGCTGCCCACACTTATTTGTTTGAGGGAGATTTCTCCTCTTAGAGCTGTAGGATGCTACAAATCAGCTGCTGTTTTTCTTCTGGTACAAAAGTTATTGAAGGAACTAGACATCCCGATTTTTGCTGGGCTACTCTCATAAAACGTGCTCTGATGAAATGTCAACTGAAACAAAAAGTCCACTTGCCTTTTCTCAGCAATCATTATTCTCCCTGGCAGCCCCTGTATTTCATTTATCTTTCAGCAGTGTTGCTGGGCTTAGTAAGTAGTGCTTTCCTGAGGCTGCCTGCAGTGTGGTCTGGGTATCTCCTGCCCACATGAAGGGCAGTCCAGTGCTCATAACTCCACGGGCACGTCCAGGTACCCGGCCAGCCCTGAAGCACCCTGCAGACAGTGCAGGCAGAATGGAACAGAAGCTTTTCTTCTGCAGGGATTTCTCCTTGATTGCAAAGTGAGAAAGAGGGGAATGGGAAGAAAGTGAGTTAGAAAGAATACAAGGAAGTTCAAAGATAAAGCATGGACGTGGTTGTGGCCATGCTGACATCCCTGGACAAAAGTAGAGCCAGCTGGCCCTAAAACAGTGTTGGAGTGCAATAGAGGGAAGATTTCTGCAGAGCTCTGTGGTCTGTAAGTTTATTTTAGATAGCAAGTAGCTCATTACTCAACAGCCTTTCAAGTTTATATCCTTTACAATTAATTGTTCAGCAGCTTGGTATCTCTTTGTGAGGGAGAGGAAGAAGCAATCCCGTGTGGAAGAACTGATAGAGGTCTGAAATAGAGGCTGATGAAATGGATAAGTAAATGTCGTGTTGCTGAGTCGGTGTGGATGCAGTTTGCATGTCTGGGTGGTACAACAGGAAGAGGGGCCAGCCCAGGAGATAAACCTCACTGCTTAGACCTCGCAGTTAAACCGAGCTCAGCATGGGCAGAGTTTTGCTTAGCTCTTGTCGCAGCTCTTTGTTTTGGAGTTGGTCTGTGTAGGAATATCTTAGCGTGGGGGATGTTTGAGGGACACCTCAGCGGGGCAGGAGGTGCTTTGTAGTGCTTCCTGCTGGGATCTGGGAGGTGGGAGGGCTGCTCCTGGAATTCCTGCAGCTGGGATTGCCCCTCTGCATCTCTGTTTTCTTGGCAAGCAGTTTGTGGTCACCTCTGTTACTCAGAAGTGCTCGTGCTGAATTGGCACATTGCACAGGAGACTGGCAGTGTGAGATAACACTCTGGGATCACTAATTAGGGTTGTGACTGAGCTGTAATTACTTGTGTAGTCTGGGATGCATCAATAAAAACCTTCCACTTTAGCTGTCTTTCACGAAATGGGTGAGCCCCAGAATCTCCTCTCAAAACAGCAAAGGCAGTGCTGGTCAGGAGGGGAATTTGTAGGCTTAGCTCTGCCAGGGAAAAGGTTCTGTGGCCCCACCCCATTTTTGTGATGGGGGCTGGAACTGCCCAGCACTCAGCTCATGTGGACAATTGGAAGAAAACAACCTGAAAAAATCAGGCTGGTGAATAAGGGAGGAAAAGTCAGGCTGATTGCAGGGAGCTCCCAATGGCCTGTGGAGGTGCTGCCCTGTGTGTCCCAGGGGTCCCCCTGCTGCTCAGGCCATGTCCCCCTCCCACCCAAGGTGCAGCCACTGACTCGTCTGTGGCACCCACAGCTTTGTGACAGGGAACGGCACAAGCTGGAAGACTTTTGTTACCTTAACCCTTTGTTTAAGCAGTTAAAGGACAGCTTGAGAATGCAAGTGTGCAGAACCCCTGTGCTAACTCCTGCTCCCTCTGCCAGGTGCTGATCTTTCTGATTACTTTAATTATGGATTCAATGAAGAAACATGGAAAGCTTATTGTGAAAAGCAGCGGCGGCTTCAGCTGGGGCTGGACCCCGCTCCTCCCATCAGCACTGAGAACAAGATCACGGTGGGTGACGTGGGACTCCTGCTCCTGGCTCCAGGAAAACTGAGATTGTGTTTGTAATCACAGACATGAGGGTGTAAGAGCAGGAGATACCCCAGTTCTGAACTGTTCTGGGTCCTTTCAGTGAGGAGAAATACAAAAATGAATCTTCAAAGATTAAATCTCTGTTGAAAATCTTTTCTGTATGGAAGGAATAGTTCCATCAGCCTGGCAGGTTTAAACCACTACAGCAGCAAGACTGGAGTGAATTTCCAGTTGACTTGGAGGTTCCCCAGCTGCAGGGGTGTCTGCTTGGAAAACCCTCTGGATGAGAGAACTGCAGGGAGGGGAGCTGGGCCCCCAGGGCTGTGTTGCTCACTGCTGGTGCCTGCTGCAGTGGAGTGTGGTGCCTTTTGTGTTTGCAGACTGCTTTGGCCATCAGCCTTTGCAGGAGTCCACACTGGCCATCAGAACTTCAGCCAAATTGTCAGTACAGCAAGTATTGCTCATTCCACTTTTACCTTAGTGACTCCATGGAAAATGATAGGAGTTTAATAAACTCATAACAGGATTTGTAATGGGAGCCAGTGGACAGCAGGCTGAGGCTGGAATGGCCAGTAGCTGACAGAAATGGCTGTGCCTTGACTGAAGAATAGGTTGCTCGTTGGCAAGGGCCCTGTGATTGTTCCTTTTCTTTTGCTGAGGGTCGATCTCTGGTGCTCCATTCAGTTGAAAGAAGAGCATTAAACCTGTGTGTTATCTGTTACCTGCCACAGGTTCAGCAGGGAAGAACAGGAAATGCTGAAAAAGAAGTGGAAAACAACATCATCAAAACAGAGTTCAAAACAGACTTCCTGGCTCTGGTGGGAGGACGAATGAAGGCTGGGCCTCCTCCCAACAGGTAAGAAAGGAGCACGTTCTTCATGGGGGCACCTGGGAACCACCTGGGCCACTCCTGAGTCTCCTCAAGCCCCAAAGAGAAGCTTTTAAGCTTGGCAGGAAGCTGCTGTGGTCACTCACTCAGTGTCACCTCCAGCAGTGCAAGCCCTGCCTGCCCATTGCCCCCTCCTTGGTGCAGGGAGGGAATCCTGGATCCCAGCTGATGGGACACATCTCTGGGAGTGGAAGGAGCCAGGCAAACACCTCAGCTTGGAGGGCTCACACTGCTGACACTGCTTGTGCTTGCTTGGCTTATTCCTACTCCCACGATGTTAATCTTTGCCTCCTCAAGTGGAAGTGGATTACGAGTTTGGCAGAGGATAAGAGGAGCTGTTGGTTCCTGAGCCTGTGTGTGACGCTGCTGGATGTGTGGTAAAGCAACTGAGTCACTCTGAGGGGCAGCCTCTGCTGGGGAAGCCACTTGGCCCTTTGGAGATCGATGGGGTTTTATCAAAAGCTTCAGAAAAACACACCAGACCAGCCAGAGCTTTGGGCTCGGGGTGTTTCTGCTGCTTCCTTCACAAAACAGCTTTTGCACACCTGCCTTGCAGAAAGCAGCCCCTGCATCCCAGCTTTACTGCCTGTCTGGGAACCAGCTCTGTGCTTCAAGGATGAGCATTAAAGCTCTGCTCAGTCTGTTGGATTTGAGCACTTTGGGGGCATTTCTGTCCCGGTGTGTAATCCCTGTTCTTACACCTATTTGTGGTAGTCCTTTGGATCACATTTCTGGGTGTTCAGAGAGCCCAAGCTCACCCCTACTCAGAGGGAAATTGTTGGGAGTGAAAACAGGCTTTTCCTTGGCTTCTTGTCCCAATTTGAGAGATGTTGCCCTGGTGGGAAAGAAACCGTGGAAGAAATTTACTGACAGGAGGGAAAATTGCTCCTTCTGGTGCTTCTGAGCCTGACGAGATGCCTGTGCTTTGTACCAGGAAGCTGGGTGGGACCATTGATGTGATCGGGGGCCAGGCAGGCACGATCCGGAGGGTGGAGGGAAGACGCCGGGATAAACACGCCTCGGAGGAAAACCCCATTCAGGTAAAGCTTCTGTGCTGCCTTGGCACATTGCTGGTTTTACTGCACTTCTAGGGAGCCCTGGGCAATTGTCTGTGTGTTCCTGACCTCCTGTGTCCCAGTTCATACCTGCAAAGCAGCAGGTAGTGTATTGACCCTGAGGTGTGTGCATGGATTGTTCCCTTCTGCAGGCTCAGTTAACTTCTGGCTTAAAAACTTGGTCTTGCTAGGAGCCAGATTTGTCCTTTAAAGACCAGTCTTCCCTTTGGAGTGGTAAGGCCTGAGTTCTTTCCTCATCAGCTCTCCCAAAGTATTCCTAGCAGTATGTAACTGGGAATCTCTTACATGGATAATTCCCTTCCCCTCCACTGTGGAGTTGGAATCCTCAATTCTGCGCTGAAGGGTTTGTACCTGGGACCGATGGGGTTTTTTGCTTTGAAGTAACATTTAGTCTCAAATCAGTTGGTGCAGCCCACACCTCAGGCTGAGCCTGGGCCTGTGTTACTGGGTCTTGTTCCATGTAAGAAATGAAAGCCTGGGTTTAAAGCTGGTCTCAGTTCTGGGCGTGCCTGCCCAGTGTGTGGCCATGATGTTCTGGCTGGCTCCTAGGCAGGAAGCTGCAGGGTCTGAGGACCACCTGCCAAACCCCTTCTCTTAACCACCTTCCTCCTGCCAACCACTGCCAACCTGCCAGAAAAACCCAAATGTGGAACCTTTCCCTTTCTGGGTGCAGTGGCTGGGTTTTTTTCCTCCGTGGTTTTGAAGTCCATTTATTTTTTTTAGTGATCAGTTTTCCAGATTTTGCCAACAGGAAGAGTTTGCATGAGAGACAGAATTTGCTGGGAAGGGGTTGTTTGTTCCTCTCCCTCACAAGCACTGCCAGCTGCACTTGAGGTCACTCTGGTGCCTCTGCATGCTGGTCACTCTTCCAGGCATGGCCACACTCCTGTTGTGGTGATGCTGCCAGCGCTGTGAGGTCCCTGCTGCAGGAGCAAAGGGATTAAAACTCTCTCTTCTCATTCCTCTGCCCCCTAAGGTCCTGGGAGACCATGGAAGCAAGCCACAGCCCCCCCAGCAGCCCCAGCAGCCTTCCCAGCCCCAGCAGCCTCCTCAGCAGCAGCCGTTCGCTCCACCAGCAGGGCCCCCGCCCCCCCCGCTCGCTGGGCCTCCTCCTCCACATTTCCTTCACCCTCCTCCTCCAGTGACCTCTGTTCCACCTCCCCTGCATCCTCCAGGTACGTGTTCACTCCATGAAACGTGAGTTGGGATGTCCCAGGCTTGGAGCAAATCAAAGGTGTAAGGGTTCAGTGCCACGGGATGGTTGAGCACTCCAGGAACAGGTCCTTACCCCAAGCCAGGTTTTGTTCAGTCTCCATCAGCCTGTTTAATATTTGCCTTGAATACTTAAAAATGGCAGCTGGTCCTTGAAAAAAAAACCCTCTGGGCTTTGTTTCCATGAGGGAACCTTCCAGTGCTACTGATCCTTTTGCTTTATTGATAAATGTCAAGAAGGCAGTTCCTGTTTCTCTCTGGAGGAGGCTGAGGACTGTTGCTTCTGGCTTAAATATGCCAGGCTGAAGTGAGGGGGCCACACTCTGGCCTTCTCCTGCTCCTGGAGCAGCAGCCAGGCTCTGGAGAAGGCAGCAGGAGCACTTCATGCAGTAACTCCTGCCTGAGGAGGATTCACTGAAGCACTCACTGGTTCTTTTCCTGGTAACTTTTCCATGGTAGCTTTTCCTACTGCCTCACCTTAAAATGCTTGGCAAAATCAGGATGGACACACTGGGCTGGAACCTGCAGCAGGTTCTCCTCTCCAGCTCCTTCAGTTGTTCTGAAGACCAAATCAATTGTTCATGTGTTGACACTTAGAAAAGGAATTCTCCTTTGTAAGTGTAAGAGAACAGCAACACTTTAAGTTATAATATAAAGGTGAAGTGATCATCATTTGGGAAAATTATATAATTTATAGGCTAATTCCCGCTTAGGAGCACCAATTTTTCTGCTGCTCTGGTTGCTCCAATATGTGAGATTTATTCAAGTGTGTGCTTTGAGGTTTAGCTTGAGGTACAAAGAGGCCGTGAGATACAGAGAGGCCACGCTTCCCCTGTTGTCTTCACTTGTTTTCCCTGCTTACTTCCACAGGCTTGCCACCTCCAGGTCCAATTCCAGGTAGGTGTTACCTTGTTCTTAGTAACAGCAGCAATTTTGATCACGCAGGTAACAAGTAATGTTACTTAGCATTTGGGCTAAGTAACAGATAGGATGGCACCAGTTCAGAGCACAGTTAATTTAAGATTAATAAACAACTGAGCACTGAACTTGAGCTGCTTATCTTCTGTTCTGACATAAATCTGTAGGTCAGAATAACTTGGCTGTTACATTCTGATCAGAATGCAACGTGTCTGCATCCCAAGAACCACTTTTCCTCCATAGGGCTGCAGGGGTTAATTGTTACTCCTTGATCAATCTTATGTTCAATATTTATAAACCAAAAGAGAAAGTAGTTTTTGCTTTGTTTTTCTTCCCATACCCCTACAGAGCTAACAGAGCTTTAGGGTGTGAATTTGGGGAGGAGATACTACCCTGAAGGAAAATTATTCCATTTCAAATGGGGCCTTGTTTAGAGTAAGAAGATGCTCTAATGGCTTTTAACTGAAAGCACTTGTGAAGCTGGGAGATCTTGGTGCTGATTTACCCTTCTGTGCCTAGGGTTGTTCCCACCACCTCTGGCACCACCACCAGCTCTCCTCATCCCAACCTTGGATGGGTAAGACCACACCTGGGTAAGACCAAGGCAGCTCCTCTGGAGGGAGGAAGGGAGGAGAACAGGTCCAAAATCAGTGCTGGGGATGCGCGGTCCGGTCTTCGGTTGGGGTGGGGGGTGAGAGCAGAGTCTGCCAGGAATCATCTGTGCATTCACCTGGATGTGTCAGATTCAAGGCACAAGGAGGAGCCAGTAACATCTAGGCAAAGCCTTGATGGCATGATTTGTTACTGGGATGCTTTCTCTGAAGATGCTCCAGGTAGTTTGTGAGCAGTGGTGCTTTCCCAGGGCAAGCAGTGGGATTATGGCAGGTTTGGAAGCTGTGGCAAAACCCCTGAACATTTCTGGTAGTGGGTTTCCCAGAAGGATGTTCCACAGACCTCCAGGAAAAACGGGGTGAAGCTGCAGCACAGGCAGAGCTGTGGGAGTCCCTGATGTCAGTAACTCACCCCCTTTTCTCTCCCAAAGGCAGCCAGCCAGCTACAACAACAGGCAGCCACCTCCCTTTGGCTACAACTCTGCAGGTGAGCCCTGGGCAGGACACATCCAGCAGCTGCTCTCCCTCCCCTCTGGTTCTTGGCAGCCCAGGCTTTTCTGAGGCTGACAGATGTCGTGTCTCAGACATCTCTAACTCCAGGGTCTTGCAGTGTCCCACACGATCCCAGCCAGGAGCACACGCTGGCTTTGCTGCACTGAGTGTTGTGCAGGTGTGGTGATGCAGTTTTGTGGCTGAGTGCTGAGGCTCAGGAGGTTCCAGTGCAGATTCCCAGCAGAGAGCAGCTTCCCCAGTGCTTCAGCAGGATGTTCTGCCTGTTTGCACACACACGTGCTCACCCTCACTCACACTCTCTCCCTTTTCCCCGCCCTCAGGGATGAGCACAGCCATCCCCAACTACTGAGCTTGGCATCTCCTCCCTGAGCTTTTGAATCCCTCCTCCCCCACTTCACCCTCTCCCTTGCCTACAGGCACCATCTCCTGTGCTTTTGCCTGGGAGAGGCAGTGCCAGCATTTCAGATTCCCTTCCCTGGTGCAGGCCTGGCAGTGCTGTGTTCTCTCCCAGCCCTGCAGTGACCAGCTCAGAGTGGCTCCTCCTGGCTGTGCTGGGCAGGTGGAAGCACAGGCAGCTCTGCAGTGCCTCCCTGCAGGACAGGGCTGGAGGAGTTGGCAGTGCCAGCCCTTCCCAAGGAGAGGAGCCTCCAGTGCTGCCAGACGTGGCACTGCTTTGGGATACGACCTCACTGGTCCAGCTGGCCACATCTGCCTGGGAAGTGCTGGTGGCTCTGGGCTCCCCAGGTGACAATCCTTCACTAGCAGCTGCTGCCCTGGCCCTCCCCAGGTGCCACCCTAGACCAGAAGGTACCTGGTGGGAGGTGGGACCTTGTACAGGTGACCAAGAGCTCAGGGCTGCCAGAGGCTGTGCAGTGCTGCCTGTAAATGCCTGCTCTTGTGCCTTCCTCAGGGAAAAAGTGTTCCCGGTTCTTAGCAAACTGCTGGAAGTGAAGGGAGGGAGCAGGGCCATCGACTCCTTGGATTTAGTTCTGCTGCCAGAGGGGATCTTTGGACAGGGAGGGACAGAGGGGATGCCGGGGATGCTCTGGGTGATGGAGGGTTCTGCTCTCTGGCTGCAGATTCAGGTTTCATCAGCTACCCCCCCATCTCCACGTCCCACACGCCCTGGGTGACCACGGTGGACAAGGGCACGAGCAGCTCCAGCAGCAGCCACTGGGAATACTCGGGCTCCAGGCGGGAGAGGGAGCGGGAGCGCGAGCGGGAGCGGGAGAGGGAGCGAGACCGGGACCGGGACCGCACCCCGACCACCAGTGAATACAACAAGTGAGTGCTGCCCTCCTGCTGCTCACCCTGGGCAGCCCTGGGGCACCTCGGGGTGCCTGGCCAAGGGTTGGTTGTAGGTGACACCAGCTGAATTCCCTGAAATGTCTGGGAAGAGCTCCTTTGGATCGATAACTACAGCACAGAGCAGGAGCTGTGTCACTGGCTGATTTCCTGTCTCTGGGTCTGGGGCTTTTTGTTTAAATCCAGCAGAACCAGTTCCTCTGGCTCTCCCACGAGGCCAGTCAATGAAATAGCCCCTCTGTGTTTACTCAGTGTTTCACAGCTCTGTGTGAAGCACTGGCTGCAGGAGCTTCTGCTTCTTGTCTTCTAAATGTCACTGTCAGATCAAAGGACAAACAGCCTGCTCTGCTCTGCTCTCCTGGGGGGCTGGGAGTGCCATTCCCTGGGAGTCAGCCAGGAAATGGGAGCAGAACTGGAGAGACCACCTTGGTGGGAGCTGCTGTGACCTCGGCTGACAGCAGTGCTGGGAGCACTTGGGAAAGGAAAGGAGGCCTGGAGCCTCCCTGTGTTGCTCTAAGGTGGAGTTGCAGAGACTTCCCAAGCCCATCCCTTTGGTGTTCAGTCAGCTGCAGCAGCAGTGTTTTGCAGGCTCCAGGCTCAGAAATGCCAATAATCATTCAAAACATGATCAGAATGTGCATTCCTGGCACAGGGTGCTTCCTGCCGGGAGCTTCCCAGCCCAGGGAGGGAGCAAACAGGGCAATGTGCTCCTAATATATTTTTTTTTTCCTTTACAAGCTTGTGGCCACTGTGGATGGGAGTGGGGGAAAGAGAACAGAACACAAACTTGCTAAAAATTGGGAGAGCTCAGACTCCCCCACTTCCTGATCCATGCTGGAGCCAAGGCCTGGGATGAGCACTCCTGAGCACATTGTTGGCATTTCTGGGTGGTGTGGAGCACCCTGGTGCAGGTCAAAGCAGGGCAAGTGGCCGTGCAGTCCTTTGGAGCACTCCCAGCTGATTGATCCTGGAATTTATTTGTCCAGCTTGTTTCCAGGAGTGTCAGAACAATGTTTCTGACTTCCTTTCTCCCAAGTCTGAGCACTGTTCCCACAGAGGGACCGGTTAACCCTTCGGATTTTGGCTTTCAGGAGGTGTAGAGGGGAGCGTGGGATGTGTCTCAGTTTGGGGTCCACCATTCCCACTCCTGGGGACTGAATGAGGTGCTTTGAGCAGGTACAGAGGTGCAGACAGAAAGCTGCGCTCACAGTTGGAGGTTTTGAGCTCGTGGGGAAGAAAAGAACCCCTTCCCCAAAAGGATGAGAGGTTGTGTGGGGTGTCTGCACTGAGGGAAGCCCAGCAGCGGGGAGGGAGGGCGATGCGAGGAGCGGGCGTGCGCCGCGTTCCTGCCGCAGGCGTTTCGGGAGCACCCCCAGTCAGTCAGAGGTGCCAGATGATGTTGGTGAGAGGGGTGCAGCTCAGGCCCGGGGGGCTGTGTCCCTGTCCCCACGTGTCCCTGTCCCCGCAGTGACGACGAGCGGTACCGCTACTACAGCCGCGAGCGCAGCTACGACTTCGAGCGCGATTACCGGCGCAGCCGCGACCGCAGCCGCGAGCGCGAGGAGCGGCACCGCGAGCGCCGCCACCGCGACAAGGACGACAGCAGCAAACACAAATCCTCCCGCAGGTCAGTGGCTGAGGGCTGCCTGGGAGCTCCCTGTCCTCGTGGTGAAATGTCAGCCTGGCTCGTCCCAGCTCCCTCTGTTGCAGAGCCTTGGGCAGGAGGAGCTCTCTGGTGTTGAGTTCCCAGCTGGCAGCACCCATGGGTGAAGGAGGGATTGGGCTGGGCTCAAAATCCCACCAGAGCTCCCACAACAAAAGCACTGAGCTGCTCTGCTCACACGAGGGGAAGTGCAAGGCCGTGACAGAAACATCAGCTTTTGGTGCTGCTACTCCTGCTCACCAGGGCACAGTTCACAGAATCAGCCAGGTTGAAAAAGTCCTTTAAGATCATCGAGTCCAGTCCAACACCACCCTGTCACCCAGGCCATGGCACTGAGTGCCACATCCAGCCTTTCCTTAACCACCTCCAGGGACAGTGACTCCATCACCTCCCTGCACAGCCCCTTCCAATGCCCAGTCACTCTTTCTGTGAAGAGCTTCCTTCTGCCCACACTCAGAAATTGCCTCTTGAGCAGAAGCAGCAGAGCTCTTGCCCAGAGCCTGACAGTGAAGGGGGTGATGCTCTGCACAAAGGTGAAACTTCTGGGGCAGAGCAGCATGTCCTGAAATCACAGCTTTTCTGCAGAAAATGGATTTGCAACAGATGATCTTCTTGGGAGAGCAGTCTCAAGCAGCAGCTCTGCTCTCTGGGCTGAGGCAGGTTCTCTGCTCACGTCCTGGGTCACTTCACATCCCATTAACAGTTTGAACAGAACTGCTCTTGCTCTTTTTTCTTGATGCTTCACTGTAGGTTTAGAAGCGTCTGTGGAGAGCCTCTATGAGACGGTCGGGACATAGACGAGAGATCTCTGAAGACAGTTTTAGAGCATGGGGTTTATTGTGAAAGGGCGTGGGTATGAGGGACCCGCTTGGAGCTGCCAGATGCAGCCCGAAGCAGGTCAGAGCAAAGGGAGGAGGGAGTAGAAGAAAGGGGGAAGAGGCAGAGCAGAACAGAATAGAATACAGCGTAGAGCCAAAGTCCCCTGGTTGCCGATTACAATACAATAAATCATCTTCTGTGCTGAATATTCTAATTTCTATTAACCAATCTAGAACATGCTATAAATCCTACTACATTAACATATAGCCTATAAGAATCATTGCATTACCATATGGCATTATATTTTAAACCTTAAAATCTGCTTTTTGGACTTTCTGCCACATTGACAGGGTCTGTTTTGACCCTCAGACTTGTCAGCAAACAGAGGGTTTGGTTTTATTAAAGGGGGATTTCTTTCAGTCGGCCATACCATTGTTTTCCAGTTGTTCAGTAACTGGAGTTTGGTATCTCAAAGCTTGTCTTCATTTCAATCTCGCTTGTAGTTTCCATATTGTCAGCATCTTTTGCTATGTGAACATATTTATAAGCCTTTCCTATTTCATCTTCCCCAACAATTCACCTCCCTTCTTTTAGGTGAAACTCCTGGCAGCTCTGTAGGTAATTACCCTTATTTTGAAACTGGTATCAGAAAAACTCCTCTGTAGTGACTGGAGGGAAAAGGCTGGTTTTATCCTTAAGGAGATGAGTAAGTTTTCAAGGAAGGACTGATTGCTGAAGGAAATGATAGGAAGAAAGACTGAGACCATAACAAAAATTGAATACAGAACAACTGGAAGCTGAGCTGGTACCAGACAAACAAGTCATTGGCTTTAGGGTCATTTCTCAGCTTCCTCTGCTCAGAATTGAAACCTTGGAGTAGATACCTCACTGCAGGAATCCCTGCCCATGGCCCCCTCCAACCCAAACCATTCTGGGATTCCCTGCTTGGGGCACACTGAGGCCTGAGCCTGTTTGAGGCACCTGCAGATGAAAGGGTTTCATTTCCAGCTTCCTGCAAACTGAGCAGTCTGAAGGCAATCACTGACGCTGGTGTCAGTATTAAAGGACAGAAACGTTGTCCCAGCATAAACCCCTGACACATCGGCCACGAGGTGGCTGAAGGTGTTTTGTGGAGAGGCAGCAGCCTTTTATTTTTCCCTGGTTTTTTTGCCTTTAATGACTGTGAAACCATTTATTAAACCAGTCAGAAAATTACTTGAAGCCAGGAGCTTTTCAGCCAGGTTCAGCCAGTTCTGTGTCTGCTGCTAAACTGGAATTCCAGCTGTGCCAGGAATTTCTCTGTACACCTGATGCTGTCCCTGCTCGTGGAGCTGTGCCTGCACAGTCACGGTTTATCCTGGGATAAATTTATCTGCTGGTTCCTCTCCTCTGGGCTGTGCTCTAACTCTGCCACCTTCACCCCACAGTCAGCTCCTGAGAGCTCACTTGGTTTGAACCTGTGAGAGAAGCAGCAGAAAGTCTCCTCCCAAGAGGGGCCAAACCAGACTCCCCCCCTTTTCCTGGGGGGAGGCAGAGCTGCTCCTGGGGCCGTGTTGGATGCACGGAGCAGCTGGCAGGGCACAGGCTCAGGGCATGCACAGCCTGCTCAGGCCTCCCTCTGCCTGGGATTGCTCCCACATCCCAGAAATCCTGTGTAAACGTTCCCAGTTATCCACCCACATCTGGAAAACGGGGTGAGGAGATAAAGGAGTTCTAAAGCATGGAGCCAGTGAAGAGCCAGGTCAGGTGTGAGTCAGCAGAAGTAGAAACAGGATCTGCCTCCCCTGGGGAAACCCACATTTCTCTCGCTCCACTGATCCCTTTGCTGCCTCTCGTGCAGGGATTTCCCCAAGATGCTCAGAGGAGTGAAAGTTTCAGACAGGTCTGGGGTTCAGGACTCCTCCTCCTCTCAGCCTCGGTGCTGAGCCAGAACTGTTGGAGCTCCCTCGGGAGTGGAAGGACACAGAGATGTTGCCTGTGGACACTGCCAGGGGTGGCTGTGGCAGAGTGTGACAGTGTGTGCCAGTGTGCCAATGCCAGTGGCAGTGTGTGGCAGTGCCAGTGTGACAGTGGCAGTGTGTGACAGTGACAGTGGCAGTGTGACAGTGGCAGTACCAGTGCCAGTGTGGCAGTGGCAGTGTAGCAGTGTGACTGTACCAGTGCCAGTGTGGCAGTGCCAGTCTGGCAGTGTGTGACAGTGCCAGTGCCAGNAGTGCCAGTGTGACAGTGGCAGTGTGTGACAGTGACAGTGGCAGTGTGACAGTGGCAGTGTGACAGTTCCAGTGTCAGTGTCAGTGTGTGACAGTGCCAGTGTGACAGTGCCAGTGTGGCAGTGACAGTGCCAGTGTGGCAGTGGCACTGCCAGTCTGGCAGTGTGACAGTGGCAGTGACAGTGACAGTGTGGCAGTGGCAGTGTTGCAGTGGCAGTGGCAGTACCAATGACAGTGCCAGAGTGCCAGTGTGGCAGTGCCAGTGGCAGTGTGGCAGTGCCAGTGTGTGACAGTACCAGTGCCAGTGTGGCAGTGGCAGTGTAGCAGTGTGACTGTACCAGTGCCAGTGTGGCAGTGCCAGTCTGGCAGTGTGTGACAGTGCCAGTGCCAG
>VWZW01007543.1:605223-635717 GCA_013397115.1 Edolisoma coerulescens
TGCCAGTGTGGCAGGGGCAGTGTGACAGTACCAGTGCCAGTGTGACAGTACCAGTGCCAGTGTGGCAGTGCCAGTGCTGCTGCAGCGGGTGCCGTTTGCCCTTCCCGGAGCAGCCCCAGGCGGGACCGGCCCATCCCAAAACCCCCGCGGTGCCCGCGGCGCTGCCCAGGCGGCTCCTGCTGGGGATCAAAGCCCCCGCGCCCATCGCTGGCTCCCTGCTGTGGCAGGGCTGTGTCTGATGTCACTTTGTCCCCTCTGTTCCCCTCTCAGGAAGCAGCACGAGAGCGAGGAGGGCGAGAGCCACCGGCGCCACAAGCACAAAAAGAACAAGCGGAGCAAGGAGGAGAAGGAGGCCAGCGAGGACGGGGCCCCGGAGGGCGAGGAGCAGGACACCAAGGAGTGAGCCAGGCCCCCGCCGGCCCTCGGCAGGAACTCACCCCTGTGGAACCAGCGTGGCATTGGTGATGTTTTGGTTGGGGGGGGCTGATTTTTTTTTTATTATTATTTTTTACTTTTTCCAAGGGAAGAGGCTGACTGGGCGAGCCGTGGCACAGCCGGCAGTGCCTCGGGAGCTGAGGCAGCACAGGCCCTTAAACTTCCTTTTTTTTGTTTGTTTTTGATACAAGACAATACAGCAGTACTAGTTACAAAGCACTGAGCTACTCTACTCATCCACATCCCTAGGGAGAACTTTGGTGTATCAGATCCTATGGTTTCTGATGGAAGATGGCTTCAGCTGAAACTAATGCAATTAGGTCGTAGTTCTTGGTTCTTTTTGTCGTCATCATTCCTTTTTGAGAACTAGGACAGTAAGTGCAACTTGAAATTTATTGTCCAAAGAACAGCGTGACTTAGACCCCGGGAGCCAGCTTAGAGTCTGGTGTCCAGTAGTGAAAGGTCTCATCCCCGAATAAATTTCTTTATAGCTACAAAAGCAGCTTCTGATTTCTCCGTGGCCAGCTGGGCGTGTCAGGAGGAGCTGCAGGATCTGCTCCAGGTGGGCACAGGGGCCTGCCTGGATGTGACAGCTTCCAGGAGCTGCTGCGGGCGTTCACACAGCGTGTGCAGAGACTCCAAAACTGGCTTTTTTTATCCATTGCAAAGGTAGTTCTGTCATGTTACACCTCGACGTGGGGAATCAATGAAGATCCATAGTAAGAGCATGAATTTCTCTTGAATTCCTTTTGACTTAACTATTTTATTTCCTTTTTTTTACTATGAGTTGACTGAATAACCTAGAGTGCAGTAGAGAACACCAAGTCCCAGTTAGCAGTTTGCCCTCGTGGGGTTGGCGTTTCTATCTGGGTGTCACCAACACTCCTGTCCAATGCATTCCTTTCCCTTAGATCCCAAAATAAATTTAGTCGAATTCCAAAGTTTCTTTGGACTTAGTATTGGTTGGGGAAGGGGGCAACAGAGATGTTTCTGGGGGGGAAGAACAGGGAAAATAATTTTCAGGGGTTTTGGTCTGTCTGGTCCTTAGGATCCTGCCCTTCTGTTTGTGTGAGTCCACAAATGTCTCATTTTCCTTTGACTTGTTATTTAAAACTGTCTGAAATATTTGTCCTAAAATAATATGGTTCTGAAACATTCTTTATTTTTTGGTATTGTAATCTTGGAAGTTTTGAGTGTGCTGGGAAGTGCCCAACCTGTGCCAGGAGAGCCCTTTGGTTCTGGGTTAAACATTGGGACAGTTCAGTGATGGGTTTATAACTGCAGAGCCCAGGGGAGGAGGAGAATTGGGGCTTCTGCTGGGTTTTGGTTTTCATTGAGCTTTTTTAATGTGCTTTGAGCTGCTGGGAAATTGTGTGCACTGAGCCAGGGCTAGCTGGGACCAGGCTGCAGGGTGGAGCCCAGATTTAGGAATATGGCATCACTCACTGCTCCCCTGGGCAATCCCAGCTCCTGGCACTGGGTGTGGAGCCAGGGAATCCTCCTGGCAGCTCTTGCTCAGGGCAGGGCTTCAGCTCTGAGTGCCCAAAAGCTTTCAGGAGCTTGGGATGACCTGGCTTCTCCCCAGGAGAAATCCAGACCAGGCTGGTGAGGAGGATTCAGGAGCGCTTGCTCGGTGCTCCCTGGCACCACACACGACAGAGGTGCCCCCCCTCCCTGCCAGGGGCTTGGCCAGGGCAGTGCCAGGGGCAGAGGAGCCCAGCTCCCTCAGGAGCCTGCAGTTGGTGATGGTGGGATGAGCTCTGACCTTGCTGGGGCAGCCAGTGCCAGCGGGGGCCTGGGCAGTGCCCCCAGCCCGCTCTGAGCTGGCTTTTCCTGCCCTGGGTCAGCGGTGCTGCCACTGGGATGCTGCACCCAGGGGAGTGGGGTTGGCCCCAGCCAAGGACGTTTGTCCCCCCTTTGCATGCTCAGCTGTCCCTGGTGCCTCTGTTCACCTCCACCCCTGTGGGACTGGGGGAGTGGGAACAGGGAATCCAGCACGGATTCAGTCAGGGCTGCACCTCCTCCTGTGTCACTTGAATGAGCTGGACCCAAAACACAGAATATGCTGAGGTGGAAGGGACCTTCACTAATGGGGGCAGGCTTTTGGGGCCAGGAGCAGCTGTGCATTTAAGGTAAATCGTTTTCACTTGGTTTATTCATTAAATAGAGGTAAATTGTTTGCCTTAACTGTCAAGGAAATGGAAATGTGGGGTGTTGGAAATAATCTGTACTTGCATCAGGAAGCTGCTGCTGGGGGTTTACTGGTGTTGAGGGATTTTTCCCAGCCCCAGTGTATTCCAGGACAGTCCAGCTGCTTTCCTGGGAGAAGCAAAGACAATTACACAGTTTCCTGCCTGCCAGGGTCAGGTTTTTGTTGAGGTGACCCGTTCTGGGGGCATGAGCTGGTACATGGAAAGAAAGGGTAAAGACCACACCTCTAACCCATATTTTTCAGCAATATGACAATAATTTATAAAGGCATCAAAACAAATTCAACATCTATTAACAAGCTGATTTTGGAAACAAAATTTAAATTACGAGGACATTTTGGTGAAGTTGAAGGCACCTTGAAAGGAGATGGAGTAAAAATGGTTCCGCAGCCTCCTCCTCCCTCCCACTGCCAGCCCAGCAGCTGCACAGCTCCCTCCTCCTGCCCTTTCCCCACATTTGGGGCAGGCAGTGGGAATCACCCTCTCTCTGTCCACATCACTATTTACTGTTCCAGGCACAGATTCTGCACGTTGATTGGAAAGAGATAAAAAATTGCTTCATGTTCTTGTGTCGCAGCGAGGTCAATGAGGAGTTTTCCTTTGGGGATTATTTTGCTCTCAGCATTGAGCAGAACAGCAGGAAAACAGCCCAGGTAGCCCTGGGTGTGCTGTCAGAGTCCCCAGGGGTGTTCCCAGCCAGAGCAGGGCTGCTGTGGGGGTGGATCCACGCTCCTGCTGGGCCCTGGGCCCGGCCCTGCTGTCCCTGCCCGCAGCTCCCAGCGCAGGACCTGAAGTCACTCTGTAAACAAGGCCCAGGGACAGCAAAGGACAAAGTGCCAGCCCAGGAGAAGCTTCAGCCGGGGCTGGGCTCTTCCTGCAGGGCTGCTACAAGGAATTAAACATTCATTGGAGGCAGCATTTGGACAGGGACAGACTCCTTGGATTCTTACAAAGCTGCTCCTGCAAAAGGTGCAGTGGAGGCAGCACAGGAGGAAAAGATCTCTCAGTGCAACCTGGTTTGAGAAAAACCCATCATTTCTACTGCTCATTAAGCTGTTAAAAAAGGGAATTGCTTCAGGTGGAGTTTACAAGGAGGAACTTTCACAGTGTCAGAGGTCAAACCGCCCTGCCCAGGCTTCAGTTCTTTAATTCTAAATTTGAACTGCACAGTGGGTTTGAACTGAAGCCAGGCTGGGCACAGTCCCCTTCTGGAGGTGACATTTCCTGCAGCCAAGGATCCTTTGAGCTTCCCCTGATCCCATAAGTTGTATTTTGCTCCAGCTGCAAGAGGGGCATGAACAGAACTGCAGGAGAAATCTCACCTGCCTGACCGAACAGGTGCTCCTGCCCCTGCCTGACTTCTGCCCATCAGCACTGGCAACTGATAAAAATAAGACTGGCTGGGCCAGGGGAGTCTGTTATCAGCCTGTTCCCTTCCTCACCTGTCTCCTGGGGAAATAGCTTCTTTTATCAATCGTAAAACCAGGGAAACTTGTGTGCTGTAAGAGTCAACCTTGCCCTTGACCTTTGGTAAAGTCACATTTTGCAACATCATATTTCAGTGAAACTGACACCTTTGAGAGTGGTTCTTTGGGCTGCTGAAATTGTCCCTTTGCAATAAATCAGTGGAGCTGGCAGGATCCTCAGTCAGGATTTGTGACAGGACCCTCACAGGTAACAGCTCCTCCAGGCTGACCCAGCAACTCCGAGTTACCGTGGGGTTTTAACCCCACGTCTGTGTTAACACATTCCTGGGGTTACTGACACCTAAAAATATGAGGATTGGGAAATCCTGATAAATAGGAAATGCCTGATTGGGTCCCCATCCTTACACATTTAGTAGCTGCTCTGAAAGCCTCTGTTTTGACCAATTCAAATACCCAATGGAAAGCAGAGCCCTAAAATCAAGGACAGCCTCAGCAGCCTCCAGGGCAGGTCATGAAGAAACACTGGGAAGAGCTTTCTGTGCACCACCAATCCTAAGGAGCTTTAATGAGCCTGCGAAGCTCCAACAAGTGTTGGATTAACCCTTACTTTGAGTTCAACATCCAGATTTGGTGGTAAAATGTTTTCCACGGAAAGGAAGCAGCGAGGAGTCTTCATGGCAATGCAGCAGGAGCAGGAGTGGAGCAGTCCCTGTTTCTCTGCCAGGTGTGGCTCTGGGTGGTGCCCAGCTGCTGTTGGAGACCTGGAAATGTTGGAGGTTTGCTGGAGCTGTCACACGAGGCTCCCTGGCCAGGACACCACGGTCAGGGTGACTCTGTTCCTCTGCTCCTTCAGCATTGGGATTAATTCCGAGTTGCTCATTCCTATTGCTGGCACTCCGTTCACTGCCACGATTTCATCTCCACACCTGCCCAAAGACGGGATCCCGTCAGGACTGGGTTCATTATTAACCCTGAGCCCACCCTGAGCCAAACCCACTCCTCCTGGAAAGGGCTTTTTCCCTTGAGCCAGAGGGGAAGGGAGGAGGCCCCGGCTGGAGCTGGGGTGGCAGCAGCGAGGGCAGCAGGAGCGTGCCCAGCAGGGCGGGCAGCAGAGGGACAGGACGCGTTGTGCTGGTAAAACACTGATGCCCCGGGCCAGCCCTGCAGCTCCAGGCCCTGAGTGCTCTCCAGCGGCCCCACTGCCACCATCAGAGGCCTGAGAGGGACCTGCCCCCCTCTGGCACCCCCAGCACCTTCTGAGGGGTGCGAGGTGCCGAGCTCAGACAGGAGCCCGGCTGAGCCCACCCCTCCCACCTCGGCTCTGCGAGCAAAGCCCAGCGCCCTGCACCGAGCTGTGCCCCCTCCCTCTGCCTGTGGCAGCCCTGCCTGCAGGGGAGCCAGCTCTGCATCCCAGGGATTCCTGGGGCCCTCCAGCCCCACTCCTGCTCCTCCCACTGGGATCTCTCACCAACACCTGATGCTGATGTGGGCATCAGCAAAGCTCGAGTTCAGTTGCCTGCACAGGAGGGCTTTTGTTGCTTGCGTTGGGATACTTTCCCTAACCCAAGAGCTTTTTTACTCTGGAACCTCCAGATTCATCTCCAACATCCCCTTTCTACTTTTACCTAATTGCTCAATTAAACCCTTCACAGTTAGGTTTTAAAGGGCTGTAAATTCCTTTTCGTTGCACCTTTATGGAGAAACCAAAACGCTGCTTAATGCAGGACTTTGTTACAGGTTTGGCAACAGTATTAACTCTCAAATGGGCGTAAGAACGAGTCATTAACGCGGAGCTGAGCTCCTTCCAAGGGTCAAAGAGTCCTGGGAAACCCCCCCAGCACTGGCGGTGGTGATGATTCCCCGGGTACCTCACACCTACTTGAGTTTCCTGTCCCGGAATGCCGGAGTCCCGGGCACGATGGTTTTGATGAAGAAGGGTTGGTTTCCTTTGCTTTCCTCAAAGCCTCCCACGATGCTGAAGCCCCAACTTTCCAGGTTTCCTTTACTGAGGACGATATCTTGACAGAAGTGAAGGTAGCTGTGTCAGAAACAGAGAGGTGATGAGGAAAATGGCCTGAGCAGGAATTTATGTTTCCCCTCGTGGAAAGCACAGCTGTGTAACAGCCTCGTTTTCCTGGTTTTTAGGATTTGGGACACCCCTTTGCAGGGCATGTCAGAGGGTTAATTCCCAAATGGGATGATGCCAGTCCTTTAGGAATCTTTTCTCAGTGTTGTCAGCACTGGTTTAAGGCTAACAGGAAACCAATCACCCGGCTCTAAAGGGGTTTGGGACCTGCAAGGCTCCTGAACGACTTCGTGAATTCTGCTCATGAACACCCACAGCACCAGTGACAAACCCAAAAGACCAGCGAGCAGCAGCTCCACCCCTGCAGTTAATGAGAGCAGAGGGTTTTTATTCCCTCTGTGCACTGCACTGGTACAAGGAAGCCTTTCAGCATCACTGGCAGCAAATGTGAGGGGCAGCAGCCTCCCTCCAGCTGCCAGATCAGAGCAGGGAAAGGTTTTCCTGCAGGATCCAGGGTGTCCAGTTCAGAGACTGGGCTCCTTGAGAGAGCTCCCTGGTTTTGGATGCCGGTCAGCGAGGTTTGCCTCCTCAGGGAGCCTGGGGAACGTGAGATGGAAGCGCCAGCAGCGCTCGCTGCCCGCGCTGGTGGCACAGAGCCCCGCAGAGCCTCGGCGAGGTGACACAGAAGGTGGGGCAGGAGCGTCTCGGGTGCCCTGGCTCCCAGTCCGGCTCCATCCCGGCTCCAGCTCAGGTTACATCCTGGCACCGAGGAGCTGTGAAACTGCTGCTCATCATCACCTCGCTGAGCGATTCCAGCAGCTAAACTTTTCCTAATAAACGGTTTTGCCTCAAGGGCTTTGCTTGAGCGGTTTGCAGAGGAGTTTCAGATTTCAAAAGCCTTCTCAGTTAACTTCTCACCAGGAGAAAGATCCAATTATCTACTTTCAAACTGTAATTTACTTTTGTAAGAGTTTTTCACACATAAACACCAGGAGACCCGGCTCGATTCCTCCATGGTTTCCTTCCACAGGCACCACACGAGTGCAAAAACACAGCTCTGAGCCATGGCTGTGGCAGCTTCTGCAAATAAACAGCCCCGAGAGCAACAGTGGCAAGTGCTACGTCAGCACAGAACATAAATAAAAACATCAGGCACATCCCCCAGCAGCTGGAAAGGGCAGTTTGCTAGGAATCAGTTTTCCACATTAAAAAAGGGTTCTAGGAAGAGAAACTTACATTTACTGCGATCAAAAATGACTGTGGGAAAAGAACTGGAGAGTTTAGGGAAGGTCGAGGTGCAGGTTTTATGGTGCCAAGCACGCTGCTGAGCTGGCAGTTCCTGGTCCCTGCTGGAGTTTGGAGCTGCAGCAGGACTGGGACCAGGAGCTCCTCATGGTTCTTGTGGGAAGAGTCAGACTCCAGGGAAGAGGGCAGCAGGAAAACTGCTTTTCAACCCCGAGACAAGAGGGAAATTCAAGCTTCGCTCGGAACTCACCAGGTTAAAACCTGAGCTAAGCTTTGCAGCAGGAGAACTCAACTGTGCAGAATCATTTCTGCTTCGTGCTGAAGATGACACAGTTACAACAGCCAAGAAGAATTAGACTGAAAGAATGTCTGCCCCTAAGTGAGATGATCAGATTAGAAACTCCCAGACAGCCCAGGTGTCTCTTGCCTTGTGTTAGGGGATGCAGGAAGAGCCACAGAGAGATTTCAGTCAGTACTTTAGCAGGGACTGTATCTCACATTGACTACTTCTCTTTAAAAAGGGGGTTTCAGGGCTTCTAAAGCATGGTCACTGTCCAACAGGAGTGTGGGAATGATGGGGCACTGCATAAAAACAGTGCAAGTTCCTTATGCACTCATTATTCTATGATCTCATTGGCAAATAAGGCTTTCCACTGCCTTACAGCTAAACGGGAATACCAGGAATGCTTCCAAGTTCATCAACAAAGTAATTAATTTCTAGTGTTTGAGTGAAAGTCAACCCTGTAATTAACAGCTCTCTACACAGTCCCGGGCAAACATACCTAGGCAATCCCAGCCACGTGATCCAGAGGGGAGACCAGCTGAATCCCTGCTCCCTGATGTCCAGGGCTGGCTCTGGGGAGTTCAGGGAGAGGATTTCCAAGGCTTTCAGTGTGACTGAGTGGGAAGCTGCATTGGATTTCAGTGCTGAGACAGCTTCATAGTAGTTCAGATGAGTCAAATCGATGCCATTGATGCTCAGCAGTACATCCCCTGTTGGTGAAATAAAATGGGATTATTACAGACTTCTGGCTCTGGAGCCCATTTCAGCCTCAAGGGGTCATGTGAACCCTGTTTCCAGCCTCTCTTTAGGGTGCAAGTCCAGCTTCCACTGAAAAAACCCCACAGTTCCTAAAGGATAAAGGGTCTGAGAGCCTCCCTTACCTCTCTTGATTCTGCCATCCCTGAAGAGGCATCCAATGGGCTGCACGCTTGTCACATAGATGGGGAGCTTGTTTTTGTTATCCCTTCCACCTCCAATCGTGATTCCCAAAGATTCCTTTGGCTCCTTTTTTATTGCAACTGTCTTCTCATGACTTACATATCCCTGAGGCAAATCCTACAAAGGAAAGACAGTACAAAATGCAGCTTCGTTAATGCAATTAACAGGAGAAGCCCAGCTCTGGAAGACAACATTTGTGTCCTTGATCCAGAGCATTCCAGCAATGCTGCTGGATGGCAAAGTCAGCTTCCCATGTCCTTGCTGTGGGTGGGAATTCAGAGCAGCATTTCTAAGGTGAGCCACTAGAGCTGAGGCATATCCTAATGATCCCAAATCCATTTGCTGTAGGGAGATGCTCCCTCTGAGGAGGAGAATTTTGCACTGCTATGAGCTCATCTCAAGGCTGCTCATGCCAAGCAGTGAAGCTCTCCCTGATGAAATGTTTCAGTTGCAGTGAAGGCACACACTGGAGCACAGGCTGTACAAACAGGGCCTAAATGCTGCTCAGGGATTTAAATCCAGGAGCCACACTCCAGCCACGCAGGACAGCTGCTCCCTGAGCTCCAGGGACACTGAAACACACCAGTCTGAGCAGCTGCAGCAGCTTTGTCACTCAGCTGGATGTCCTACACACAGATTTTCTCTCTGGGTTCACCACACTGGGGATTGTCCTCTTGCTCCTGCTGTTTGCTGTGCCACACAAAGGGGTGGCAGGCACACACTGCAGTCACAGCAGGGTCACCTGGGGATCCTTCTCCTGGACCATAAAGGCCTCTGGCTCCACACCAGCTCAACTGGGTGTCACTGCAACACCCTCAGTGTGTGGGGCTTGATGGATGTCGAGAAGCAAATCCCAAGTATCTCACGGATGGCAAATTCCTCATTGCCCTTTCCAGACTAGAAAGGATTAAACACCAGCTCTGCATCAACACTGAAGAAATTTTGACACCTTTTCCCCTTAAAATGATGTTTCCCTGTAGATGACAAACTGGTCCTCCAGTACCAAAAGCCCCAAACCTGCCCAAGCAGAAATCAAGCTGCTGCTCAGCCTTCTGTGATAAAACACCATCACAGAGCAGCACAATGCACCTACTAAACCAAGAATAAGCAGCACCTTTGCCTCATTTCCCAGCCCCACCTTCTGGTAGTTGGATTTTCGTCTGTAGTGGTTCTGGTCTGGTCGCCTGCGATGGTGCACTGGGCTCCCCCCATTGCTGCTGCTGCTGCTGCTGTTGGAGGTGCTGCCATCCTCCACTGGCTCCCCCAGCTGCACCCCAGGCTGCCTCAGGATCACAAAGTTCACTCGGGATTCAGTGGTCTGCCCAGAGAAATGAAGAGTAGAAATTAAAAAGATAGAAAAATGGGTTAGAAATGAGGGACAGCCCTCATTGCCTTGGGGAGAGAGAAGGGTTGGCATCAGTTCCTACAGAGGTTCTCCAACAGCTCCTCAGTGTGATGCAAAGTCTTTTGTGAAGAGCCAGGGAATGTGATTGGAAAAAGAAAAAGGGAATTAGCAACCATGAGTCAGAAGGAACAGGAGTAGAGGCAGGCTTCACTCGTGCCTCCCTCCCCCACAAACGCCAAAGAAGAGAAGGTGGAAAGGGATGATTAATTCCTGCACTTGGGTACAAACAACCAAAATAGCATCTTGTGCCACAGCATGAGCAGAGCTGAACGCTGGCTGGGTCCACACACAGTGACCATGACAAGCACTGGGTGCTTTTATTGCACAGGAAGCTGTTAAAGCTCTGTCCCTCCCAGCTCTGTTCATCTATTGTTCACCATCTCCCATCCATTTTTTTCCCCAGAGTACCCCTGGGCTGAGATTGCTGCCGGTTAAACACTTCACCAGCTGCATGTCTGGCCTTGGCAGGGCTGCAGGGGAAGTGCTCTCTATTGTTCCTGCTGCTCTCCTGGGGTTTGTTCCTCCAGATCACCGGACAGGACCTCATTGGGAAGGACTCACTGGGAAGGCCCAGGTGCTCACTCGAGGCGTTTCCTGCCCTGGTGACAGAAGTGCAGTCGCTGCTCTCTCTCCCTGCCACAGGACCCTGTTTCCCTGGTGCCACAGTGAATTCCCTGGCCTTGGAAGAGGGGCTCTTAAAGCTACATTTAAGCAAGGATTTCAATTCGCCCTCAGAGGAACAGATCATGTTTGGAAAACTGTCACAGTTTTACACAAATGTCACTTCCAAAGAGATTCAACCCCCAAAGCTCATGAAGCCAGCTCTGAGACTTTGGTTGCTGGTTCCAGTGGGATCAAGAGTTCCTCATATGGGAGCTGTGTGTGCACACTGCAACAGGAATGCAGCAGCACTTGTGGGATGCAAACAAACTCTAGGAGGCCACAGAATGGAAGCACACATACAGCATAAAAAGGGATCTCAGTGCTGGAACTCTGCTCTTTCTCCCATGGCACTGCACTCCTCTGATAACTGTGAAGAGAACTGGCTCTCCCTCCTGCTGACCTCACATCCTTTCTGGGATATAAACAGAGTGGGATGAGGTGCATTGTGTCAGGATCTGTAGATAAAAACACAAACTGGAGGCACTCGCCTGGGGAGATAAAGAATTTAAACTGATCTGTGTGATATCTGCTGCACATGCAGCAATCCTTAATCCTTTACCCAGGATTCCTTGTCCACTCCTTCCACCAAAACCTCTGGCATGCTGCAACAGGAGCACATTCCACAGGGAAAGACCACCCCTCTTCTACCCACTTAGTACCTTGGAATGTTTTTAGCCTGAGGGGCTCCACTTCGTTCTCCAGTCTCTCTTCCCAAATACAGGTAAAATGGGGAGACTGCTTCAAAGCAGTCCAAAGGGATCTGTTCTGTGCTTCCAGCCCATCCCATGTCCCAGCCAGCACCCTCAGTGTCACTGTTGGAAGCACGAGAGGCTGCCCTGATCCCTCCCTGACTGCTGCACGAATCCACGCAGTGCATCCCAACATTCCCTCTGCAAAAGAGGCTGCAAGCACCACACAGGAGATGCAATCTCCTCAGATGAACGCCAGTGCCATGAGCCACTGCTTCCCCTCAGCCCTGTCAGGGATGACTCACATGGATTCCCACTCTCCGTGTTTGTCTTCACTGGGAAGCTGTGCTTCCCACACATCCACAGGGGAGTCACTTTCCAAGGGGGAGATTTGGGGGAATTCTGTTAGCCCCGGCTCAGACCAGGAGCCAGGATCAGCCACACAGAGCCATTTCCACACAACTCTCCATGTCTGGACTCACCTGGATTATCTGGGCAGCAGCCTCAGGAGTTCCTTGCCTCAAATCCTGGCCATTTATTGACAGGACTCTGTCGTTCCGACTCAGCTTCCCATTCTTGGCTGCCAAGCCTCCCTCTAAGAGATCCAGAATAAAAATCCCTGCCTCGTCAGTCTTCCTGATCAGTTTGATTCCCAAGGGTTCGGACCGGTCCCTCTTTACCAAGGTGACATGGATCACTTCCCGGATTGCAGCAGTGGAATCCTGCTGTGCAGTCTTGTTGGAAAAGCCCTTCTCCTGCAGGACCATGAGGTGCAGAACAGGGCCTGGGTGGCGCAGGAAGGAGACAGCCTGGCAGTGAGTCACGCTGCTGATGTTGACGCCATTCACCTACAGAGACAAACAAAGCACTCACTAATCAGAGCCCACATTAATTAGGCACTGTCCACAGTGTGGGGCACGGCCAGGCTGGAGCAAGATGGAAAACTCCCTGTGCAATCTCTGACTCTGATGCACACTAGGGAGCAAAGTTTTCTAAAAAATAATGAAGAAAGCTGATGGAATTAGACTGTAATTGGTGAATAACTGAGGATAGGGACAAGACAGGACAACCCACACAACCAACAACTGAAAATGTTCAATCATTCCTTCCATCCCATGGCAATGCAGATCTGCTTTTCCATAACTTCCAGCATTCAGTACAGACTGGGAGAAGACTCAGATCTCCACTTTTGAGTGGTCCATAATCCACAAGCTTCTGGAATCATCCAGGGTGACTCTGAGAAGGCAAAGTTTCACTTTGCCTGTTGTCACATCAGACTCTGCAGTCTTTTAGGATGTTAATAGGGCTCCTGAGAGTGGGACCTGCCCTATTTACTGATACTGAGACATGGACAATTCAGCTGGATAAAACAGGAGTCACTCCATTGTTCTACCTGAGAAACCAACTCAGAGATCTCCTCGGCCACTTGTGTGTGGGGGCTGCCAGCCCCTCCTGATGCCAAATCCCACGGGATAATGAGGGTTTATGGCTTGTCAGATGATTGGGCAGCCATGGCTGGAGGTGCTAACAGTTGTCACCGTGTGTACAAGGTGTCACCTCGGTCACCCAGGGCCACACAGCCCCACCAGTGTGGGCAGTGCCCCAGCCGTGGGTCAGGCTGGGGCTGGAGCTCTGCATTGCTCACATTTCGGAGCTGATACTCACTGCAAGTCAGCAGCTCTCACCTGGACCTGCCCATGGAGAATATGCAGCTTAAGCAACACAGTGGAGCAAGCAATTATGAGACTTCCTAACTAGAGCAGAGAAATGGGGCTGCTCTGTGAAATTTATCAGGCAGGAATCTTTCACTTTATCCAAAACGGTCTAAATTTCAAAAAGCTGCAAGGGAAATATGAGTCTGAGTGGAAGGAATGCCAACAGTCTGTTCCTGAGCCCCAGCAGACACAGAATGCTGCTGACACAGAGATCTGATCAGTGCTTTAAAACCCTGAGCTGCAGAGATTTCCCAGTTTTTCCAGGCACTCTCCTCCCCCAGTCAAGGGAAGCAGTGGGGCTGCCAGGGGGGTTTTCCTACCTCAAGGATGTGGTCCCCAGGAGCAATTCTTCCATCAGCAGCAATCACAGAGTCCCGCAGCACCTCCTGAACAACGATGTTCCCTAGGGGGGTGTCCTTACCCCCCACTATCCTCATCCCCAGCTCTTCCTCCGGATCTTCCCGGTGGATTTCGATGGTGGTGGTTTCAGCCACGAGACTGGTTCTCTGAGGAAGGTCTGGTTGTGGAAATTGAGGAGAAAAAGCAACACATTACCAGAATTTTCCTTTTCACAGCACCCCAAGATTCAAACCCCTGGCGGGTTGTGTTCAACGGAGCATCTGGAGGGAAAGCAGCTATCAGGAGATCTAAGGTCACAAAAAAAGCTTAAAACCCCTCTGTTTCTTTACAGTTTCTCCAGAATTTTCACCATTTTCTCCTAGCTTATGGTGAATTCAAACTCTTTATTGTTGTTGCTTGGGGTTTATTAAAGGGCATTCAGCATGGTTTGGCTATATTTAGAGATTTATTTTTCTCCTGTGACAGCTGCCTGCTAGGAACACGCGCACAAAAAATTCCAATTTCCATGATGCCCATGAGGGAAAGGGACTACCCAGCTGTAATTACTGCTCTGCAACTTCCTTCCTCTAATTTCCTTTGCTCCCCTTTTCCCATCCCCCCTGCAAAACTGGAGGAACGTTTGGCTGTTTCACAGCAAACTGGAGGTTAAGCAATGCTGCACTTTGAAGATGAAAGTTGTTGTTAACAAGTGGGGTGAGCTCTCCCAGCACGGGGACACTCAGGCAGGCCCAGCACTGCCTGGCAGGGTGAAGGGCAGGTGTCACACCAGAGGTGCAAAACCTGCTCCAGGTGTGCTTTGGGGAAAAGCCAGCAGGGATCTGAACTGACCTGTGAGTTGCCTCTGTCCCAGGCACAGGGGTCGGCAGCTCCAGCACCTGCACATTGGAAGCTGAGCCTAACTTTGGGACAAGGCACTGAGGTTTCCACGCTGCTGCCTCCTACCAAGCTGAGACAAGCACTGCTGCACTGGAGATGGTTATTTGATCTGCAAGGCTTTCAGAGCTGCCTGTTAATCCAAAACCTAACTTATGCTAGAAAAACACCAGGAGGGAGGTGCTGACCACTCCAGGAAACTGACTGTATATTTAACTTTCCTAACAAGACTAAAAAGAACCTGGAACACTTCCTAGTTACTAATTATCTGGCTTCTGCAAGGGCTTTAAGTGCTCCACGTTCACATTGACAGGGACTGCCTTTGTTTCTCCACAGGATACTGCAAATACTCACTGCAGCCTAGCAGAGATTCCCCAAGTGGTTTGGCAGAGTTCAGTGCTTGTGAGCAGATTCTGCCACCCCTGGTGCACATGAATGCATCTCCCTTCTGCTCAAGGGAAGAGATGCCTGTGATGGCAACAAATGGCTGAGTAGCACTGAGGATGTCTGACGCTGCTGGGGACACTTAAAAATTGAATTTTCTGAGATAATTGCCTCATTTTTGTATTATGGAAGATAAATACATAGTTCCACTTCTGTCCCAAACTCTCACCTTCTTCAGTCTCCTCAAAAGCTGGATTAACCAGTCCGGGCTCTGCAGTCCCCAGTGACACCACAGCAGCTCCAGAGCTTTCTGCCACAAGTGAGGAGCCTCCACCTGGGACCTCTGGATCCTTGGGCGTGTTTGTCTCCCCCCTGGCAGGAGGATCTTCCTTCCCTTTGGAAATGGGATTCTTTTTCCGCTGGAGTTCAGATTTGTATTTCTTAAACCCAGGACACCTGGAGAGAGATTGGCAGGGACTGTCAGTGACTGTCTCTGCCTGGGCAGGGGACCCAGCACATGAAAGCTCTGACAAACCTGATCTCTGTAGCTTCTTCCAGATCTCACCAGAGCAGTGCTGGTGCCTCAGATGCTGAAATTTATGCTCATTTGATGTTCAGTTTCTATTTATACAAGTATTAGCTTAAGAGCAGGCTTGTCACTTCACTACTTTTGTAATTATTAAGCAAATTATTTGAAAAAGAAGAACGTAATAGGAACAGGAGTCTCCCTTGCTAAATATTGACCTGGCAAACACTCCATGAAGAAAACAATCCTTCTTAAATATAAGTAAATACTGAGCTCTGACGTTTTAGAGATCACTAGGAACTGTACCTTGATTCAAAGAAAGTGGCTCAAGTTTCAAGCTCAGCCTTGAATTAGGCTTTGTTTTAAACACACCAGCTACACACAAGAGCACAACGGAGGATTGAGCATTTCTGTTGTGGAATGAGACCTGACCCTGGACCTGGTTCACCCCCAGTCCATGCAGATGATGGCTCTGCCTGAATGGGAGCAGTTTAGTTCCTAATCCCACTGACTGCACCCCACAGAGATCCCAGAACTGGGATGGAATTGTTCACACAAAAAGTGCCCTGGATGCAGATACACCATCACCAGCCTGTCCCAGCACTAATGAGTGAGGAAGAACAGCTCTTTTAGCATGAGGATTTATAAAAAAGGTGACAGGTCAGGAGGTGATAAATGCAAAAACATCATTTTCAGAGACACAAGTGGTATTGGGTGTGCATCAGAGCCACTTCTCAAATTAAACTGAACTATTTACGCTCTGGCTAAAGAAGTCTCATCCCTGTATTAATTCCTCTGGTTTATTCCTACTCATTTATTCTCCAAGAAGTAAAATAACCCTGAACTTAATGACAGAAGCTGATTGATCCACTTGTGCACATGTCCCTCTTCAGGTATCAAAACACAAACTCAATTTGCAAAAGGCAGGGAAATCCCTGAAGAAAATAAGTTTCTAGGTGCTTCTTATTTCCTTAAATCTTCTCCTATCAGTTAATCTCACTTAAAACAAAAAACCACCCAAAACCCAGTGCAATTTTCTTATCTTTTAATTTTTTCCCCCACTTTTCCATCTGACTGTGCCCACAGCCCAGGTGAAATAATAGCCTCGAATCTCAGAATCCTCTGTCCCCAAGAAAGATACAAACAACTGTGAAATATCGAAGAGAATGATACAGTTTCCAGGCAGGTCTCTAATGTAAACGTTTCAGGTGCCTCCCTCCCCTGTGTGTAACTCTTGAGCCAGAGGGATTAACGAGTGACAGGAGTTTACTGATAGCAGGGCAGATCTGCAGAGCAGAGGAAGGCCCAGCCCTGGTGAGAGCCCTCAGCCCAGCCTGATAACGAGCAGCCAGCACAAAGGGCTGCCTCAAGAAAAAGGAGATTATAAACTTTCACTGCAGGGAAAGGGGCACTCGAGCACCTTCCACCCCTTCCCCTGGCTCTAACAGCAGCTCTCAGCTCGTGAAGACAAGCAAGAACCACAAGGGTACATCCTTGGCTGGAGCTGCAAAGGTATCCTGAGTGTACCTGGTCCCTGCTTGGCTTATTTTTAAAATATATCATTGCCACAACAAACCACAGCACAGCTGAAGGAAACAAGCCTGTGGCATTTCTCATGGCCTGCTGACAAAATACACCCTGCCAAGGAAGGTCTGTTCCACCTGCAGCAGGGCTTGCACTTAGCTCCCTTCCCTGCAAATCATTAACCAGGTGGGAACAAGGGATCTCCAAGCACCATGGCAAGAGCTTTGTCACCTGCACTCCTTTTAAAGTGACAATATCCTGCCTGCCAACAGCTCAACCAGCAGTGGAAGCACCAAAAGGTCTCCCTTCCTCTGCACAAGAAGAACAGAAAAAAATAAATAGTAATTTTCATTTGCTTCCCCTTTTCAGCAAAAGAATGAGAGAAGATAATGGAATTGTAAGTAGGTGATTCAACAAGTGCATAATGTGCAGCTTGGAGGGACTTGCACTATTTGAATCAAAGACTTACGTATTGCACATCTTAATTGGACCAATTAAACTGGCAGCACTGCACAATCCCTTGCTTTCAGAGCGTTGACTTTGTGCCTGTCATTCTTCTCTGCGCAAGGGAAACAAGAATAAGCTTGTTTGTAACAACTCCAGGGCTGCTGCCCCAGTTCAGGACCCACAAATGTCAGTGTGTTTGACAGGTTTAGTGTCTGCAGACGACCTGAAGGTGAGCAGCTCACCCTTCTCCTCCAGAGCACACACACAATTACAGTGTCTTCACCCACCCACCTCTGCAGCCTCACCCTGGCATCTCTGGTGTCCCACCTTGCCCCAGTTCAGGAGCTGCTCTGAGAATGGATGGTTCTGATGAGCAGCACAACAGCCCTGGCATTGCACAAGGAGCAATGACAGGATGGAAGGGGGAATGCACCTGTTCTGCAGGTGAGCTTCCAGCTCACAGCGCTGCATGGTCTGCTGGCACTCAGCCTTGAAAGGACACAGCACAACCAGCTTATCCAGCAGGTTCCGGACCAGGAGGCTGGACTTGTGGCACTGCTGGAAGGAGAGCTTCTTCCTATCCATGGGACAGAAGTTGTACTCCTGCATGAAGTTCTCAAGGCACTTGAAACAGTACGTGTGCCCACAGGGCGTGTCCATGGGCTGCAGCAGGGGCTGCAGGCAGATGTGGCAGATGAGCTCATCGTCCACCTCGTCCTGGAAGTTGTAGAGGTGATTGTCCAGCAAGGGGTGGGCCTGGCCACACTCACAGCACAGCTCAGGGACTTGGGGCACGGGCTCCTCTGCAATGGGGTCAGCCATGGCAGCCAGCACCAGGGAGGAGATTGTCACACAGCAGCTCTGCCACAGACCTGCAAGGAAAGGGAG
Source organism: Edolisoma coerulescens (assembly GCA_013397115.1). Classification (NCBI taxonomy): domain Eukaryota; kingdom Metazoa; phylum Chordata; class Aves; order Passeriformes; family Campephagidae; genus Edolisoma; species Edolisoma coerulescens. The sequence goes on from VWZW01007543.1 coordinate 623,263, forward strand.
AGACAGAGATTTCCAGCCACCTGCCTGCTTTAAATCCAGCCAATTAAAAATTAAACTGTATTCCTGCCTTGAGCTTCCTCCCCCAGAATCTTCACCCCCACCTGCCCCCCACAGGGCTCTTCCTTCCAGAACCACCCTGTGAATGAACAGCCCAGGGATCAGAGGATGTGAGGACCTCACTCAGCACAATGTTTAAGCACGTGGGTAAACTGAGGTTTAAACTACTTCACACACACCCACCAGAGACCCAGACTAAATAAACCCTGCCCAACAGATGGACTAGAAAAGCTGAGACAAAAGCTGCATGTTCTTGGGGGAGAACAACCCAGAGAGGGAAGGGAAAGAAAGGATACACAAGACAGTGATTTCTAAACTTCCTCTGGCTCTCCAGATTATACCAAATATTTTAAAGGCATGTGTGGTGAAAAGCCAGTTTGGGGACTTCTGGCTGTTAGCATTTTTGTTTTGTATTTGGGGGGTGGGGAGGATGAGGCAAAAGAAGAGGAAGAAATTTCAAAAGCAACTTAAACCTAAACCACATTTCCTTCCTTTCAAGCCCACTCCCTTCAAAAAAATTTGTTTTAACAAACAATGCATTGTTCCCCACTCATCCATGCCTAAGTTCCCCCATGGAAACAAATTTCCTATAAAAAGACTAAAGCTTCCTAAGTGGAAAAAACGTAAAGAATAGTTCACATCATTTGTTGTAATGTTAGAGAAAGGCTTGAGCCTCAGCTCCTTTCAGCCAGGGAGAGGAGGATAAGGGACAAACTGAGTCCTTGTAGCTGCTGCTCTGATTTTAACAGAAATGTCTTCAGTCACATCCATTTTGAATCTTGCCTGTTGTAATTAAATATAAAATTCATTTGAGTTTCCTAGCAGATTACAGGCACAGGGATGACTGCAGGGAGGATTTTTTTAACCTGGCAGTTATTTTAATGAAGTAGGAAATGTGGTATTAAAGGAAGCAAACTGTATTACACAGTGGGGGGTTTTGTGGTGGTGAGATGTTTTGAGGAGTTTTGGATTGGTGGGGTTTTTTTTAAAGTTTATGTAAAGAATCCCAGACTCTTTGAAAACAAAAAAATTGCGAAACTGTGATGAAATGGAAAATTTCTGAAAGACGACGTGGAAAATACCTGAAAACAATGGCTTTATCTGGAACAGGTAAAAGCCCAAGCAAGAGGGAACACTGGTCTGCACCAGTGCCTGGAGGACACGGCTGGCACGCAGCAGAACTCGGGAGGAGGGGAGACAAGAACAATAAGATAGCAGGAACGGCAAGAAAAAATTAGTCATGGGTTTCTAATAAAAATCATACATCACTCCAATTAATTGTCAAGGTAAGTCAGCTATTTAATTAAAGGGAGAACGTATCACCAACAGAATCAGCCATTTCACAGGTGAATTTTTACCCAGCCATAGGAACTTGTTCACTTCAGAAGATTAAAACATCACTGTCACAGTTCCAGGTGGGTACAACAGGAGTTGTTTGCTTCTCTCTCCCCTGCTGCAGTGCCAGAAAGCATCTTCCCCTCGAGGGAAGCACTCAGGCTGGTTGAACATCCCCAACTCTTCTGTTTGCATTCACTCCTTAACTCCTGCGTGGCTGACTCAGTGCTCCCCAAAATAAAGCACAGCTCACAGACAGCACACGAGGAAATGCAAGCAGACGTGTCCATGCCCTCCTCTCTTAGAAATCCCCTTGTTGTTGGGTGCTTGCCTCCACCTGAAACACGCAGCCCTACTCTTTGCCTTATCTGCCTTTTTGCCAGCCTTCAGCTGATCTTGAATGATCTTACAGGTGAAAAAGGAACATTTCAACATCAGACCACCACTTAATGTCTCCTACCAATTCTAATCAATCAGCTCAGCACCAGCAGCTAATGAAACACAAGGCTTCCAAGACAAACACTACCAATCAGAAACACTTGTGCTTCGGGTTGGACTATTTGCATAAAACTTTGGCAGGCGATGAAACAAATCCACTTTCTCAGCAAAAACAAACCTCACAGTAATTTTGCTGATAAACTACTTTTATTGGGGGGGTTTTCAGATTATTTACCAAATTCATGCTCTGCTCTGCGTTTAAAGGTTACACAAGATGAATCCCATTGATGAGTAATTTCTGAGTAATAACCTGTGGAAGATAAAAGTGTCACCACAATTTTGCTGCTCTAAGCTGCTCTGCTGTCTCACTTCTAGCTCCTTGAAAACAAGGGGTGAAGATTTCATTTTAAAGTGTCCAGGTGAATTTTACTTTTACACCACTGTCCCTTCAGTAAGGAGGACACTCCCACAGACACCAGGGAACCCAAGGCTGACACCTCTGTGATGAAACCCAGCCCAGAGCCTTCGGCAAGGCAGGGCTAAATGAGCAGCACGGGGAGGGCAGCAGGCTCAAACAAGCCTCCCTTGCTCAGGGACTCGGGCACAAAGCAGAGCTTCTGCAAGGGGAGAACAGCTAAAATCTCCTCCAGCACAGATGCTGCTGCAGCCCAATGAGGCACAGCTGAAGTGTCTAGAAAAATCTCTGTTTCATCGTAACAGGCCTGGCTCCCCTCAGCTTCAATGAGCCCCTTTCAAGAGTCAGTCCAGAGAGTCCACAGGATTCCAGCTTTGGAGGGGAGGTTTGATACAAACTCAGTCCTTTGCAATCCAATCCCAGTTCCTCATTCTAATCGCCAAAGGCCAGACCAACCCAATCAACCCCTCCATCCCTGTGCTGCTTTTTTTGTTACGCCATTCCCTGCTCTCCAGCTTCCTTCCAGCCTTTCTCTGGAGCACTGGGATCTCTCCAAGGGTTTTCACTCTTACTTAAAGAGGGAATCACAGCACCAGGATCCAGCTTGGTCCCGAGTTACTACACATTGACTGCATGAACTTGTTAAAGCCTGACATGTACATGTGCTGCTCTAATGGACTCTGCTGTTCTAAAAGTGCAATGCAAGGAATACATCTGGAGTCAGAATTATTGAGAGAATAACACACCCCACTCCTATACCTAACAAAGAATTGAAGGAAACAAACCAGCAGAAATCTCTTTATATTTCCCGTAAGGATTTCTTTGGGATCACCTTTATCTTTACTGTATTAAAAAAAAAAAAAATAGAAAGTCACTGTTAGCTTTTTTTAAAAGTAGGATTCCTTGTACTGTAACACTGACTCAAAGACTAGACTTTTTTTTTTAAGATGACTTATCAGGTAGTCTAATCTGTATTCCTGCCAAAGCAAGACTATTCCTGACAATATTAGCACATTGCCTATTCTTGTTTTAGCCCTGCCAGGGCACAGAGCCTCAGATCTCCCCCCACTGCACATCTACAACCCTGTTAACAGCTCTGGGAGGGGTCTGCCAAGAACCACACCAGCAGTGAACCCCTCGGCACCATTCCTGGTGGGCAAACTGCTCATTCTCCGCTCAGCAACCCAGACTTGGAAACAGAACTGATGACTCACTTCTACAGCTTTCAAAAAAAAAAAAGCCCTTTTAAAAAAGCGTGATTATCTAAGAAATCTTTCCAACCCCGTGCCTCCACTTGTGCTGTGACTGAGCAGGAGCTGTGCCTCTGGTACCTGCCTACCCCAAGTGCAGCATTCCAGCTTCCCAGCTTATCACCAGCATTCCCAAACACAGCTCTGGCTCCTGCTTTTAAGGCATTTCTCTGTGCCACTTACTGGGCAGCATAAATTAAGGCTCCATTCAATGCAGGCCTGTCTGCTCACACAGTTCCAGCATCTGATCCAAGTGAATTTTGGCCATAATGTATCTACCTGAATTACATGTCTTTGAGGTGTAACGTTGCTGCTATTCCCATTTAAAGACTGAGAAATTACATCACCAGAGGCTAAAACAGACCCACAGAGGCACCAGCTCCTGGGAATGTAACACTTTGTTATGTCTCTGAAGAGCATCTCAAGAGACCTACCTAAGACCACATAAGAAGCTCCTGGGGAAAAAAAAAACCAACCCAAACAAAAAAGAATAAAATCAAGCCTGTTTCTATGAACTAACTGATTTATAAAACCACAAATATGGTGAGTAAGCAGAGCACATTCCACATTGCAAAACACAGAACCATGCAGCCAGTCTGCAGCAAGGACACAAAACATGGGTGTAAAATTCTTCCTAACAGATATGAGACATCAGAGGAGTGTTTCAAACTGCTTCAGTTAAAAAATGATTTTTAAAACAATCAAATAATTGGTTCTCAATATTAAAAAACCAGTTGTACCACAGGAAATATTTTAGAAATGCCATGGTTTGTGCTTTTGGGCAGCTGTAGGTTAGCACTGACATGTTGATACAGAAATACTGGGCTGAAAACCCCAATATAAAAGCTGGTTTGGGGACTGCAGGGCACGTGCCCAGTGCCTCCTGCTATGTAACACTGCACTGCAATAATTATGTCAGTTATTATATTTATAACAACATTTCCCTGGGAGACTGGAAATGCAGCATTCCAACTAAAGGCTAAACAATTAATTAACTTTTTGGAGGTGGACAAAACAAGCCAGCACAATCTGGATGAAGATGGCTGAGGGCACAGACCAGCAGGGCACTGACCAAACCTAAAAGCAAGTTCCAGATGGATTCTGATGGAGCAAACCCAATCCTCTAGAAACAAACCACGAGAAAAGTTAAGAAGTTTTGTGTTTCACAGAACGGCAATTTTTTTCCATTCCAGAGACAGAGAAAAGTGCATTGGAAATGTGTTCTGTAACAGGGTTTTTTTGCTGAATTTCATCCCTGCTGTGAAGAAGGATTCATGAAATGAGACAGGTTTTATAGGACAGGCACCACAGTCCTGACTGAACACTTGCAGTGTGTTGCCCCAGTGTTTCACAACCATCACTGAACTGTCCTTAGTTTACAAGAGTGGCACAGGAAAGTGTTGAAATAGCAGAGGATTTTTATAAACAATATTGAAGTAGGTCAATTTTACAAAAAAAACCACACCACCAAACCCAAGAATGGTTTCAGGTGTTGATACAATTTCCTATTATCCTTATTATTTTCTGATATGGCTGAAGATGAGGCCACTGAATGTAAAAATCTTCTGTAAATGATGGATTTATACACCTAAATAAGAAGCAACCCTTTCACTAATTGAGCTTGCCTTGAAGACACAGGGTTTCTAATGAGCCACCTCCAAGAGTAACTGCTCAGCACTTGTGTGAACATTTGACTCAGAAACTCTAAATCAAAGCTGCTTTACTGTAATCAATATCAAGAAAAATGGAAATTTAAATTTCCATTGTCACCATCATTTTTTATACCCATTCTTTAACCATAAATGTGAAAATAAGTTGTATTTAACTCCCTGGTGTTTCTGTGCTCGTTAAACAATTTGGTATTTTATCTGCCTCAGCTTCTGGGCAAGTATCTGTTTTCTCCACCAGAAAACAGAAAGCCAATTGTATTTTCATTAATTAGAATCAGAATCATTATCCTGTTAGACCAGAAAAGAATTATTACCCCAGGAAACCCTATCCTGAGAGATGAGCTAAAAGGCTTGAGTAGAGCAGGGCAATTCCAAGGAGTTCTGCTGAGCAACTTCTGCAGGATCAGCTCTGCAGCATGGATGGATTTCCATTTTTAACATAACTCATTTCCAGACAGATTTATAAAAGTCTTATAAAAATCTTCCAGACTTTTATGAAAAACCTGTCTGGTTAGTGTATCTGAAAGTTCAACACAAGGGAAGATTTGTAATACTCAGCTTAAAAATCTCACTAGCAATCAGCAGCTTAAATTGCAAGCATTTTTAATTTGAGCAGAATGAAAAGCTGACATGAAAACTTAAGAAATTGGTACTTATAATTTATCTCTCTCACTACCATATGCTCAGAACATTTGCTTCTCTCTCAGTTAATGATTGCACAGAACAGAAGCTGTCTCACAGGACCCAGGGTGTTAAAGTAGCAGGGCTACACAAAAGTAATTTCAAAAATTAATCCCAGTTCTTTCTGCAGAGCAGGAGATTCTGGTGTTATCATTCTGTTAATATTATCTGAGTAACAAGAGCCAATAAATTTCCTCTCTCCTCCCTTCTTTAGGAATTAAGCTTTCCACCTACACTCTTCTTCCAAAGGGGATCCAACAGTGACTGTTTTAACATAGTGCTCAGAAAAATGGATAAATTAAATGCCATCACATTGAAGACGAGTGCTGCAGAAAAAGCTGGTTTATTGACGTATTTCTTCCTGCTTTCTCACCCTTGCAAGATGCTTCCACTATATCCACCCTCCTCTCTACATCACATTCCACACAAACATGCAAGTTGCTCATTTTGTGCTCACAGGAATTCTTCAGTCACTTAAATCAATTTGCTTCTTTGCAGAATTTGACCCAAATATTCCCATGGAAGTTTTACCACCACATGGGTGGATTGTTTTTTTTTTTTTCTCTCTCTCTCTTGTGTCTATAATCATCTCTCTCCAGGAAATTAAATACTCCCACCTCCACCCTCACCTACATTTTCAATTTGGCAGCTATCTGCAACTCCATCCCTAAAAATCAGTTTGATGCTTGTGGGAGAAGCTTTCTACAAAGAAAGAAGGAACCCGGTGCTATTATTTAAGGATTTAATCAGTAATTAATAACCACAGCTTCTCCTCCAACCCAAACAAAAAAACCAAAACCAAACAAAGAGGGATTAGGAGATGTGATGTTAAGATCTGGGTTCATCTGAATATCTGGGAGCACACTCACTTTCCAAAGAGCTGGGTTTGCTTCTGGGACGGGAGGCAAAGATCAAGTTTCTAATGGCTATAAATGAGTATCCAATGCTCTTTACCTCATCACTGTCTGTGTGTCTACCTGCAAATTCATTGTTTGGAGAGAGGGATGAAAGAAACCCCGCACAGCACTGTCCATTTGTGATCTGCATTCGTCACACAGGTCAGAGAGAGGCAATGCTTTCTCATCACAGCACTTCCAAAGGACACAGGGGAAGAAGCAGACTGTGCACTGTATTTTATATAACTGGATGGTTTAAAAGTCCCTGTTTGAATATCCTCACCAGGGTGGTCACATCAGAGATATTTAAAAGTAATGTGAGAAGGGAGGAGGCGGGAAGAGAGAGACTCTTGCTTTTGGGAGACAAAAGGTATTTCTGTAGCTCTAAGCCTTGCTGTCTTGCGAGAAACTCCTACAGAGCTTTAATCTTCATCACACTCTATCAAAGTGTTACTTTAAAATTAATTTCAGTTAAAAGAAATTAATCTTGGCTACTCTCAGCCTTAAGCATGAAAAACTCATTTTCTAAATTTGTTAAAACACAAACAAGGAACTCTTGTTTTCTACAAAACTTTACCACAAGCAATCCAGCAGCATGAAAGCAGCTTTGCACCTGGAGATGAAATATTTCCTATCAACAGACACAGTTTTTAACATCAGAAACACCAGATTAGGGCTTTGCTGCAGGACAAAGTTGCACAGAACTCCTCATTACCCGGTCCAAGTCTCAGTTTCAGTAGCAGCATTTCTTTTAATGGTGTTCTGTTTAAAGAGCTTGGCACGAGGTGTGACAGTATCCCTTTATATCAACAGGCACTTGGAATCTCAGCTCCACAAAATAAACCCAAGGCAGGATGGCTGAGAGTCAGTCCAGAGGGACCAGCACATTTCCCCTGGCCTGGCTCTTCTTTCCCAACAGCTCCTGTGCCCGATGCCATCGGTGACAGCAGGGTGAGAGCAGGGTGACAGCAGGACACATCACCCTGCTCAGACTTCCTTTCACGGGGTAAGAGGGCCTTTTATGCAAAGCACTTTCTAGCCCGAGCTTGTTCACACTAACTAAAAAAGCTGAATTAAGAGCTAATTAAGTCTGTAATTCCCCTTTGCATTCCCCTTTACATTCCATCTTACCATCAGATCGTGGTAAAGGGGAAAAAAAAGAATGAAAACAAGTTACCTTCATTTAAACAAAACGAAACCTTCCCAAACTGTGGCTCCCCAGGGCAGCTGCAGCTGAGTTTGAAGTGAACTTAAACTCTGCCAGTGCCTCTGGGTAGGCAGAGCTGCTGCAACCAGTAGCTGAAATGCCCTTCACCACAGGTGACAGCTCCTAAGTAAATAATGAAGCAGCAGAAGTCAAAACAATACAAATAAAAGTCTCTGGATTAAAATTACATTCCCCTTTAGACAGACAGAACAGTATTATATCTCATTTTTAAAGGACTTAGACACATTCTGCTGTTTAAGACAGCTGTGTTCATGGTTCATGAGCTTACACAGTTGCACATGGAACTTTTCATCCAATTTCATACAACTTCTCCTGGTGTATCTTATTGACTTTAAACAACCTTCACAGCTGAGGGTAACAAAACTACAAGAGACATTTTATATTTGGGATGTGTTTCTTTCTTGTCAAGTCTTCCCTGATTTAAGGCTGTGTCCAAGCTGGTACCAGCAGCACGACTTTAAAACCCATTGTTATCTCGCCGTATGGGGCACATATTTGCAATATGCGTGAATTGATAATTGTATTTTCCCTTGTCCTAAAAATAATTTTAAAATGGGAGTGGCTACCTCATCAACTAAAGGAGCTGAAGCAACAGAGCAAAATCCTTGAGCTGTTCCCAAATCAGTGCAACAGCCACATTCCTCCTGAGCCAGCCGTGAGCGACCTGCGCTGCCGCTGCGGGGAGGGAAAGGGGAGGAATCTCCTTCCTCCGCTCGGTTTCAGCCCCTGGAATTCGGACTGAAGTAGCCGCAGGTGTTGCTCTCACAGGGAACTGGGGTTTAGCCTAAGGACTAAAAGGCCCAGGAGAGCCATTGTGTTTATTTTTATGTATCCTCCTTGAAATAAGCACGCGGCAATTTTCGTTCCCGACCAGCTGGGATCGTGTACGAGAGGAAATCCTCAGCTCTCAGTTCCCAGGGCAGGGACTGCTGCCGTTATGTATTTGCTGTGTAGAGACCTGCAGTAGCATTCATTAGGTGAGAATAATTTCTCTGTTATCAACCCCCCACCCTCAGATAAGTCTGAGAACTTTACAAAAAGGGCTGCTCGTGCTTTACTGGGCTCTCAGTCAGGGCCACACTGATGTCACAGGTGAGTCCCTTGAACCCTCAGGGGAACAGGGCAAGTTTTATCTCAACTCCTTTTTAACTGTCAGAAAAACAGCTTTTAGAGAGACTCTGCTGCAGCTGTTTACAAAACGTGCATGATTTAAGGTACAGGCAAAGAGTAAGCAAAATTAGACAACTCTGTTAAAAAATACATAATCCCTTCTAGTGCTTCCCTTCCACAATATTCCAAATAAGGAACACTACAGTCTCCAAACAAAATTTGCACAGAGAACCTCTAAACTCAGGGGATCACTATATAAATATATATATTTAAAAATAAAAAAAAACAGCCTTTGCCTGTAAGCTGCTGATTGTCTCTCCAAACTCCTCCAACTTTAGTCCATTTCCCTCCTTCCAGCCTTAAGTGCTTTTTCCTGGACCAGCACAGTAATTCCTACTGCTCATTCATCTAAATCCCCTCTAACCCTTTAGATGGCTTGTGAGATACTGACTTGTGGGCAGTTTCTTATCTGAAATATCAGAAAAACTGCCAGATATTTTCAAACTTCATCCGTGTCAAGAAATTTCTCCTAAGCCAAGAGCAGTGTTTTCTGTGCTATAAATCAGGGACCCTAAATTGACAAGGGACTGTCAAATACAATTCCTAACAACTGTATGAGCAGCACCACTAAAGTAAACTGAGAAGGAAAAGCCAAACAAGAGGGTTTTGTATTAAACCAGCAAAACACATTCAGGCCTGTGAGTAAGGCAACAGCTGCAACTCCTCTGGGGAGATCCACACGAGCAGAATGAAATGATGCAGCTTCATTTTCAAAGTGAAATCAATAGAGCCGTTGCAGCAGGATGTTTTTATTTTAACGCAGAAAATAAGATAGATATGGCAGCGCAAGGAGAAGAGAAAACACAGCAGGGGTGCTTCGTGAGCTACAGATATTTTATTATGCAGTGATATTTATTCTTTTAGGTTTATTCTTATTATCCTATGGAAGTCTAAGATTCTACAATCTCATAAATGTGTAAATTTTTTTATTAACCACACTTGGGGAAGTACTGCACTACCATAGTTTATAAACCCATTAATTAAAATTTCTAGGAGTTACTGGAATTGCAATTCAGGTAGCACTAAGTTTATCCAGAATCATCCTCAACCTGTTTCATCAGGTATTTTCAAACCTCGTGAGGTTTTTTGGAGGTCACATAGCTGCCAGGTTCCTTCTGGAGCTGTTTCTTCCACCTTTTCCAGCCCTCGTTCCCCAGGCCATATGGCTGGGTTTGTTTCTTACTCATTTCCCTCAGTATTCATTCGGTTAAAAACTTGAAATTTGTCATTCAACAGATGCTCCTTTCTGCTGCACACCACAGGTCCTTCTCTCCCGTTCATCCCACGGGGTTTTATGCCAGTGCATCCCCGTTATTTAAACGAATTCCATCTGCACCCAGCTCGCATGCTAACACTCAGGCTGAGTGAAGGTGTGGATTTCCAGCACAGCTGAGTTTTCCAGCTGGGGAGCCCCAGAGAAGGTCGGCCTCCTGTTTATCGTTTCCCCGCTCCATCCCCAGCCATATGACCCCTTTGTTTTGCCCTGCACAAGCACTGGTGCTGTTCTGACTCCATAAGCTGGTTCAGGGAGCAAATCCCTTTGGGGGAGGGAATAAATATTCCCACTGCCTTAGGCCCTTTCAGCAGCAGACACACTACATCTGCTCGGGAAAATTGTGCAAGACGACTTGGAGTGTGCAACTTCAGAGAAAGAAGTTTTGTTTTGAAGGAGCCATGAGTGCAATCTGCTCTCCCTTCGCTGGAGAGCTGCCAAAAGAGCTCCGGCATCAAGGACAAACGTCAGCGCCGTCCCTCAAAGGCACAGCACACAACTGGCACTGCTGCAGGAGAGCTCCAGTCCTCCAACCCACCCAAAGCTTGGGCTGCTGGAGCCCCCAGGGGCTTCAGGATTACACGGGACAGCTCTGGGGTTCTGGGACAGCGACAGGAAATTCTCTGGACCGCCAATTATCTCCACCGTGCCCCTGCTCCGAACACACCCTCTGCACGGCAGAGACCTCCCCTACCACTTCTATCCGAACTTGAGCTGGGAGAGTTTTTCCTACAGAAACTTTATGTTCTGGTCCTTTCGCCTTGGCTAAAAAACTGGAGCAGAAGTTTAAATATGACCCTTTTTCGGGTTGGTAAGCAGCAGGGAAGCACTCATTTTGAATTCCTTACTTGCCCGAGGTAAAGTAGGTCCCAAAAACCGCTCAAGGAGTTGAAAGTGCCGTTTCAAGCGGGGCTTAAAGCAAACTAAGCCTGCAGTGCCACCGAAAGGGGCAGTCCCGCTGTCCCTGCCACCTCCTGCGCTGGCATCAGCTGGCTGCTGCCTGGTCTGCTCCTTCTCCATCAGATCTCTCTCCTCCTGACATTATCCTCGAGATGCCAAGTGCACCCAGCCAAGCAGAGCAGGATCACCCCTTCAGCAGCACACAGCCTCACCCCGCTTTACACCCCCCATTAAAAACCCCTCATAAATTCAATAAAAATCTTTCCAGATATATGGCTACTCTTTGGGTTAAACTAAGCCTTATCATCACCTGTACTTCTTACCTTTAAGGTATTTCTAAAAGGTCCACATCCTCACCTTGCTCTGCTTCGCCTGTTTATCTCAACTTCTATTTATACGCCTTTTCCCCCCCCCCGCATTAATTACCAGCAAACTCGCTGGCTCTTAGCAAAGACATTTTTGCCCCACTGCCTCCCTGTGACCCATGCAAGCGGAAAATCACCCGGTTTGGGGGGCCCTGCCCAGGCACGAGCTGCGAAGAGTTAAACCCTGGGGCCGGCAGCCTTCACCTGCGCTGCCCGTGTCCCTGATAAGGGACATTGGCTGCGGCCCCGCGCGGTCACGGCCGAGAGCTCTCCGCGGGCGGGGAGAACGGGGATCCTCGGCCGCCTCCGCAGCGGATCCGCGACCCCCCGACCTCAGCCCGGCGGGACCCCCGCGACCCTCAGCGGACCCCGCGTCCCCTCAGTCCCGTCGGGATCCCCCGAGCCCCTTATGGGACTCCGCATCCCTTCAGCCCCGGCGGCACCCCCCGAGCCCCTCAAGAGACCCCCCGACCTCAGCCCCCGAGTGCCCCCACCGCGTCCCTCAGGGGACCTCAGCCCGGTGGGAGCCCCGCGCCTCCTGAGGGACTCCCACGTCCCTCAGTCCCGGCAGGACCCCTCACACTCCCCACACCGTCCCCGCTCACCTGCGGCCGCCGGGGCGGGAAAGGGCTCTCTCGCCCCCGGGATGGGGAGGGAAGAGGCGCTGGAAGCCCAGCGCCAACCCGGCCTGCGACGGCGGCGAGCGCGGCGCCTCCACCAAGTTTCCGGGCGGGGAAGAAAGTCGAAACCTACGTGAGAGGAGGAGGAGGAGGCAGC
>VWZW01007543.1:635998-692504 GCA_013397115.1 Edolisoma coerulescens
CCTCCTCCTCCTCCGCCGCCGCCTCCCCGGGCCGCGCACAGCCGGCGGCCTCGGCCCGCCCCGCCACAGGAGCCGCGGGGGCTGGGGCGCGTCCTGGGCCTCGACCGCCCGCTGCCCTCATGGCACCCCCGCTGCCCTCAGGGCACGTCTCGGGTCTCGGCTGCCCGCTCCCCTCAGGGCATCCCCGCTGCCCTCAGCGCAATTCCCCCTCAAGGCAATCCCGCTCGTCTCAGAGCATTCCTGCTTCCCTCAGGGCATCCCGGCTGCCTTCGGAGCATCCCCGCTGCCCCCGGGACATCCCCGCTGCCCTCAGGTCGATTTCCTTTACATTCGCGGCAATTCCCACGGCCCTCAGGACAATCCTGCTGCCCTCAGGGCATCCCTGCTCCCCTCAAGAGCATGCCACTGCCTTTGAGGCATTCCCGCTCCCCTCAGGGCATCCCTGCTCCCCCTCAGAGCATCCCTGTTCCCCTCAGGGACTATTCCTGCTCCCCTCAGAGCATTCCCGCTCCCCTCAGGGGAAAGGATGGCACCGGATACACAGGAGTGCTGATTTCCCTGTTGTTTCTATAAGGTTCCAATGTTCCTATTGAGGCAACTCCTGGGAACTCTCCTGCTTCAAACCAGCAAAATGACGAACCCCACACGGGATTTAAAAGTTTCCAGGCTGTGTTAGCACAATATCCAAGCTTGGAATACCTCCCAAAGGAAGAGACCAACCCCCCAAGATCCAACTCATTATAGTTTCTGGGTTATCATTTCTTTCTCTTGTTCATCACACAGCCTTGGAATTGCTCTTTCTGCAGACAGAAGGGTAATGAAGTAATAAAGAAGATGACGTTTCTGACAATAAAGAAAAAAAAATAGAACTTTAAACCAGATGTTTAGAAGAGGATTTATAGGAAGGAAACCTTTGTACATTGACAGGTAACATAGTGCAGGTGGAACTAGCACACGCCTGTCTGCACTTGATCATTTAGGATATCCCAGAGTTGCTGATACAGAACTACATGGAGGGAGGAGAAAGTGCTTTCCATGTCCTGAAAATACTTTCTGTGCTTTAATAGGGCTGGGGATCTGTGTTATTCAATAATATTCAATAAATGAGAGAAGAGACCATCTTTTATTTGGGGACTGGAACTAAATGATCTTTAAGGTCCTTTCCAATCCAAGCTATTCTATGATTTTGTATCAGTTTTTTAATTCAGTTTGTCCATTTTGTGTCAAATTTCCTAAGGAGTCTTCCTGGTTCTTTGCTACCTCATTAATTCCTCCTCTTTCCTGTTTTTGTCTGTTGAAGTCTTCAGTGAGGGGCTGTGAGCTGTGCCTGGGAGTGAGTGAGGGATCTTCGCGTTGCACAGGTGAGGCTGTAGGAGATGCACCATGGACTGAAAAAGCAGCAAGGCCCTTTCATTATTTTATTTAGATTATTGTTGGAAATCTAATGGAATCCAGGCACACCAGCAATCCATCTTTGCCCTCATGAGATCCATGTTTCCACAGGACATGAAGTGTGAAGTGTTTTTGTAGGGCCCAGCTGAGAACTGTGATCCAGCTTTGCAAACCCATCGCTTTTGGTTAGGATAAATTAAACGTCAGATAGGATTTCCTCTGAAGCACCAAGGCTGAGGAGGCTGGGTAGCATCCATCAGATCATTCTGGACAAAAAATATTTTAGGAATAAAGCTGGAAGTGCATTGCCAGCTCAGACATGAGCTCCAAAGCCTGGTGCAGAGACATCAGGCTGGGTCTGCACCCCAACCTCACACCTGAGCCTGAACTTGTGAATCCAGAACTTGTTTATACTGAACAGTCTGGCCTGTAAACAGGCAAAGCTTAAGCTGAGCTCTGCAGAGCTGGAGCACTCCTGAGGGGAGAGGTTTAAACCTTAGCACAGACCAATTCCCTCTTCTGTGCTCCGGGGTTAGGACAGGAAATGTGTGGGTGAACTTGGGGAATTAGGGAGACAAACCCCAGGGAAATCTCAAATAGATGCAAATCTTCAAAATGAGGAATTCTGTCTAGTTAGCACTCGCTGGAGATTTTTATCAGGTGTTTCTGAGTGGACAGCGTGACCACACATAATTAAAGTCTGGTGAAAGTTTATTGTATAAGCGTGCTGGAATTTTGGGTTGGTTTTGTAATAAAGGAATCCCACTGAGTCATGGCTACTAAATGGACTCATAGAGGACACAGGTCTCTTCTGCAGAGCTAACACCAATGTAAGGAACTGAATTTAATTTGTTTTTTTTTAGTCCAGGCAAAAGCAGCCACATCTTAAATAAGGCTTGCCTTGATGACACAAAGGCTTTGCTGTATTACTGGTTCCTACCTGCTCCTGTTCCTGCCCTGGCACAAGGCACAGCCACCCTTAGTTCTGCACTGTGAACCAGATCAGGACACTGCTCCAGCTGAAAAACAAACCAGGTGAAAACCTCTACAAATGTTTTATGTAAAATATATAAACACATTTAAAATAGATGGATATATTTTTAAAGGCAGATAGAGTTCCCCAGTTTAGTTTATAATTCAGAGGTGGAACGGATGGATGAGATTCTTCCCTAGAAATGCTCAGGAAGCAGTCAGAAGAGCAAAGTGGCTGAATATGAAACTGATCCTGGTGAAGAAGGATCCCAAACCGCAGCTGAATATTCAGTTTGCAAAGTGTAAATTAATTGCTCCACTGGATTGTTGTGCTGGCAGTTAATGTGTTGTGTAAACCTGAAGAGAAGGCTCAGATGTAAATGTTTTGCATGGAAAACATCTCAATATTTGGGAGAGAAATAGTTTCTGGGGTAACACTCAAATGGTGACTTTGGTTAAACTGATGTTGGTGAGAGTCTCAGTCAGCTGTGCCTTCTCTGGCACCTCTCACAAACCCCACACTCTGCTGGTCTTCGCTATTGATTTTGAAACACCAAAGTTCTGCACAACTCAAGGAGTTTTTATTTACTAGCAGCTCTGCTGAATTACTTGTGCAGCTTTTGAGAGCTGCAAAGACTCTCTGTCACAAAATCCAGGCATCTCAGGTCGAGTTTTATCTGCTCTCACTGCTGATAATTTCCTCTGTGTGATTTGTACAGTGACCACTGTGTGGGAAAGATTATTGTCCACACACCTGTGCAGTGCATGTGTCAGGAGTAAAATGCAGCTTTCTGGCAAACAGAATTAAAAATATCAAGGGAATAAACTTGCATGTTTACAGATTATTAATTATTTTATTTCGCTGGAAGATTCAGACAGCTTTTTTTTTTTAATCTGAAAATAGGTATTCAATAAGCAAAATAATAGGAAAAATAAGAGCAGGAAAATTGGATGAGAAAGTAAAATCACATCACACAAAGATTTATAGATTAGTTTAATCCCATTAAAGTTGCATAAAACTTGGTAACTGTGTGTGTGGCTATTGTCCTCTTGTGGGAAGGTGCAAGGAATATTTGCCTGCACAGTTTTAATTTGGGACTCAACTTTGATGTTTCATCACAAACAAACCGAAATTCCCAACCCACACACAAGAATGTAAACACAATTAAAAAACAAATCCCACAAACAAGGAGAGAGAGTCATCCCAGGAATTTATGATTAAATGGCCTGGAATCTCCCTTTTGTGGAAAGCAGAGCGATGGAAGCATGTGTGCACGAGGACACAAGGCACTCTGGTGAATCCAAGGCCCTAAATGCATTGTTTGCATTCATTCTGCCAGATTCTCTAACTTTTGTGGTTGCTTTTGCAGTATTTTGTTATGTTTGCTGTAAATTATTGCTATCTGTGCATTGCATACTGTATTTTATGGGGAGCAGTCAGAGTCCCAGAGTTTGCAATTTATAAATGGGAGCAAACAGACTATTCAGAAATAAAACATAAGAATCTTGTATGTGTTAGTAATGATTTAGGACAATTTTACATTATCTTTCCTTGTGGTGTTTTGTTAACAGTGGGCAGTTATTAACAACGTTGGAGTACTTTATTTGATGGATGTGTAGGATGTTTTCATTAGATGTAAACAGACTGATTCTCTGCTTCCAGAAAAGTGCCTGTTGGCAGATATAAAGAGGGCATCTGGCTTTTCTTAGGAGGGGAAAAACCCATCTGGCTTTTTGCAGTGGAGCAGTTATGATAATATAAGGTTAAAAAAAAGTACATGAAGTAAAATCACTTTCTGGGTTTGCTGTTGCAAATAATATTGCTGTCTATTCATTAATTTTTATATGATACTGCTGAAATGCTGCAGCTGTTCTGTAACCATCTCAGATTTCTTTTTATCATAATGCTTCTCTTGCAGTATTTTAAATGAGAGTTCAGAAATACTTCACCTATCAAGACAAATACTGTAGCAATAGAAAAAATTATATTTCATTAGGCCAATTCCAGGTCCCACTGAATTCTCCATTATTATTTTACAGGAGTGGACTTGATATTTGTGGTGCTTAGCCCAAACCTGACTCCCCTTCTGTATTAATTTCTCGAAGAAAAAAGGTAAGGTCCCACCAAGTTTCCAGCAATTATTTCTGTATAGCAAGTATGGTGCTCAATTTACTTTATAGCCTGTAATTGCAACACTATCCTCTTAGTTAAAACTGATAACAGATACTGAGCAGACTTGATCCAATTCAGGAATATTATCTATACAGTTCTGTGCCTGGGAGGTGCTGCTGCTCTCTGATACAGAGTGTGTAATAAATAACGTGTGCCTGCAGGGTTTAGAATTTGACCTCCAGCCACTTTTGATCTGCTAACTGGTTAAAAACAAACCTGATTTTCTGTCTGTGTTTATGAGCTTCTTGGGCAGCTGGGCCAGAGGAAAGGGCTGTGTGTGTCCAGGGGTGTTATCCTGTCCTGACAGGAAACACTTCCCCTTGGAGTCC
The DNA here is from genome assembly GCA_013397115.1 of Edolisoma coerulescens. Taxonomy (NCBI): domain Eukaryota; kingdom Metazoa; phylum Chordata; class Aves; order Passeriformes; family Campephagidae; genus Edolisoma; species Edolisoma coerulescens. The sequence continues at coordinate 640,865 of VWZW01007543.1, forward strand.
CAAGTGAGGCTGTGCAGCTCTGATCTTCCTGGAGAGGCAGGAGCCACGGGAAGTCTGCAGCACTGCTCCTGGTGGGCAAACTCCCTGCCACGAGGGTTTGGGAGCAACAGCAGTGACCATGGAATGCACAGCACAGTGTGGTGTTCCTGGAGCATATTCAGGGCTTGCTCAGTCATTATTGCAAGGTCATAGAGCACCTTTATTTCTCCAACATAAATGCAAAATACTCAGCAGGTGTGAGTTTGGGGAGGGTGATCACCTTTCATTTGGAGATGCCTGATAGAGGATAATCCTTGGGCCAGTCTTCTTCCAGTTTCACAAAGTGCTCTCTGCTTCAGCAAGGGCTGCTTGGCCATACAATGTGTTGAAGACACCTCCATTTGGAAAACTAAACCAGAAGTCCCCTTGGTTCATGCCACCACAGCATCTCTCAAATCATTTTCAAAAGCAGAATCTCTCAAGGTGTCTCTTTTCTGTGGTGTTTCACCCAGCCCTACATTTACAGCCCACACCTGGGCTCAAGAAATGACTGCAGCAAGTCCTGGGTGTCAAACCAGCTATCAGCAGTGGGCCCAGGTACTGTGACAGCTGTGCCAAGAATGGTAAAGGATAAAGATAATGATCCTAAAACTCGTAAAAACTGACAGGTTCCTTTCATCAGTTCTTCACCCACAGCTTGCTGTGAGCCCTTCAGCACAGCAGGTGCCAGAGCAGTTTAAATGTGCATATAGAAAATATCTCCATAAGGATTACTCCTTTGGTGCCTGATTTTCACTCTATTCTGGAATGGAAGAGAGGCTCAGTGTCCATTTATTTAACAGTGTTTAGCACCACCCTACAGCAGAGTGAAGAAGCATCTCAATATCAGGCCATGTTGAGGTGTTTGTTAGAGAGGCAAAATGTACTGAGATAATTTGACATTTCTTTTGTCCCTGGAGTTTTCAGTTACTAACGTTGTCCTGGAATACCCTAGGTATTTACAAATCAATTTTTAATAACAGTAATATACATCCCAAAGGAATGTGGGATGGCTGCAAGTCTCATCAAGCTCTAACACAGATCTGGAGCCACACTAGTTGAACATATTTTCTTCAAAACTCTGCTCAGGCAAAGTGACATATTTCTAGTGAGACTCTTCAGTCTACACCAAAAAAAATAGACATATCCTGAGGAAAAACAAGATCCATCCAAATAATTGCTATGTGCTGCAGCTGGAGCTCTGTTTCCAGAAAATAGCTAAATATAAACATTTCTGACTGGATGGGTTGGAAGCCAAGGCTGCCTTGCAGCAAAAATACCCACGAAATAGGATTACCTATTAACAAACTAATCCACAAGAATTCATTCTGCACTGAGAAGGAGATGAGCGAAAGAAGCAATACAGCTGCTTAAAGTACAATTATATTATTAATAGGACTTCTCTGGAAATGCCATTGTGGCATCTGCTAGGAGTTATTTCTCACATTCCTGGACCAAGTTACTTCATTTCCAAATCCAGAGGTTACATTTTGTTAGCTGTCAGTCAGGAATTCTGCACCATCCCAGGGGACCTGCAGCTCTGGTTTTCCTCTGCTTGCTGCAGTGCCACTGGAGATGATGTGAGAAGAAGCCACAATGTCGGTGGTGCTGTCCCAGATTCCAGCTTGGAAAGGACACTGCAACCCCAGCTGTAGGACTTTACATAATCTTCGTACTTGTACATCACTTCTGCTTTTTTAGGTGACCTCTAAAATAGAAATCTGAAGTGTCACAACAATAACACAGCTGTAAAAATAGAAGAAACCTTTCACAGGAATACTTTAACACAATTCTGTCACAACTTGGAGCTGGGTTTTGGCAGATCCAGTCATTAAATCCTAAATGCTTCTGTAACCTGTACTTTGGGCTCTTTTCTGGAGAAATGTAATTCTGCAGAGTTGCCACCTGCAATTCTGGACCAGATGCCACAGATTTTCAGAGAGTTTTCACGGATGTATTACACGAGTTTCCTGGCCATAATTATGGATCTTTGCAGTAATGAAAGTCCTCTGTCGTGCTTCCCCATTAAGCTGAATTCAGATGCAAGGGATGGTGGTAAGCCCAGTTAAAAACAAAGGTGCTGCATGTGACACAGGACATTCCAACCCTGATTCTCTTCCTGCCAGTTCTCCCCCTGAACACTCAAGGCATCATCACCGGAAACCAAAGATTTTGTGCTTTTGTACACAAGGCTATTTGAGGGTATTTTATAGGCCCATCTTGTCAAACGCTGAGAGCAGCCCTCAGAGACTGTTCTGACCAGTTTTAGCTGCCTGCCTTGAATTTAAGCTATGCATGACTTGGGAAGAACGAGCTCGTTAAATACATTCCAGAGGTGACTTAACATAAGAAAAAAACACACCTCTTCCGTGCACTGTGAGCAAATGTGCTGCTAAGTCAGGTGGGGTTTGTCTGGGAATAATTTGCTTGGCTCAGGTTAAGATTCTGCTGTCTGAACAGAATAAAAGAGGTTGGGATAAGGAAACATAATAAAAGTCTGAACATAATAAATGTCTGAACAGAATAAAAGAGGTTGGGATGAGGCACGTCTGCCTCCAGCCCAGTCACCCACACTTGTAAGAGCTTCAAAATACTGAAAGAAGTAAAAATAGTTTGACTGGGAAAATGAAGGAATCTGGTGTGAAAGAGTTACTTTCAGAAATAGAATATGTCTGTGACTGAAGATATTTTAAATAGATCTTTACCAGAAGAGCCTTCATTTGTGTTTTGACCAAGGTGTTCCTATGATGGACCTGACTGAAAAGAGCCTGCTCCATGCCAATTCTCCCCTCATTATTGCACAGTAAACCAGGAAATGTACTCAAGAAATACCTTTAATAATAATTTTAATAAAAACTCGAGGGATGTCAGGTGAAATGGAACACAGATCTGTCATATAATATTCACTGAAGTACGTAAATTAAATCTGCTCTTTTGGTCATAGCCCACTTTAACTTCCTCTTTTGGTTGAAACGTGGAGCCCAGCTCTGAATTCAGAAGAAATGCAACAGCTACACTGTTTGTCCTCCTCAGAGAAGGGGTAGTTAGGAACCAGCTGCTCTGGGAATATCACCTGCTCTATCCCAGTGTGTTTGCTGACAGGAAGTGATTTGACATTAAATCTATTCAAGATCAGAAATCACTGCTCACTTCTAGTGTTATCCTTTTTATATTTTTCAGAAGATTCAATGGTCGAAGTAATGATCATTATATATTAAAAACTGAAAAAAACCCAAAAAAACCTCCAAGCAACCAAGCAAAAAAGCCAAACCCACAAATTCTACATCCCTGCTTAAGTGAGGGATATCCAAACTATTAATCTGCATAGCTTAGCTAGTTAAGAATTTCTTCAGCTGTGGGACTGAAATATATCCCCAAAAAATGAATTGCCAAAACAATATTTTCAACTGCCTACTCCATCTCGTGGACGCAGCAATTCCCTCCTGTGGCTGAAGGTGCTTTTCTTTCGGTTGTGCAGCTCACAGGACACCTTTTGATTTCTGGCCCAGCTGCATTCCTCATCAGCCGTGGCAGTTCCCCTCTGCTGACGAGTCCACTGGCAAGTTTGTCTTCTTTATTCATGACACTTGGTCCTTCTTAATCTCTTTTCCCCTAATCATCAAAAAAGCACGTTGCAGATATTAATGTGCAGATTTGCCTGCTGGCAGACTCCCAGTTTCCAGTTCAGGTTACTGATTTAGAAGCCGTGGTTTAGTCCCTACAGCACAACAAAGAATGTGTTTAATAGAACTCAAGGAGCTGCTTCTATTCTTATTTTACATCAGGTTGAATTTGTCTTTATTCTTTTGCTAATTGTGGAATTTAGCTCAGCAGTGCTCTTGCTCTCTACAAGAAGGAAGCTTCCTGAGTGGTTTCATTTGCTGGTGGGGAGAGGAAGGCTCGTGTGTGGAATTTTGGGAAGAATTTGCCAGATAAGCCTCCAAGTCCAAGCCAGGCATGCTATTTTTATCTCTGATACGACTCTGAGTTGCAGCAGTGATGTTACAGTAGCAGCTAATTTAGGGTTCAAAGCAAGGTAAAAGGCAACTTGATACTCAGTAATTTTGTATTATTAAACATTAGTTATGAATTGTTACTTCTGAAAAGGCTATTTTGTAAGTACATCACAAGGAAATTCCTTTTTCTTGGCATTGAGACGTTGCTTCCACAGATCTTGGCACAGAGCAGTGTGAATCTATCACATTGTTGCAATCCAAAGCAAACTTTGGTTCAAATAAGATAATAACAAAATGAAATAAGGGGACAGCTGTATTAATTGTGGTTAGTTGTCTATGCACAAACAAAAATGCTGATACCAACGCAGACTTTTCAGTTCAGCAGAACCTCTGCAAGCAGGGGTGTTCTCTGCCTGACTACAACAACACTGCAGGTGTGGGTGTGAGTAAAGGAGCAGGTTAAAAACCTGTCCCTGGATGACACCAAGCTCAGGGAGAAAAAGAGTCCTCGAGCCCTTGCCATGTGTGGTCAGAGTACAACAAAATAAGATGAGCTTACTCTAAACACTGCAGCTAAACTTTAAGCTGGTCTTAAAGGAACAGATCATGTGGTAGCTGAGGCTTGAACTTGCTGTTCTCTGCTCTTAAGCTGCCTTTATAACAAAAAAATCTCAGTGCCTAATTTCCCTTTTCCCTAAGGAATGGTTGGGGTTTTGGGATTTTTGTTGAATATCCTGGCTACTCCTAGCTCAGCCCTGTGGTGGAAGCAGGATCTGATGGAGAATGAGCCCTCCTCAAACCCCAGGTTTTGTAGTGGTTTCGCTGCTTCAGCAAGGAGATTTGTGGATTTATTTTCACATCAATTAATGCCCACAAGCACAGCAGGTAAAGTGCTTCCTTTCAGTTGTTTCTTTTCCAATCTGCATTGCTATGAGCACATACACTGATCATATCACTCAGATTTGGATTTTATTCCCTTACCTGGAACATTTTAGCTACAAAGCATAAAAAATGCGTGAGGATAATTCCATCAATCCAGCTGCTCTGTAATAGTTGTGACCTTCTGCTTGTCCTGGAAGCCTGAGGGTTAAAGAGCAGCTTTTTGGAAACAACCTCTAGATCATTGTGTTTGGCAACAATTTCCAAGTTTGATTTATGTTCTTTCCCTTACTCTGTTACTCAGGGCTGCTCCTAACGAAGCTCCTTAGTGACAGGAGAGCCGTGGGCATCCCTTCAGTCCCTTTGCTTGTCCCTGAAGGTCCCCTGCTGTCTCCCAGGGCTGTCCCTCCCTCGGGAGCACGGCAGTGGTAAAGTAGGAGTACCCTCTGCTGGCATGTTTCGTGCTGGGCTCTGTCCCACAGCTCTCCAGCCTCCTTCTGTTACTCCATAACACATTTCCCTGTTATCCTTATCTCCATATATTCATTGACAGATTTCCCTTCAGAGGCATTTTTATCCTTTAGTAAATTTTACTATTCTACCTAAATTTTATATTTTTTCATCATAATGTGACATTTGGGCGTTATAAATAATTTCTTTCCCTGCTTGGCTTTCAGGTCCTTGAGTTAAATATTTTTTCCAACTGTCAGCACTTGGACAAAACATATTATAATTTGTTTTTTAAGTGCTGATATTCTTGATACCATACATGTTACATGGAATGCTGATGGGATTCCAGATCACATCCCAGGCATCACAGATACACTGAGGAAGTTTCTACAATAGAAATATAAGGGGGAGAAGAGTTTTGGTTTCTTTTCAATCACAAAAGTAAATAGCAAAGAAGAAACGCTCTTCTGGGACTGGGAAATAAAAATTGCCTTGGGCTGGAAGTGAATCCAGGCCCTGTTTAGCCACTCTTAGCTGGAATTCAGAGAGGAGACCCTGGCATCTGAGCCCTTCGGTGAGTCTTGACTACAATGGACACCGAGCATAGCTGGGAGAAAGGAGTAGCTGCAAGTGAAGATTAGAAATCCCCTCGGGGCGAGGAAGAAGGAGCAGATTGTGCTGCCTATGGTTTGCCCCGCGGCTGGTTCTGAGCATTCCCTCTCCCAAACCAGTAGATTTTTAGGAGAGAAGCCCCTCATTGTCCTGCTGTGTTTAACTCTGCTGTCTGCCCATCTCTGGCACCGAGGAACCAACTGCCTGCCCTGGGGCCCCTCACAGATGTTTTAGAGGCTGCTTTGTAATGGGGCAGCTGCTGTGCATTGATGGAAAGCCACAGAAAACCACGGCAGTTGCTCTTTGAACTTCTCCAGGGATGAGTGTCTAAAGCAGAACCTGGTACCTCTGGTTCTGTAACAGCATCAGACCCATCTAGAACATCAAAGCTGTCACTGAGCAAGCAACACAGAAGACATGACAAAATAACACAGGTGGCTGCACATAAAGTAGTAAATGGTTGTATTTCTTTTCTGTGTTTACCTCAAATAATCCTTTGGAGGTCTGAAACAAAAGCAAGGCAGTGCTCGGTAGGTGTCAGTCCTTTGAGACTCATTCCAACACCGCACCCCTCAGTTGGGTAACAGCTGAGCTGAGGAGGAAAACAACTCAGCTGGATTTCCTTTCCTGTCCTTGACACCCGGGGATCTCTGGTGACTGGCACGGCCCTGCGTGCATGTGTCACCTTGTGAGACAGCACTTCTTGGGGCAGCACCTTCCAGGGGTGTTGCATCAAAGAGGAATTCACTTCGGAATGTCTGTGTTTCTGCTGGTTGGTATTGGCTATGAATTATTAATCACAGCTTTGCAGTTTTGCAGTTTATACTGCAGCCCAAAATTCCATTGTATTCCCGATTCTGTCAAAAATAACCGTTTCAAAATGCTTTGACATCTGCTTTTCTGGAGAAATGGGATCTGCTTTCTTTCCCTGATAGCTCTGGCAAACTGTGAAAGGTAGCTGTGAAATACCTGGTGGTTTACAAATCCAACACAGCTGTACGAGTCTGCATGTCTGAAGCTGTGTGATTATTGCAGATTGAGACGTCTGTGAAACAAATGGATTTGGATTTTCTCTTTCCAGGAGGGAAGTTGTGCAGTTTGGTTTGCTTTGCCTTGCTGCTCTGATCATATTTAGAGTCAGACGAAAGTAGAGCTCACCTCAGCCCCTTCTTTCTTGGATTCAAAATCTTTGTGAGGTTGCAGATTTTTGCCTTGAGATCACTTGGTTTCTTCTCTAGGGTCTTCTGATTGGAATGATTTGTTTTCAGGAGGCTTTATCTGGCTTTAACGGTGCTTTGTAAACTGAGGGGCCAGATCCAGCTGAGATCAAAAGGTTCCCATCAGATTAAGGGAGGGAGGTAAATGAGACCCCTTTCGGAATTCAGAGACACAGACAGAGCTGTCATTAGCAAAGCAGACAGTGGGATTTCTCTTCTCCAGCCAGAACTATGCCCTGTCACGCTCCCGTGTGGTTATCAAACCTTGTACCATATTCTGATGTTGATGTCTTATCCAGTATCCCACTCTCAGGATCTGATCTCAAATCAGATCCAAGTTCTCTCTTGGATAACTGCAGACTACGGGGATGAATTCATCTGAGGGAGAGAAAACAGAAATGGGAAATACCTGTTAAGATATTGGTCCAATAATTCATTTATTAGGGGTTTATCTGATGAGGGTAGAAAAAAAGTTTAGTGTTCCTTGGCTTGACACTTTCTAAACCCTTCTTTCATCTCCCTCTTCCTCCTCATCCTCCCAAAAACAACACTGACATCAAAGCACTTTGACTTCAAAACTGTGCAATCTTGAAATACAGTTCCATGATTTTCACATCTCCATCCCCAGAAGTCTCACCCAGATCACCTGAGCTGTTTCCTGAGTGCATGTGTTGAAAATGATACAACTTTTAAAAATTTTTAAAGTAACTTTAGTCACGGGTTTGTTCGCAGTTTCTCTGACATATGCAGACCCCCTTAAAATAAACGAATACAGCAAACTTTCAGCAAATTTAGAGATTTGGGTCCTGTCCTTGCCCACGATGTAGCGTCAACAGCACACTCAATATTTACCATTTCCAGCTATCACAAGGCAGTCACAATATTTGCCCAACTATTTGAAATGACCGGAAATCCTTGAAAGAATTAAATCTACCTATCAAATACCTCATTTAGCGGGCTAAGTGGTAATTGAAACACGTGTGAGTGCATGGCGTGGTGTCCAAGAGACCGCCACGATCGCCCTGCCATTCCCGAGGATTCAGCCAAGGCAGCAGCCGGGAGACAGAGAGCGTGTGTGTGTCTGGGAGAGGGTGGGGTGGAATATTCATGCCATTGAAAAGACTCATGTTGTTACTTAACAACTACATTAACCTCCTGGCACAAGTCATGACCTTGTGCTGACCCTGGCCAGCAGAGCAGCCCAGCTCTGAAGTACAAAACATGAAAGTGGGAGAAGGAAGCAGCAGAGGAGGAGGAAAGCTCAGCTCTTCGTGGAAGAGGCTTCCCAAAGCCATTCAGGCAAAGGCGCAACAAAAGCCGCTGTGCATGGGCCATCCCCACCCAGGCACTCACTCACTGCGAAGGGTTTTCCTGGGGAGCCTTTCAGAGCCAGCTGCAGCCTCACACGACCTTTCAGCTGTGAGGTTCCTTTTAAAGTCAGGCGCCCGGGTAAAGCAAAGGGAAGCGGCCGAGAGCACACAGACAGCAGCCTTCAGATCTCTCCATTCTGTCCTGCTTTGCTTTGCAGCACAGCGCTGCTCGCACAAGCGCTGCTGGAAGCTCATCCCACCTGAATTTCAAAAATTCGGGGAAAGGAAAAACTTCACGAACCCAAGATGCTTTTTCTGTAGCTTTTTGGTCCTTGGAGTCATTTTGATAGCAGGGATGTGATTTACAAGCCCAGCTCTGCGGTGTCAGTATCAGGAAATGGGCAAAGTGAGCCCAACTTTAAGTGAGAGGGAAGAGGGTGGGCTATGATTGGCACAGGTGGAAGAGCAGCAGGAATTTGTTTCGCAAAGAACAGTTGGAAAAGTTCTGTGGGACCTACCAAAGGGTACTTTGAAGGCAGGCTGGGAATCTCAGCGAGGGCTGTGGAGAGAGATGATGGGGAATTCCTCGTGGTGAAGGGCTCTGAGGGGAAATAACTCACAGAAGCTCAGGCAAAGTGGGGTTTTTCCCTCTTATTTTCTAACAGAGCAGCAACGAAAGTGGTGACACCTCGGGGCGGCTTCAGTGAGCCTTAAGGAATTATTCACATGTTCTGCTGACCACAGATTTCGGTCAGCAGGCACCTCACTGCCCGAGGAAGTGCTGACCCATCTGACCAGTGGCTCATTTACTCATTTGCCCTCTCCAGCAGACGTCAGGACAGGATGTTTTAGAGGAATTTCCATAAAGAGCCTTTCTAAAATAACCTACTTCAAAAAGAGGCTCTTGGTGCAAGCAGAGATTGGCTTCTGTTCTGAAGCTTGAGGTTTATGAAAATCGCTGTTTCTCTTTGATTTTCCAGTAGTAAATAATTATAGGTTTGACATCCTCAAGCTTTTAAGTACCATGAGTCAGACATCCAGCTATGAGATGGTTCATAAAATTCTCACTAACCTAAAAATAATAAACACTGTGTTATTTTTGCTTTCTTCCTGGATTTGCATCCTTTAGGGTTACAGGTTTTGGGTTTTCTCCTGTGGCTGTTTAAAGTGTCCTCCTTATTCCGAAGGCTGAGGACTATATGTGCACAGCAAATTCTGGGAGTGAGGTCATCCAGAGAAGCTGGACAGCTCTCAGGAATTGCAACAAAACCCTGACAGCAAGCAAAGGAGCTCTGGCACAAAATCCTGTAGGGTAACCGTGTGCCAGGCCAGGAAGTTCCCAAATGTATGAACCATATATTCTCCAGGGGTTGTATCTCCTGTCTGATCTCCAGGAGCCAGCAGCACAGAGCCCTTCCCGTTTGACAACAGCCAGGCCAGGCCAGCCGGGCCCTGCACCCCTCCCACTTCCCCCTGCAGCTCCTGCCTTCAGCTCAAGGCTGCTGGCCCGGCTCTCCCTGTTTACATGGTTCCAAATTCAAGGAGGAAAAGGGAATATCAAACAGAGCTGGGCTCTTTTGAAGTGGCTGCAGGATGATATCAGGTCCAGGGGGTGTGTTGTGCCTTTGAGGCTTGTTTGTCTTTCCCTGGTCCTTGTGTGCAGGCCTTTAAGCATTCCAGTCTCCAAAGTCATCCCAGTCCCAGTGGAGCTTTAACCAGCCATTCCAGTTTACAAAATCATCCCAATCCCAATTCCAGTGGAGCTTTAACCAGCCATTCCAGCTTCCAAAATCATCCCAATCCCAAAGGAGTTTTAACTAGCCATTCCAGCTTCCAAAGCCATCCCAATCCCAAAGGAGCTTTAACTAGCCATTCCAGCCTCCAAAGCCATCCCAATCCCAAAGGAGCTTTAACCAGCCATTCCAGCCTCCAAAGCCATCCCAACCCCAGTGCAGCAGCCTTGGCACCATTAAAGGGCTGGGGTGCTTTGTGTTAAAACTCTTCTCTGGGTGGTTTGCAGGCATGGAAGTTTCTTTATTCTTTTGAAATAAATGATTGGACTGAAATAAATTCTTGCCTGCCTGGAGGAAAATCAGGGATTTGATTTGTTTTTGAAGGAGGAGGTTTTGTCCCTTGGCAGAGAGCTTCCTCCCTTAATGGCAGCTGCAATGGTTGCCGTTTGCAGACCTTCTATCATACCCCCACACCATTAAATAATGGCCTTAAAATCACCCTACTCCTTCTCTCAGCTTTAGGACTTTAACCAGGAGCTCGCTGCGACTTGGGCTGGATCCTCAAATCCTTGTCTGTGCCTGCTCTCTCCTGGTCGGTGCCTAGAATTGCTGCCTGAGCATTTAAGATCGTATTGAAAGGAGAAACTCAAAGCACCTGGGATTTGTTGGGCCTTATTTCGGGACCGCCCCACTTTGCCAAATCTCCTTTAATGTGAAAGATCTTTTACAGGTGAAAAAAAGTGCTTTTGCTAATTAGAAAGTAGCGAGGAAAGTAAAATTTTGAAACTCCGAAGTCTTGAAGTGAGTTACAGTTTTGAATACCAATATTAGGAAAAAAAAAAAAATTCAATTCATTACTAAGATCTTTTTAAATTCCAGGATGTGATTCATCGAGACTTTTTATAGATTTTCCAAGAACTGGACTAAAAGCAGTTCAGAACTACAGAATAATTTAGGTTGGGAAAGACCCTTATGATCATCAAATCCAGCACTGCCAAGGCCACCACTAACCCATGTCCCCAGGTGTCACATTTTCACGTCTTTTAAATCCTATCCAGCCTGTCCCATGCTTCTGGCACAAAGTTGTTCTCTGCCTGTATGCAGCCAGCAACAGGTTGAAACACCCTTACTTTGATTCCATGTACCCCTGTGTTGTGCTACTTGCATGAAAAAAAAAAGTTAAAATTAATTTTAAAAGGAGTCTGAAAACCAAAATAATCAAAGATATCTCTGAAAAAAAACCCAAAAAGACAAAAACATTTCTTGACCTTTTTTTTTAAGTTTAATTTTCCCTTTGTTTTCATTTTAAAGATATGAAAAGTATCAGTTCTGTTTATAGGAATCACTTTAGGTATTTTGGGGTTTAGGCAGCTGCTTAATTGCTATTTCTGTTTGTAGGTCAATTCATTATGCCCTAAATGGAAAGCAGCAGGAATTTTTCATTCTTTGGTGGTCTAGCCAGTGAGTCCAGGTAACCAGGAAAGGCAGCAGGGTTGAAGCTTTAGCAAGAGCTGGATTCTTTATTATCTGGGCTTTAATCTTTCCGTGATCAGCCTTTTGTTCTCACCTCTCTAGGCCTGCTGAAGGCAAAGCTGGGTTCTACAGCAGCTTCCTTCTTTGCTTCCCAGTTTGCTGGGACACCTCTGCAGAGCTTAGAGGGAGCAATAGGGGCAAAGCATCTTTTCTCTTCAGCTAAAATCGGTTTTCAGATCCTTTTCTTACCTGTTAAGAGTTTCCTCTGTTGTTAAAAATCACTCTTGGGTACCACTCAGCTGATTTTCATGTGGGAGCAATTTTGAAAGGTTTGGAGACCTGGTGATTGCACAGGGTGTCTATAACAGAAAAAGTCTGCAAGATTCAGATTGAAGTGGTGAGAAATCTTCCTGAGATTTATGTTCTGGTGTGATTTGTTCTTAGATTTTGGGGTGTGATGCTTAGGAAAAAAGGTTGGAAGCAGCCTGAGGTGTCCTGGCCAATCTTCCCTGGATGACAGAGAGCAGCATGGACTGCTCAGTATTGAATGCTGCAAAAAAATACCTCCTGCAGGTTGGCAGATTTTGTGCTTGACTGGTTATAAAGAATGGGCAGAGATTAAAGAATCATCTTTAATTGGATGCCTTTTAAGGGTCCAAAAACATTGTGGGATTTCTTTTCCTTCTAAGTATTGTCTTATGCCAAAATATTCTCCTTCTCTATCTCCTGTGATTTGTCATCAAATTGCTATCCCAGTCGTAGGGATGTGGTGATAATTTCCATGACAACACAGAAAGCTTCCAGGAACAGAGATTTCTGACTAAATACATGAAGGTTGTTGAAAAGCACAACTGCAAGAATTCTGCCTACCCACTGTAAATAACAGACAGGAAAGTTATGGTTACATGATCTCATCCTTCGAAACTGAAATGTTCTTCCCATCATGTTGATTTACTGAATGCTGGATTACTTTTTAATTGGGTGAACAAGCATCTCTTCAAACAATAGCAATAAGCCCTTGATATGCTGATCCACAAAGCCTTGCTCTGTGTCATGCTCTTAAATAAAAACACACAGAACAAATACCCAGAACTGAGGCCTTCTGACAAGATGGCTGGAAATAATTGAGACACTTCTAATCCAGCATTTGAGCTGAATGTAAAACTATGTCAAAGTGTAAATGTAAACATAAAATGTGCTCAAACCTCAGCCTGCACTTTAAACCCATGATAAACTAAATCCTAAAGCCTCATGGAAATGTTCAAAACCAAAGAGGCTGCAACCCTGAGCTGTCATTTCCCTTGTTGGCTGATCTACCTTTGATGGAGTATCCGGTTGTGTTGGTGTCAAAGGGGGTTTTGTAGCAGTTTTCCAGGATTTTCACCACCATTCCCTGGTACATGAGCACCACCCCTGAGTTTGATGCATTCTGAGATGGGATCAAGCCAATCCTTCAGCAGCTTAAAAATTGAAGAAGTCACTGTGCCTCGCCCAGGGGTGCAGCAGGGTCAGGTCCATGGAGTTCTGTGTTGAGGAAGGAGTTAACTTTTTAATAAATGTGTTTATGGGTTTAGAAAAGCTCTCCCTGAAAGTGATGTTGATCATTGCCTGTGTGCTGCACCCACACTCCGCAGTGACTAACAGTTCCTAATTCATGCTAATAACTTCCCCGAGGAATATGGGAATGCTTGGCCCTTCACCCTGCCTTGCTCTTTTCTTGTGGTTCCTCTTCACAGATCAACAAGCCAGGCAATTTAACCTGCTCAGAGAACTGGCCATTCCCACCTTTCTGCTGCCTTGATAAATGCTCCATTTGCATGGAAAATCATGCAAATCAGTCGTTCAATTTTTGCCTTACTTAATTGCAAAGCTGGTTACTGCTCTGTGTAAACAAGCTGATGGTGTTTTGTTTGCTGACAGAAAAAAAAAAAAGAGAATTGGGGCAGTTTATATTTGGCAATGCTTGGTTTTTGTGGGTGGCTTATGGCCTAATCCTGATGGAGACATTTGGTTTCTATTGTGTGCTAGAAAATAACAAGATTTTAGAAAAGCAATCCTGACTCTTCTTGGTGTGAAGTGTTTGATTCAGCTCTGATCCTTTTTTTCCCCCCTCTGTTACATTAATAAAATCTGAAGCAGCAAATGAAACGGGATTAATTGCATACTGGCATCCAGCAGCTTTGGTTCTGTTTCCCCAAATTTTCTGTTGCTACTTTCATTGCTGAAAGGCTGGAAAGTGTCACGATGCTCTGTGGGTGAAATTTCATTTGTTTCCCCTTTCTTTACAGAGGTAGAAATAATTCCAAAGGGGGAGGAAAGGAGATTTTTGCATGTCAGTGTCAAGTCTTGTGCTCTGAGAAAGTCCAGGAACTAAATCCCTGTATATGGCAGCATCCAGGCACAGCACCCCTCTGCCCACAGCACAAGGATAATGCTCAGGATTGGGGCTTGAGGGGGAAAAAGTCCCTGGGAAGGGCTGGGGACGTGTGGTGCACTATGTGAGGTGTTTTATGTTGATTTAGACTAGAAAGGATGGGATTTTTTTCCATTGAGGGTGGTAAAGCACTCACACAGATTGCCCAGAGAAGCTGGCTGTCCAGAATCAGCTCCCAGCCTTTCCTGGTTTGCTGTCACAGTGCAGCTCAGGATGCTCTGCTGTGCTGCCTCTGATCAGACTTTTCAGCTCCTTTGGAGCTGTCTGTCACATTCCAGGGAATTATGCAATTTAACCACCCTCATTTCCCCTGCAGCCTTCCTGTGTGTGTGAGACTCCTGAGATCAATTCAGGAGATTCCCCTCCCCTGGTTATCCCAGACATCCACAGGGATGGGAACGGGGCACCTCCCCTTGGGTGCTTCAGGACCTGATCCACAGAGAAACACCTGGCTGGACAAGTATTGATGATAATGTGATTTGGGGGGGAAAAGAAATCCATCTTTTCTTACAACAGACTCTTAAATTGGATCAGCCTCTCAGATTTCCAGTGATCCAAAGGACATTGGCTTAGCCCCATGACTCCTTTTCATTCCATAATAGCCTGTGGTATTTTAGTGATAGGGAACTGTGGGGAGCTGCATGAGCCTTGTTGTTCTGGGCCAAAAATAGTTTCCCAAGAAGTGACTCCTGCCAAAGAATTGGTTCTCTTAAGTCGCAGACTTTGGCCTCAAAGTGTTGTGGAATGCCATGAGCTCTAAATGCAGGAGGAAAAACATATTTGCAGGCAGAGTTTTCATTTGATTCTATCAGTGGGGACGCCGAGCAGTATAAATAAATGAATTTCAAGAACAGACTGTATTTAGCTCTAATTAAAGGAAGATTTCAAAAATTGCCAGATTAAGTAAATACTGTATTAGCTCTGTCTGCTACAGCCATGGCAAACCAGCCCATTTGGAAGCTGAATTGTTTCCTGGAGGCACATAAGAAGAGAGTGTGTTCCACATGTTATTTCAGCACAGAAAGTTTGGGATGAGCAAAACGCTCCTTATGCCCAAATTAAGAGCCCAAAGGCTGCTCTGCAGCCTGTGATGGTTTTCTGTGCTGGGCAGGAATTGCCCCTCAGTGACTGCAGTTACACAGCTCCCAGAAATATTTAATGCCAGGGAAAACTCCTGGGAACTGCTGTAGGAAGCTTCACCTCCAGCTCATTTTGCTTCTGGTGTCTCAAACAAGAGAGACCCTGAACCGTGGGGGGATTTGATAGGAAAACAAGACAAATATGCAGTTGTACCCCTCATCAGGCAGCAGTGCTGCCACTATGAAAAATCCTTGGAACAGTCTTGGCTCAGAGGTTTTGTGCCACTGGGAGAGCCACTGGGGTTGTGGGTGCCCAGTTCTTGTGGGTGTCGTTTGTCCCCCTTGAGTTTTTCAAAGAGGGAAAGGTAAGCTTTAAAATATGTGGGCTAATGAGATCATATCAAACCTGTTTCAGCTGAAAATTTAATTTAAAAGAGTTTGTAATCTCTTCATAAAAGGAACTAGCAGGGCCTCTCTTTAGGTCTTTGCAGTAGAAGTTCCTGCAGTGTGGAGCAAAGGCTGAGGCAAGAAAATCTCTCTTGTAACACGAGGGGAGAACTCATCTCTCCACACTAAATATTTGCCACACCAGAGAGTTGTCCAGACTCTCCTTCCAGGATCTTTTAGACAAGGTTTTTGTATCTGTTCTGTAAGGTTGATATATATGGTGTGCCCAAATAAGGGAAAAATAGGTCTCTTTCTGAGGCACAATTCATCTCACCCTGGCAGAGATATTCCCAGATGTCCAGGATAAGACAAAGTGTGCCCTTCAAGTGCTTGTTTCTCCCAGTTGTAGAGAGGAGTTGGAAAACTGGCCCTCGGATATATTTATGTGTGCTCTGGAGATATCCAGAGGTACTGACATTAATCTGGGCTCTGTGCTCTTCGGGGGTGCCAGCAGATAATCCCTCTGTCCAACTCTTTACCTATTAACAGACAGAACATTCTCACCATGGATTTTCTTTAATGCAAATGAATAATTTCAAGTGTTACAATCTGAGAAATAATTGAGAGAGCTTTCATTATTTGTGCATGGTTGTAGTGTCATCCAGAAATGTGTTAGAAAAAGACAAAGGGGACAATTTAAAATTTGGGACAAATCTGAGGAATTCAGTAAGGAGCTCTCAACTGGGATTCCTGAGTCTAATTACTTTGCTTGGATTTGTCCTGTAATTTATGGCAGCCTGTCCAAGCAGAAATCATTCTGGCAGTGTTCCAGCAGACTGACAGGATACAGGTTAAAACCCATCCAGCTTTCCAAATCTATGGTTCCTCCCTCCCCACTCCCTTTCTTTCCACATTATGTCTTCAAAATGAGCAAGCCCAGTGCTGACTCTGAGCTGAGGACTGAGACTGAGGCAGTCTGGCCACATCTCCTGCTCGGTGCACCACCAGTCCTCCACAGATTTGGTCAAAGTCTTCATCTTAAGGTGGGGAAAAAGAGTTTTAACAGAAATATCATCACTGGCTCTGAGACTTCCCAGTGTAAGGTCACACACTCTTGTTTTCCATTGCTGTCTGCTTCAGGATTATTTTATTGGAAGTGGTGCTTGCTTCATGTCACCAGTTCAGGGGTGATCTGGGAGTTATCTCTGACAGCTGTAGATAAAGGGGGTCACCTTCCAAGGCTTTCAGAGAGCAGGTGTGCACCAAGGAGGAAGTTTATGGGTAATTCATGTCCTGTAGGATAACAGAACCATCAGTGTGGAATTACAGGAGTGGTCCAGGAGAGGTCCATGCCATCCACACCTGACTGGGCTGATGGAGAGGAGCACTGGGCTCCCAGTACCCACACTGGGCACACTCTGATGACTCCAGCATGGATTATTCAGCTCAGGCCAGGAGACAGAAATTGTAAATGAGTGGTTTGAAAATGCAGATAACAGAGCCCAGCTGCCTGCACGAGAATGTACAAAGCCACCGTGGGGAACCTCGGTGCTGGAAAGCCGGGATGTGAAATAAATCTCTTCGGTTTGGAAGCAGGAACATCTTTGGTTACCAGTAGGTGTCATTGCAGGTTTGCACTCACTGGGGCCCCAGCACTTGTGACACGCACCCAGCCCATGGCCCTGCTTCTTGGAACTTCACCTGCTGCCATGGCTGGAGCCAGCTTCTAATTCCCACACCGCTGGGAATCCACGGCCGCTTTCCTCAGTGATTCCTGCTCAGTGCTGCTCCTTAGCTAACAAAGTCGTCCTCAGCACTCCAGGGGGTGTAACCAGCAGCTTTGTTTCTTCTGGGCATCCATTCTGCACACCCAAAGAGGGCACCTTTGGGAAGGCCTCTCTCTACAAGGGAAATGCAACTTGGCCAAGATTCCCAGATCACCATCGACTGAGCCAATCTCAGATTTCAAAGAAGCCCAGGCGTGCTTGACTGCCTGGAGACTGGACCTAGAAAAATGACCTTTTTATTGCTGCTGCACTGCTCTTTGAGTGGATCAGTCTTCTGCCTCCCTTCCCAGGTGGCTGCAGGGTGTTCGTGTCAGCAGGATGCAGATGAGCAGCCTGTGGGGCAGGAACAAGCAGGTGGGGGTTGCAATAAGGCCCTACCCCCACAATCCAATCCCACCTGAGCTCGTATTTCCATGTGCTGTCTCACATGGACATTAAACCACATTTGTCCCCGCTCCAGGCTCTTTGGAGAGCAGAGATGTAAAAATATAATCACAGCTTCAGCCTCCTGTGATGTGACAGGTTTCCTGCCCTCGCTTACTCCTGTCCTACACCGAGTGTGGGTGGCCAGGGCTGGGGCAGGAACAGGGAAGGTCTCAGGCAGCCCTGTAAGTGCCACTCCCACCCCCAGCTCTGCTGTAATTATTTTGCCCTCGGATCCCATTTCCTGTTCCAGAGCTGCAGCACAATGACATCCATACATGCTGCTGTAATACACTCTGGCCTTTCTCTTCCTGTGGTGCTTCTGACTGATTAGAGGAGAAATTCTTGTTCTCAGTCCCAAGGCATTTGTTCTTGCATCCCATTACCATGATCCAATCCTCCAGAGGAATGCCATTCTTCCTGTAGGGCACTGTATATTAATGGTGCCTCCCAGCTTTAGAGCATCAGCAAGTTTCACTCACATGTTCTGACAGTCCGTGCCAGGCTCCCGAAGAAAAATATTTTACAAGATTGGTTGCAAGTCTGATCCTTCAGCAACCCGAGCAATTGGCCCATACCAGTTCAATCCTTTTTGGTCCATTCTGTTATCATTTATTTTTTAAAATAGTTTTCTCTCCACAGCAAAATTCTTGCACCAAGCCTTGCTTTCTGTGGTTTAACTATGATGTCCCAGCTGATATTTTGCCAAATTCTGCCCTGATGCTCACATGGATCAATTACACACCCATGGACATCTGGTGAACTGCCTTTCCCTGCCATACAATCCCCAGATGCTTGTTTGGATGCCTAAGTGGGAGCAGGCAAAGCACATAGTTTGGGACTTTGGTAGTGGAAAATGTTGGCCCTGAAGTCTGGCATGAAGAACACCCCTCCACACAGCCCTTGTGTCCCTCACAAGTGGCACAACATAAACCTGAGTGTTCAGCAAAGCCTGCATGGAAAATGTAGGTAGGATGGTAGAGAAATGAGGTACAAATGAAGAACCAAGAATAATCATTTATTACAGAATATATTAACTGGCTTAATTGTTAATTATGTAATTATTAACGGGCTTATCCTTTCTTTAAAAAGCCTAATCCAGCCTAGACTCCCAATTCCCGGATTTGGGGGACTTTTGAGTGCTTTTAGCCAGAAAGAAAGGACTGCCATGCACCTGCCCAGCACTTTCAGCTGGAAGATTGAAGAAGACTATGGTTCTGCAGGTCTTTTCTCATGGCCTTGTGATCCATCAGTGACCTGGGAACCCCAGCGGCAGCACCAGACAGTGTTCAAGCTCCTTTTTTCCTCTTCTTAGAACTGAGTTTAAAGTATCTTTCTTAAAAGAGGGTGGAATTTCAAGGCAAAAATTTATTCAAGAAGCTGATTGACTGAAATCGAGTGAAAAATCTCAGGCACAGAAGTACTAATAGAAAAAACAGATTGACAATGGCAAGGTTCTTTTTTTTTGCCCTATAATTGCTTGAAATATGATGGTACTACATTTATGTTCTTAAAATTTTTGGATGTCATGAAACTCACGTAATGGACTGGGCCAAGTGGCTCCTTACAGTTCATTTTATTTCCTGCTCTTTTCTTCACGGGTAGTGATGATCTCTCTTTGGGGCATCTGGATTTACTGCAACACTGAGAGGTAAATTTCGTGTGAAGAACCAGAAGAGTACTCAGAGATCCTGGTGCTTATGCAGCTGCCTTCAACATCAGGAACAGCAGAGGGAGGGAAACACACCAAAGAAGGAACATAACCAGAAAACTGAATTTAAATAGTATGACCCAAATTTTCCATGACTGGTTGCAGCAGTATCTCCTCAGCTGCTTTCATGGCCTGCTAAGCAACAGCCCAAGAGAGCCCTGTTTATTTTTATGTGAGAGCTCTTTCTCAGACCTGCATTTCTGGGCAGGCACAGCTCCTGCCACCACTGATGTTGTAATAAACGAAGCTGGGATGTTCCCAGGACACTGCCACACCTCCAACTCACGGCACAACAAGTGTGCAGCACTTGGAAAGCTGCTCAGAGCAGAGAGCATCTTCTAAACACTGCTCGAGCTTTAAAGGCAGGGAGATGCTGCTGCTGCTGGATCCAGGCTTTGTTTTGCTCCCTGAATTCTTGTGGTCAGATTATTTACTTTATTGTGCCATTCAAAAGCAGTGGGGAGGTAATTCTTTGTCTGTGTATTTTTCCATGGATGTTGAGCAGGGCTGGGTGATTACATGGGTTGTGCTTTGTTAATTACGAGCACTTAGAGACAAATTCCATTGCATTGTTGCTGCAGCAGGAGGGTGATCGTGCAGCCTTTCCTGAACAAATTCCCAGCTGTGCAGCTCCGAGGGCACGGCCACATCACCCAGTGGAGCCCAGTGAATGCCGACCAAACCAGCTCCCAAACTGGGAGCAGCAGGGCTGTGCCAGCACAGGGCAGCATTTTGCAGTGGGGATTGTTAATTAGAATGCAGCTCTCTGCTAACAGAGCTCTGCTGCTTGCAGGGCTGGGCCTGGCGTGGCTGCACTCCCTGGATGTTCCAGCAGGACCCCACGACCTTCTGTACCATACAGAACCTATATGCACCCATAAATAATCCATTTGGCTGTTGCTGCAATCTCAGATTCGTTATGTGATAGTCCCAAGGCTCACAGGTGGCTCGGGGCTCCCACATCCCTCGTAGCCGTCTGTCCTGCACAAAAGGGTATTGGATATCCCAAAGACATCAATCCCAGTGGATATCCCAAAGACATCAATCCCCGTTGCCAGCAATTCTTGGGCTGGGATGAATCTCACTGAGCTATTCCTGGAACGTGAATGCAAAATATGCATGAGGGGTTTAAAGCGAATCAGAGAGGCCACTAAACGTGCAGAGCTTTTGTTTACACAGCTCTGAAATTTTTCCATGTGATTTCATGGAGACACCCAGAAGATTCCAAGGCTACCCTGCACAGCTCTCCCTGCAATTGCAGATGTACCTCGGGCTTTGGGAGATGGGTGCCCTGCTTCACCTGCAGATGTGGAACTGCCTCCCCAGCCTCAGAGATGGTTTTTGCTGGGGGTGATTTTCAGTCTGGGTTAAATCCTCAGCTAATAAGAGCCCACAGCTGGATTGCTTTTGATCCCCAAAACTCTTGTGGTGCTATGGCAATTTACACCACTCGAAAATGTGGCTTAGGCACATAGAAAAAAAAAAATCCCAGGCTGCACAGAGCATTTGCAACAGGAAACCCTGTGTCAGAGCAGTTATATTCCAGAACCCTCCCTTGGAGAATATTCACAAGGTGAAGAGGAGGCAGCCTGCCAAGCTGACCTTATTTTAATTCAGCTCCCTGCAAGACATCAATCTGGGTTTCTACTTCTGAGATTCAATTGCCTTAGAAACAGTTGCTCATTCCTAGGTTTATCCAGAAGCTACAGAGCTCTTGTAGCTTTTGTTTGTAATTAGAGAGCAAAGTTTAATCCCCACTTCCTGCACTAGTAATAACAAACCATCAGCTCTTCTCCTGCACAAGGGAGCAGCAATTGGATATTGAAAACACTCTGACACCTGGCCTGCACACAGGGGTTTTGATCAATAGATCTCAAAACTCTTGGCAAAGGAAGGAAAAGCATTTTAATTTCATGGGAACTGAAGCACAGGGGTGGGACACTCTGCAGTGCTCCCGGCCCCGTGGATGACACTGCACCAGCAGGAAAACATGCCCAAGAGACAGGGAATGTGAAGATGTGGGATTAGAGGAACTGGTAGTGTCCCATAAAGGACATTCCAAAATACACAGAGAAGCACTAAAAGGGAGGTTTAAATTAGGATCTCTCAGTTCTGTTCGAAGGCTGAGATGGTGAGAACTGGTGGGTCTGGCCCAGGGAATTTTTATGTGGCCCATTTTAGAAATAAGAATGTTTGGAGCTGTGGGCAGGAGTTTGACCTTTTCCTAAATCTCTCCTAAAAAGAGTTCTGGAACCTTCCTGCATCTTTAGCTGCATCTTTATCCTGAAAGCATCAGAACCCACATTCACCTTAAAAATAGGATTTGTACCTCTCAGGCCACAGAAATGCTCACTGTCCAGCTTTTCTGGCTGTATCATTCACCACTCAAAATCCACTGTTGGCAGCTCTGTTATTTAAATCTGTCTGAATCCTGGTGACAAACTGGCCTGAGGATTTCCTGCCATGAAAGGAGTTTGTTTTTTTCATGCAGCTTAGGGACGAGTGGTGTTGAGCAAGAGGATTTGTCAGCTGATTCCCTTCAGACATTCGTTATCATTTGGTGGGAAGATGCAGAATTTACTATTCTCAGCAGTAGGCTGATCTACCAAATTGCTCTGTGTTCCTGCCATGGCTTGGGGAGGGGGATGTCCTTAGCTTTGCTCCTTGGGAGGAGTGGATTGGGCATAAATTGTAGGGTCACTGCACTGATGTGCAAGCACCCAATTAGTGCAGCCAGGGGCTGCAGAGGTGACCCCTGGGGGAGACCACGTTCCTGTCACACCCCATCACATGCGAAAGATCAGCCCCGCAAACCAGCACGTGGTGCCCTTGTTCAGATGTGTTCAAGGAAGAAAAACAAGGATTTGGGGTGGGCTGAGTTACCCAGAATGAAAACAGGGAGGTCGAGACTGTTACGCTTGGCTTAAAAGGGAGGGCAGGTAATGCATTTAATTAAGTGTTTGTGTAATTGTTTGAGTTTTCTTTTTCTCTCAATCCTTGTATCAGTGATTAGAAGTTTATATTGATGGGCAAAAAATTCAATAATTCCCCAAATGAAAACTTTTGCCCATGGCAGAAGAGGTGAAAACTACAAGGAAAAAGCCAAACGTGGTGCACTGATCTGTAGAAATGCATTTTGACATGGTGATAGCAATGAGTGAGTGTTTTGTCCTTGTAGGAGGGCCTGCAAATGAAATCAAACCAGGCCACTCTTGCTGTAAGAAGTGATGGTTGGTCAAAAAAATCAAATTAATTTGAAATCTGCTTTAAATTGAAGTTTTCCACACTGGGTAGAGCCCTTCGGTGCACAGAACGGACCCGGTTGCACAGAAAAAGATCCACAGGAAGGGAAAATAAATACAGCCAGCAGCAACCCCAGAGGAGTCCCTCCTCCTGCATGTGCAGGGTGCAGGAAGGACTGGAGCTGCACTTTGTGTCTGGGCGCAGCAGCTGTGAGAAACTCGAGGCGCGTTCTGCGATGTAGCGTGGGAACCGTGCCCGGAGCCGAGCAGCAGCACGAGGCAGAAGCAGAGGGAGCCCCGAGCAGGAAGTCCTTAAAGTCCCACACGTTTGCCCATGGCTCCTCCACGGCCATCCCAGCTGGGCTGAGGCTGCTGGAGAACCCATCCTCTTTATTTCTCTGGCTCTCTGGCTGTGTCTCTCTGGGTTTAGCAGCTCACCACTCCACGCTCCCCCTCTCCTCTCCCCATCTCTCCCACACTTTGACCTCACACCATGAAGCTGTCAGAGTGAGGAAACAGTCTGAGCTGAAACATTCATTCCACATTACGTGATTCCAGATTAAAGGCAGGAAACATTTAACCCTTTGAGAGCCTTCTCCCTCATCCTGGGATGCCTTGGCTTTCAAACTCCTTGCAAACCACGTGTAAGTGGGTGGTGAGCATCGATGCTTTTTAGATGTCTGTTCTTGTCTTACCAGTGGCTCTTCCCAGAAGCCACAGCACTGGGACTCAGGAGTGTCTGGACTTTGCAAACTGAACATATTCTCTCAGCCCTACTCATGATTTTTGATTCTTCCAGTGCTGAGATGTATTTGCAGCATGGGGAAAATGTGCTTTTCCAAATGTGTAAAGAGATGAACCTCTGGCTCCATGTGTTTCACTTCATTCCACAGCTCGAGGTTCAGAAGTGCAAATGGCTAAAACTAAAGCTACAAAAAAAGATAAAATGAGGACTTTCAATGATTAGCACTCAGGATTTCGAAACAAAACTTCTTGCTTTCTTGAAAGCTGCCTAATTAATAACTCCCACAGAACAGCACTTCCATATAAAATGTATCATTTCACTGACACAAATATGTATTCTGGGCTTTAAAAGATGCTCTTTTGGCAGATTAGGGCTCTCCTGAGAGCCAGCTCCTGCTCTCCAGCACAGACTGATGAACACTTGTCAGATATATTTGGTGCCTGGTGCTCACTCTTGGGCTCTGCACTTCATAGGTGGTCTTGACAGCTCAAAGGGTGCAGGAGAATGGCAACTCCAACCCTCCATTCCCTGCTGGAGCTGTACTGGTGTCTGCACTGGGAACAGCAGCACCACTGCAGTCCCTCAGGAGCAGAAGTGACTTTGGCATTGGCCTGATGGAACCACGTGGGCTGGAAGGTGACAAAGACGTGGGGGTTTCACCACTGCTCTGAACAGATGTGGATGGGAAACTCTGATGGCTCTCCCAGGCCTGGATTCTGGGCTTCCATTTCGGCAAAGCATCTCCAGATGTGTAGTTCACAGAAAGAGCACTTTGGTTCAGCCTCAGAGAGCCCAGAGCTCCCAGTAACCCTTTTTCTGTGCAGTTGGGAGGTTCCTACAGATGTTGACCTCTGCCACCATTCCCAGATGGAGGGACTGGAGCGCAGGCTGTTGAGGCAGAATTGCCACCATCACTTCCCCTGTATCCAGCAGCACCACCAGGCTGTCACCTTTCCCAGAGCTTGAGGGAGGGTCAGTTTCCCTCATGGAAAATCAAAGGCAGGCAGGAGAGTAATCTCAAGATTTGATCCCTCTTTCATTCCCTGATCCCACTGCTCTTTACTGACAGTCAGAATTGCTGGGATGTGCCTTGTCGTGCCAGGTAAAGAATGAAGAGTCTTGTTCTTTCAAAATCGTGGAATGGTTTGGGTGGAAAGGGACCTTAAATCCCATCCAGTCCCACTCCCTGCCCTGGGCAGGGACACCTTCCACTATCCCAGGCTGCTCCAAGCCCCATCCAACCTGTCCTGGGACACTTCCAGGGATCCAGGGGCAGCCACAGCTTCTCTGGGCACCCAGGTCAAACACCTTTGCTGACAGAGCATGAGTTTGAGTTCAGGTGCCCAACAAATGTAAAACCATGATCTCCATCAAAAACAGGGAGACAAGAGAATTGGCTGTTACATTATCAATGTGATGTTCCTAATTAGCTTTTTCATCATGACATAGGAAAATATTGGGGTTTGAAGTGAAATACAATGCAGAACACTGAAGAGTGGTGGCCTCTGCAAGTATCTGGAAACCTGGACCACAATCAAAAGTGATATAATTCAACTCGTTCTGGGAGAGTTCAAAGGCAACCTCAGAAAAAACCCACCCTCTGCTTATCTGGTGAGCTTTCTAACCAGCAGAGAAGGTACAGAGTGTCTCCAGATTCAGCAGAAAACCCCAAATATCTTTTCCAAATGACCAGTTACTGATTGTGAGTGTTCTGCATTACTGCCCAGGGAGAAGAAAAACGTCCTTAGGAACAGTCTCCACAATCATCCCTCATAACAGCACAAGACATGCATAGTTTCACCCAGCATCCTTGGAAAATGTGCAGCTTCCCCCTGACCTGCTGGAGGGGATGGGAAGTGTCTGTGTGACAAGATCCAGAGGCTCCGTCTTGAAACCCTTTTGGATAAGAGGGAAAATGTAAAAAATGTATCTTCTAAAGAAAAGAAGATTGGTGTGACAGCTCCTGAATGAATTGGATCCCAGGGTTTACAGTCCATCAGCTCAGCTCTCTGCTTCGTATTTGGTGTTTTTCCATCTGTAGGAAAAAGCATTATCATTTAGGATGAACTTTGTCCACTTCATGACAGATAAAATTATTGCACCAGCACAGATGAAGGGAGACGATAAGTGGGTTTGCTGCATCTTTTTCCATGCTCCTGCTTGTTCCAAAATCTTCAATAATGGGCTAAAATCTGACAGAGCAGAAAATCACCAGCTGTTCTGAGCTCCTTTATACTTGCACAACTGCTTAGAGAAGAGAATCTGTCTGATTAAACCGAAGGGATTTCAGAGGAGAGCAGCAAAACTGAAGAACTAAACAGGTTTAAGTAAGCAATGACTGCAGCATTAACGAGCTCAACACTGTAAGCCTCAAACAAGGGGAGGAAATATTGGGCTAAGCCAGTGAGAGCTCTTGGGGAGAAGTGGCAGGAATTCAAAGCACAGAGTTGTAGCTGTGCTCTAAAATGCTTTAGGTAAATAAGGTCAAAGGAGTAAGTAGACACTCTTCTTTTGTTATAAACCGTGTTTGGAGTTCAAATATTTGGAAATAAATTTTAAACTAACCAGCAAAAGTGTGTTTCTAAACCAAAGGAAGAAGAATTGCAGAAGTTTTTGCTTGCTGAGTTAAATGAGAACAAAGGCATGAATGGGCAAGGAGGGCAAAGCCAGTGAGAAATTATCCAAGGAAGAGGCTTGCTTTGCCTCCCTTAGTGATAGATTGGACCATCCTCTCTACCCCATTGTCACTGCTCTGGAGCTTTTAAAGTGAAGCTGGAGATCTTTTTTGACTTTAATTCCGTGGTTTTCCTGTGTGAGCCCCAGAGGAGACAGGCATAGCTCAGAAGAGCTCCAAGAATCCATGAACATGAAATATTAGCAAGTATTTCATTGTGTTCTGCTGCCTCAGGGCCGTGTGCTGGCTCTGCAAACTGAGCAGTGGGATTTTGACCCCAAATCTACTTTGCCAGTGGGCAGAGGGAAATCCAGCAGTAACAATCAGCTGGCAGCCACCCAGTTTGCCTTGGAAAACAATCAGACAACTGTTTTCTGGTACAGAGCAAGCTTCTTTTGATGTCTCAGAAAACAATTCTTTCTTCTCCCTTCATACACCTGACACAAATCCTGGGAGCAGCCAGGTACCTTGGATACAAATATCTCTGTCTGAGCTGTTCCCTGAAATCAGGACCTGAATTTCCTGTGTTTATCCTCTGCTCCAGGTGTAAATGTGGGATCCACACAACTGAGTTTTAAAGGAATGCAGAAGCAAGATGTGAGTTCAGATGTAAATATTGCAGCCATCCCTATGCAAATGGGGCAGATTCCTTTATTTCTCCTTGGTGATCCTCTCCCGTGGATGCTGAAGTGTGTGACAGGTCTCTCTGACCTATGGGCAGAGTAATTCACATTAAGAGATCTGGCCAAGATCACCAAGCAAGTCACAGGAAAAGTTAAAAGTAGAGCCTGATTTTCCCTTCTCCCAGGTCCCACTGCATTTCCACAGGGAACCACTGGAAAAGTGTGAGAAATGCAGCTGGCAGGAACATGGAAATAACCATTAACAAAGATCTTCAGTGACTCCCAAGCTTGTCTTGGTGCTGCTGTAACTGTGAGGTGCCAGCCTGTCACTGAGACCCTGCTCAGTCCCCAGCACAGATGGAATTTAAGTAACTTTTTCCAACTTTTAATTACATTCCTGTGCATACCTTGAGGGAGGTGTATGGTCTGGGAGCTGTTGTAAAGAGCTGGGAATTAATTACAAAGGACGCAGCGTTGGAGTTCCCCTCGAGTACTTGCTCAGCTGTGTAACCTTGGGGCAAATCACTCAACTGCTGTGTGCCCAAGTACACTCAGCTGTAAAACCATCTTGAAAACCAGATGGTGCACAAAGATTTAAAATGCTCAGGAGAATGATGAGGGATGAGGAAAAAAAATTTTTAAAGAAGGAATTCTACAGCTCACTGCTGTTGGTATTGATGCCAGCGGAGTAAATCTGGACTAAATCAATAGAACTGAGAGGAGAATTTTCTTTGATATCTAAAAATCACCCCACACTCTCAAATCTTTGTTTTTCCTCTCTCCTCCTGACTTTATGGCAGTACTTTCTCTCTAGAGGGTTAATTTTAAACCTTCAGTAGAATACAAGTTTTCCCCTGGCAGCCTGAAGTTTCTAATTCAGGATCAGGTTCTACATGACTAAACTTTGATCTTGTTCAGGATTATTTTTAGCCACTTAATTCTATAGCATTCTTTTCTGCCTGCTTTTTGTGCTGCCATTCAGCCTTGCCTCTGGGGCACAGTGAGGTGTCCTGGGGCTCAGCCACTGCACCCCAAATAAAAATACTGAGCTTTATTGCCTTCTGTAGATGGTTAGTCCTGGCTTAAAACCAGTATTTGTACCCCTGGTCAATGAACAAAGGAAATACTAAAGTTACTGTAGCAGAAAAAATGTTTGCCACATGTTAGTACCTAAGAGAAGACTTAAATGTTTCAATATTTTTTGGCTTTAGCCAAAATGTAGATTTTTTTTCCCCCCCACAGGAATGTGGGAATACTTATTTGCATAAGGAATATTTCCTTACATCAGGAATACTTCCAAAGCAGGGTGTCATAGGTTGTAAGAAGGGAAAACAATATATTTGAGTGGAAACAAGGAATATTTAAATATGTGACACATACAAGAGTCATTTAATTCACTACTCAGGGAAGACCTTGCATGTTTTTGTTAATCACTAATGAAAATAAAACATTGACAAGTTTGAATTTTGGTGAGATTTCTTCCCAAATCAGAAAGGATTCCAGCTGAAGGAGGAAGTTACAAACAAATTGAACAAGCTGGAGCACAAATACGCTCAGTCTTTCATGGAAACCAATGTCAGCAAATTGTCTTCAGCAAATTTAGCCCTGGTTATGCAGTTCTGGAGGGGTGAAATTGCTAATTGCTATTCAAAATTGAAGATCATTTTCCCAACAGAAAAATACTTCAGTTTCTGTGTGTCTTGCAAACTGCTCTATTTCATGTTATTGAATCTTTAGACTCAATATTTGAGCCATTGGACCTCTACATTCAATATTTGAGCCCTTGAATCTTTACATTCAATATCTGAGCTGTTCTATTACTTATTTAAACACTGAAATGCCGTGCCATAAATACCAAAGTGCCTGGGTGATTAATGACACTGCTCAAACACCAAATTGTTAATCAACCATAACCAAAAGTAGAAATTCCCTGATGCCATTTGAGTCCCAAATGTTTGGATGATCCAACTTTTCCCCTCCTACTACCACTTGAAACTGAATTTAAAAACAGGTGCAGGTCTTTTGTGGGAATAAAAGACTCTTAAATGAATCAGAACACAAGACATTCTCAGATGAGCAGCTGTGGAAAACAATAAATAAAACAGAAAGTGAGCTGGAGATAAGGCAAATCCAGGTGATAAGGAAATTCATGGCTAGAGCTGTCCAATACAGGGACACAGAACACACAAAATACATTTTAAAGCCCTGAGCTATACAAATACTCATCAGACTCAATTTCCATTTTTGCTGCTCCTAACGAGGAAAAGGTTGATTTAGCTCAGTCTTGCCAGACAAAACTGCAGCTGGGAGTGTTTTTCCGTATCCATCAAACTCGGGTTTCCCTCCTGTGTCCCTGAGTATAAATCACTGAGCTTGACTTCATTTCATGCTCCTCGAATTGCTCATCTGGTCTGTTGGAAGAAAAGCTGGGTGCATCATGAATTTTACACGGCCCAAGGCCGTTCCTCCCCACTCTCACTGAGAACAGAGTGCGGGTGCTCCGTGCTGCTGTTGTTGGTTCCATAAATCAGCTCACGGGATCCAGCCTCAAATCCTCGGACGCGCTGAGGCACAACGAGACGCTGCCGCTGGGATACGTCCTGACAGGCTGGGATGCTCTGGGAGCTCTTCAGGGAAGTCTGGGTTTAACTCAAACAGCAAAATAATGAATTCCCCAAGCCAAAATAATGAATTCCCGAAGCCAAAAATTTCAGGCATCATAAAATCTTTTCTTCTTAAAAAAAACCCACCCAAACAACATAATGATGTAAATATACCTCGTGTGAAGGCTTTGTTTCTTTAAAAGCATTGTGAACTTGAAGTCTGACTAGTTTGGGAAAACAAAATGAAGAGTTTTAGGTGACCTCCTTGCTCTTGATCAGCGCAGTCCATTTTTGGCAGGTTTTAAACCACTCTGATCTACTTTTCCCTTTTGCCATGTAAGAAACCTTCAGAAAAATGAGAAGTGCCATGGAGAAACTCACTACAAAATCTGCCACGAGTTTGTATTTTGCCCAAATAATCACTTTCAGAAGAAATCAATGTGCTTTTAAACAAAAATAATCTAAAAAACAGTAATTTAAAAAAAAAATCTCTCTTTAAAGAGATGCTGTGAGGCTAAAGCTTGCATATGAACAAATCTCTGCTCATTGCTGAGAACTCTCTCTTTCAATTAATGCTTTTCACTATTTATGCTCTTCATTTAAATGAATTAATTCATTTCATTTGCCTTTATTTTCCAGTCTTGCATTGAAGCAAATCCTGTACATTTTCCTCACTCAGTACAGCTCCCATCACTCTCCTCATGTCCTGCTGTAGTTCTCTGCCTGTGTTTGGGAATACAACCATCCCCAAGGGAAGTCACATCTCTTAAAAGAAGGATTTCATTTGTCTCATTAACAAATCCCACTTTTTAACACCAAGATATTTGACTGCACCCCTTTCCAAAGAAAAAAAAGAAATAATTTGGGGCAATCTCTTTTTTTAAATCACAGTTTCAAAATTCCTGCCCCAGAGAGCAAATTCTGCGAGGTCCTTTTGCTGAATGAGCAGGGGCTTTTTGAGGAAGATGTGAAGACAAAATGGAAGAGTCTCTCACCCAACCTGAGAGTCTCTCACCCAACCTGACGGCTGAATTGATGCCCCTTCTTCCCAGCTCGTTGCCTTCTTTACCCAGGGCTCTGGAACACAGCTCCTGGCGGCCGCATCAAAGCGCGGTGGCAGATTTGCCTTTGGAAGTCAGAGCCTGCTTCAGGCGCCTCTTCAAGTCCTGCATGTTGGGCGACTTGGGCCGGACGAGGTGGAGGCCTCTCCTCTTCTCGCCGTTGCAGCTGGTGCTGCTCCTGCTGAGCTCCTGGCACAGCTGCTGGAAGGCCTCGTGCACGCCCTCGCAGCTCTCCCGCGCCGACACCTCGCAGTACGTCCCGCCCAGCTCGCCCGCCAGCTGCAGCCCTTCCTTGGAGGACACCTGCCGGGCCCGCAGCAGGTCGCCCTTGTTGGCCATGAGCAGCAGGGGGATGTTGGCGTTGGGGTGGATCCTGCGGATGTGCTGGTGCAGGGGCCGCAGCACGCGGAAGCTCTCGTAGTCCGTGATGGAATAAACGAACACGAAGCCGTCGGCCCAGTAGATCGAGCGGTTTATCTGCTCCTGGCAGCAGATGGTGTCCGTGTCGTCCTGCAAAACAACAGGATTTTATGGATGCTGGAAAAGCTTCAGCAGAGAATTTCTTCAGCACTCTGCAGTGAGAGCTCTGTCTTTCCCATGCAGACTATCTCAAATTATGTTACAGTTTTGTAAACTTTCTTGCACCTGCAGGATGTTTGCCTGATTGTTATGGTTTTAACTAAGAAAACATTTAGGAATAGGTATCTTAGAATTTGACCAGTCCCCTCAAGGGATGGATGGCCAGAGAGCCAATTGCCTTATGCCACTTAACACACTTCTTGCGAACTAGTAAATAAAAACCCTTGGAAACTATTAAACCTTCTTCCTTTCATCTTCAATCCTGGAATTCTGCGTTTTCCTTATTTTGCTGTTCTGACTCAACAGCGACAGGATTTGGGCTGATGTCTGTGTAACTTAGGTCAAAGTTACAAAGTGCTTATACAGCTTGAGTTATAAGATATCTATGTAACCTAATGTCAATATAACCTCAATCATGACTTTTTATCAATATAACCTGAAGCATAACTTTCTCTACCTATATAACCTGATACTTATATAACCTGAATCATAACTTTTGATACCTATATAACCTGACATGAATAACTTTTTATACAATGTAATGGCCAGTATAGAGTTAATTAGTTGCTTAAATGCTGAATAGACAAAAAGAGTGAAAAGATTTACCGGGTGTATAATTTCAGAGATAGATAAGGCAATAGGCTCTCACTATCCCTGTTTGGTGAAGCCTGCCAGGTTTTCCTGCTTTGCAGGTCTCCAGATAGTCAAAGTTATTTTGAAAAAAGCAATTTGTTACAAAGAACCAATGACTGGAGCTGCAAATCAGGTGAAATCCCATTGGTAATTGGAGCAGGGATGGGTTTACATCATGTTTTGCCGGTCACACATTTGTTGATTCCATCACCACTCCTACTCAGACCCCCAACAATCACCAGCACTGGGAATACAAAGCTGAATACAACACTGTGGGCTTGAAAAGAGATCAGCTCACTTGTCAAGAGGAAGCTATTTCCAGCTAATCCTCTCCTCTTTGTTATCCCTGCTGGAATAGGGATGACCCAGCCAGAGAGGGAGATCCCTGCTGCAGCCATGCTTGGTTTGGAAGAACTGACATTCCTGTCACTATTACAGCATTGCTGCAACGCTGTAATTATTTTTAAATCCAACCAGCATATTCTGTGTGCAGCTCTTTGTGGAGCTGGTAGAAATTGTGTTATTTTAAGGGGAGTTCAACATCACAAATACAGAGCTCAAACTTTTATTATTGTTGCTAAATTCTACCCAAGAAATTTTCATCAACTTCAGTAAGACTGATAGAAAACATGTTCCATTCTCTATTAACCTATAGAATACATATCTGCCATTCACATTAATTTTAACATAATTTAGTGCTCAGCACTCTCCCCAAACAGATTGCTTTTATTTAGAAATATTTCTTTTATTTCTTTATTTAGAATCATTTATTTCGATCGCTTTTATTTATGGATTATAAAGCCTAACTTCAGAAAGCAGAGGTGGAAAAGAATGAGTAAAACTGATCAGTTTTCTTCTGGTAGATCAGACAGTAAAAGAAGAACTCCTGACAAGCTCTTCTGTGAGAAGGAGGAAGCAGAATTTCTGGAGGGTCAGAGTGTAAATTAGGCTTAAAACTTCCCTCAGGAGTTCTGCCAACCAAATACCCTTTGTAAATATTTCGGTATCGCCCACAGAGACACTGGCTCGTCACACCTTGAGCTTCTTTGCCCTTGCCAGCTCACAGCTAAACCCTGGGAGCAGTGAAATTGCTTATCAGATGCTCTTATCACTCCTCCCCAAACCCCTCAAAGCCCAAAGCCCAACACGGGGTGATAAAGAGGAATCCTGCCCAGCAGCCTTGTTGGAAAAAATAATGAGAGTGAACTCCAGCCAGGCCGGGGCAGGCTGTGGGAAGAAGGGCAATTTGCTCTGTTAGGGTCTGGGTTGTAGCCAGTCTGGGGATAATTAGCCACTCTCCATGGCCTGGAAGCCTCTTTTCACCAGCAAAACCCTTTCACAGCAAAAAAAAAAAAAAAAAGGAACTAATTGCACTGGCAAGCTTTGAAAATGGGTTTGGAGAAGGTGCACATTCAGAGAGCCCTAATGAGCAGAAACTCTCTGTTACTCCAGCTAGGCCCACCCAGCAGTGAGAGGGATGGATAATCCCAAGTGGAATGCTTTATTCAGGAAATCAAAGGCTAATGGGCTACTCTGTAAATGGAAATCTCTGCTCCAGAATGAGTTTTGAAACACACAGGCCTGTGCAGTGTATAGGGCAAGCAGCAGTGAATCACCCAACAAAACCACTCATCTGCTTCTGTTTCTCTCTTACACTTTCACATTTCTGGGGGCTGGAATCCCGAGGGTTTCCACATGATTTCCTCCTGAAACGCTGTGCTCCACCTGCAGAGTGCAGGAAACTCTCTTCCTCAAGGATTTTAATAAAAAAATCCAACCTTTTCTCAGTCTTAACCTGTTCCGACACAGCCAGAATTGCAGATACATCATTTGAAGCAAACAGACACAGGGTGAGACAAGGGGGGCTGTGGGAGATCTTGGGACAGCACAGACCTTGGACAGGGACAAAGAAAATGAAACTCCTTCCTAATGAAATTAAGATAATTTCTGACTAAGAAACCTCAGCTGTTGGCTTGACTAAATTTTGTGCAGCTCTGGAGTCTCTGGACTGCAGGGCACAGCATTAATTTAAGCAGGAAAACAGCATCTATCTGGTCTGAAAAAGGGAGTTCAATTCTTCCACTCCCTCCTTTCTCCACGGGGCAGCAGAGAGAGGGGAATCCCTTTGCTAGGTGTTTATCAGGCAATCCCAGTGGTGCCCAATCACCCCCCACAGCTCCTCTCTGCAGGGCAAGCTGGCAAAGGCCTTTGTGCCGTTAAATCCCACTTGAATATTTGGAGAGCTTCCACTGCAGCTTTTGTTTGCTTCTGAGTGTCCAGAGCAAATGAGGGCTCCTGCACAGCAGAGAGTGGGACTCCAGCAAAGCTTTCCCCTTCCATCCACTTCCAGCTGTCAGAGAAGCTGGAAATGGGAACTGTGGGAGCTTCGCTCCTCCCGTTCTGTAAACTCAGGATGGAAGAGCCCTACAGCACAGAGATGCACACGAGGGTCTGGGCAGGTAAAACAAGGGGTGCAGAGCTGTCCAGGGGCAGCCTGACACACGAGGAGAGGAGGTGGTGTTCCCACCTTGACGTTTATTCAGCCAAGTCTAAGTTTAGACTGAGGTTAAGGCCACACCTAGAAGGTTAGGCTTGGTGGTGCAATGAGAATACCTAATTCTATCATGTAATTTCTGCAGTTCTGTAGGAATTGTTACTCATGAGATTTCCACCATTCATGTAACCCCAAATTTCACTACATTTCCTGCTGCTTTGGCACTATTTTCCTCCTCTTGTTCTGCATGTGAAGCAGATCGTCAAGGAGAGACATCTTAAATCCTGCTTGGAAAAATATTTCTAGAAAGAGGTTCCCAGTAGAATATTAAATCTAGAATGTAATAGAAGCATAGAATCATTAAGATTAGAAAATATCTTCCGCATCATCGAGTCCAACTGTCTAAACCACTGATAGAAAAAGGAGTGTGATAAATGCTAACACCTCAAAAAAAAGGAATTAATTACATTTAAAACCAGAGTAAGGAAAGCAGTGCAAAGAACTACAGCTGCAAAAGACAACTGCAGTGAGGCCTGGCTCCTTGGAAAGAAACACTTCTCTAAATCTGAGGGACTTTGGGTGTGGAGGAAGGTCCAAGCTGCGCCAGCTGGGCCTCTGGGCAGGTGAGTTTTCTGCCATGCAGGGACAGAAACCACTTGACAGGAAATAAAAGAAACAAGCTGTTGGCAGGAGAGGACCAGATTGTGATTTTACTGCTGTTTAGAAATGTGTTGGAAGGAGATTTGTTTTAATTTTGACTTACTCCTAAAAGAGCCTGATTTAACACCTTCAAGAGCTCATTTAGGTGGAGTTTAAGGTACCTTGATTAGTCTTGGGTTTGAGCCCAGGTGTTTTCCTGCTGCTAAGTGGAGTTAATTACAGATGGAAGTGCTGGCAGCAAACACGAGACAAGGAGAGTGTTGAAAAGCACAGAGCAGTTGTTTTACCTCCAGTGAGACAAAGGGAGTGTCCTGCACCTGCAGAGAGATCTGCTCCCCATCTATGGTGAACTTCCTGGAATACAAAGCACCTGGTGGAGAAGGAACATCGTTACTCAGGGACTGTACCAGGGAACCAAAAGTACAAAGGAAAGGCAAAATGGGACTGCAGAAATCCAGAGTTTTGAAGTTTGGGATGTGGAGCTGCCTGTGGAAAAGTGAATGGCCCTGAAGTGTTTGTGTGGCTGTTTGCTCAGTGAAGTGGGGCTGTGTTTGCTGTGTGGGGACACGTTCTGAATGCACAGCCAGCCTGGGGGCTGGGAAAGGGCCACTCGGCCTTGAGTCACACACTCAAAGTGGGCACATAAATCCCATGCAGGTTTTCAGTCCATATTAACTTTAAATATAAGTGCAGTTCACTTTTTGTGATCTCATAGAAAGACATCCAGGTGTGGTCTGTGAAAGGAGTGAGTGTTTCCTGCAGCATTTTCCTGAATGCCTTCAGAAAAGGAAAGTGCTCCAGTTTTGGACACAGAGCGAGTGACTGTGTATGAATCCCCCAGGTGCTCTTTGGGGTTTGTGTGATTTTAGCAGAGTTTGCTTGAAATCCCCGAAGTCTGGACACTTTAAACCTGTCTTTGGTTAATCTAGGGGACACATATCCAGAGCCAAGTGCCAGCTCTACCCACCTAGGCCTGACCTAGCTCTGATCTAACCACTGCTATCCTGGGCTTGAACTTTATTTTGTTACTGCAGAGTGAGTTAAGTGACAATGAAAATTTAAGTCTTGATCTTCTGAACTCTCTGTGGTTGTGACAAGGACAGCTCCAGAGGCTGATGTCATCATTGCTTTTCTTTAGAATTTAACACAAGTGGGGGTGTGAAGAGATGCTAATCCCCAGCTGCTGTGTACAGCCCTTCTGTCTTGCCCCAACACAATTGTCACTGCTGCCTCCAGAACAATGTCAAACGTGGAGAAACCCATCCACTGGAGAGTGAGGAATTCAGATCAACAGGGAGCCCAGCTAGTGACAGCAATGCCCTTGCTTCTGAAAATCTGCTTTGTTTCAAGGGAACAAGTGATTTTATTGCAGTGGAAAAGAGTCTGAGCTCATGGAACATTTTCAACACAAGGGAATTTAGCACTAAATCCAACATTATCACATCATGGTTTAATACTGTGAGGGGATCCAGCCCTGGTGGGATTTATTTTGTGTTTTAAAACAGACCAGAGTTTAAGCTGTAAAGATGGTTTTATGGGGA
Source organism: Edolisoma coerulescens (assembly GCA_013397115.1). Classification (NCBI taxonomy): domain Eukaryota; kingdom Metazoa; phylum Chordata; class Aves; order Passeriformes; family Campephagidae; genus Edolisoma; species Edolisoma coerulescens. The sequence goes on from VWZW01007543.1 coordinate 677,189, forward strand.
GACACTGCACCCCTGAATGAAAACCAGACAACCCCTTATTCCCAGTCCATGATGCCCTGCAGAACAAAGAGCAGGTGCTGCCAGGCACTGCCCTGGCTCTGCCCTACTCTCCTGGAACAAGGAGAAGCACGGCTGAGTGATCCCAAAGGCACCACCACCTGTTCCTTACTGCTGGGATATTCAGTTCTCCTGCAGCACGGCCGTGGGCCTGGGAGCTTAATGGAGAAAGCACGTGGTTCCCAGCACTGCCCTGGCAGCAATCCCTGCACAGCTCCCAGGTCTCCCTTGATGTACAACCTCCCGGAGAAGAGGTGACGGCAAAGAAGGAGCAAAAGTGCAGCCAACCATCAGGGTTACTTGGGGTCAGTGAGGGGGAGCTGCAAGGAGGAGCTTTCAGATTGGATTTCCTCAGATCAAAGGTGTCTTGTGCTGCTCCCTCCTTTGCTGCTCCTCATCCTGAGCTCAGCAAGCATCTCCAAAGCGAAGCATTTTTTGAGTCCTGCCCACCTTCACCCCAAAACTGTGAGGTGGCCAATGTGTGGGGTGTGCATGGATCCATCCTACAACCCTGGCCAAATCAGAGCTTGGAACAGAGTCTGAATGAAACAGTTCACGTGAACACTCCCTCTGGATTAAACAAGGAATGAATGGTTGCTTCGCTTGTTTAATGGAGAGAAAACTTCAATTTTGAAGTCTCCCTGGTTATAATAGCCCCTGAAAAAAAGGGAATGCACAGAAAAAGTTCTGATCTGCCTTTTACACCCCTTGGAATTCCTCTGCCTTCCCTGGGGTTGCAGGGGGAGCAGCATTGGGTTTCTGTGGTTTAGCTGATGTGTAGGTTGTTCCTTGAGCCTGTGTTTCAGCATGGGTATGTCCCCAAGCAAACCTTTTACTCTGATCCTTTTCCATCAACTTGGGAAAAAAAAAACAGCTGAAAGGATCATAAATAATGAGCCTTTGATTTATGGCTTTCATAGCTCGAGGCTATTAACTGAAAATATGCACCTTATGGACATCTAACACCACTTGGCTCTCCTGTAACGTGCACCAGCCACAAAACAGAGTGGATTTATTTTCCAGCTCTCTGCAGTGCTGCTGGGGAGAGCAGAACTCACCAGTGTTGGCTTCGTAGTCCCCAATAAATCTCTTTGTGAGGAAGCGCACGACCAGGGCTGCAAAACAAGGAGAAAAAGGTGGGTGCTTACGGAGAACAGAGATCCATCCTTGCACAACACGTGTAACATCTTCCTGCAGGGAGGAGTCCCACACAAAACCGAGTTAATCTCTGGATTGCTCCCACGTTTCCCTGCAAATGCTGCTCTCAACGCTCACAGACAAAGATCTGGGGCCAGGCTGGGATACCTAATACAGAGTTTTTCACAGCTTGTGTTGGAAATGAGCCCTCAGATTCAGGGTGGCAGCTCAGCGTGGGATAGGGAGGTTGTTTCCCTGTGATTGCAGGTAAAACAATCTGTGCTTTGCTCTGAAATGATTTAGAAAAAGAGTAACAAGCCAGCAGGCTGCAACGAATCCAAATTTAAGCATTTTATGTCATGCAACAAGTGAGGCTGATGGATGGAATGGTTCTTTCCAGCCTTAAAAACCCTCCTGAAACCCATTAGTGATATCTAATCACACCCAGCAAACAAACTCCATGCGCTCTGCACACTTGGGTCATGCTGCAGCACCCTGGGCCTTCTTATTCACCTTAACCTGAGCTGCTCTCTTAAACTCTTTGATAAGAACATTTCCCTTTTCCTTGATAAAACACTTAAATCCCATCGTGGCACCAGTAACTTGTATTCCTGTAGTGCTTTAATCTCAGCAGACTCCTAGTAACTTGCAAAAACAAGTAATAGTTAAATAAAATGGCTTATTCTGCAAACAACTCTTATAATAGATTTCATTTCAAGCAATAATTTTTCTCACAGTGACATTGGGTCACCCTTTAGCACCCTTAGATGAAATTGCCTGTGCAGCTGTCCTCAACAAACTATTTAAAAAAAATATGAAGATGGGGCTGCTTCAAAGCCAAAACAATCAAACATTTTGCTGAATCCCATGGAAGCACAGATGTAATAAATCAGAGCTGCTCTTAATAATTCCTGAAATCACGGCCCATACATCCAAAAGCACCGATGATCTCTTTACCCTCTTTTCTTCCCCTCTCCTTTGGGGAATGACAAAAGCCCATCTTGTACGCTGTGATTTGTAAATAAAACATTTGCAGCAGGAGGATAAAAACCACCAGTCCCAGCCACAGTTAACGAATTTGCACAAGAGCAGGTAGAACCAAACAGAACAGTTTTGTGAGTACAAAACTCACGCTGGCTGCTCACACACCGACAGCACATCTGCCTCACAGATCATCCTGTGCCTTTTCTTTAAAAAAATAAGTAAATTGAAATAGTTAAGCTGCAACAAATGTCACAGTTTGGGGTCCGTCTGGGGAGCGCAGGAGCTGGGGAGCGCAGCTGCGAGGAGAAGCAGGGAACACGCGCCCCTGTGACTTACCTGTCTTGCCCACGCTGCTGCCGCCCAGCACCACCAGCTTGATGATTTTGTTGGGAGCACAGTCCTGCACGGGGTACTCCGGGATGGGCAGCAGCAGGAAGTTGGTGGAGTACTGAGACATCGTATCCTCAGGGATGAGACGCATGCCAGAAGGGATGGCTGCCCAGCCCTGCTCGGGGATGGAAAGCAGCACGGCGCCTCCTCGGCGCCCGTCCTCGGCTGGGATCCCTCGGAGGGAGAAGCCCTCGCATCCCACGGAAGCGGCTTTCCCGAGGGATGGGGAGAGCGCCCGGCCTCCTCCGGCCGGTGCCTCTGCTCAGACAGCGACTTCGGAGAGCCAGAAGGGAACTTTTTGATCGGCCCCCGTGAAAGCTGACTCCGGCATCCCGCGGCCAATCACAGGGGGAGCGGGACGTTCCTGCAGCCGCCGGGCACCGAGGGAGCTGCGCCCGCGCCCAGCGCTCCTCGCCCTGCAGCCCTCCCCACGGCCTGCTGCATCTGCTGGCCTTGGCTGCCAAAAACCCAGATCTGGGGGCTTTACAGCCGTCACAGGAGCGGCACAGCCACCCCCCATGCTCTGCTCTGATTCCGCTTGGAATAATCCGGTTCTGCCTGTCCGGTTCCTTTGCCTTTTCAATGGGCTCCAGCTCCCCGCTCCGTTGTTCTCCCCGGGCCATTGTGTGCTGCCCCTTCAGAGCCCTGAAGCTGACGGGACCCTGCTCTTCAGGATAACAAACACATTTCCATCCCCCCCCTCCGAGTTTTCAGGCAGCTGTGGGATATTCCAAAATCCCAGCTGACACACGAATCCTCCGGGACACATTTGATCTGCTGCTTTGTGCATGCTGTGAGCCCTAAAGGCCCGCTAGAACGCTGGGCTGGGACACTGCAGGCTCTCCAAACATGGGAAAGTGAATTTAGGGCTGATGAGAGACTTGGGAAGCTGAGGAAGGACTCGGTGCCTTTCAGTGGGGCGAGCCAGCAGAGGGAATGAAGAGAGAATGGCTTCTCGAGGAAAACTGAGCGGGGTTTTGGGACAGCTGGCGGCTGCGGGGTCTGTGGGATGACAGCCTGTAACTGAACACTGGCTACAATCAGCTCTCAGTTCTCTGGGATAACAGGGAGGGAAGAATACAGGGGAGGGAGTGACCCAGATAAAGCAAAACTGCAAATAATAGGAAACAGATGTAAATTAAACTAAAAAAAAAAAAAAAGTAGTTGGAGCATTCATCTTTGGAAAACTTCTCGGAAGGGGTCTGCAGGAGCGGGGGCAAGGCTGGCACATGGACTCTGTCAGGCGGTGTGGGAGACAAGGATGGGAAGGGAGAGCAAGGTAATCCCCCCAGAGCTCAGGGAGACCCGGGGATGCAGTTTTCCTGCAGGCACAAGGTAGGCTCGGCTCACTCCGGAGAGGCTGCAGCCACCAAAGAGCCTCTCAGTGCCCAGCTGCTCTCACGGCTCTGCTCTGCCCCACAGCACACACCGGAGCCCTCCCCAGCAGGGTCCAGAGAAAGGGGGGGTTCCCAGGGGATGGGGAATCAGGGCAGGGCTCCGGATCACTGCCCCTTCCCAAAGCACTGATCCCAATTTCCGCACCAGCATCGCAGAGGATGTGCTGGGTGTGAACTGCCCTGAGGAAAATGCAGCGCTGGGGCACAGCAGTGCAGTGAAATCAGCACAAGAACCCCGAGATTTATGGACACGTCACTTTTCCAAGGCTCTGTTTCCCCTCTAAAAGCTCCCAGTATTTGTGCAGGGATGCTGTGCAAGCTCCCAGTGTTGCTCCTTTGGCCATCCTGGCAGCTGATGAAGAGGTGGAAAAAGCGTCTGGAGGCTGATGCAGCTCATGGAACCAGGAGGAGCTGCTGGATCCTGTGTCTTTTGGGACACGGCTCCTGTGAGAAAGGTTTGCAAATCTTCCAGTGTCAACTTGCTTCCAGATTTTTGCAAAACCCCGAACACCGGAAAAAAACGTATTTTCCAGGAAGTTTCTTTAATCTCACACAAGTTTTGTAAGAAGAGGCAAAACGAGAGGAGGAATAGGGAAAAAAAGCTCAAAATTTTGTGGTCCATTCATAGGGCAGCACTTTGAAATGCGTTATTGAGCTGGACAGTGATAAATTTGGGATTAGTTAGCAGCAGTAAGTCACTGTCTGCCTCTCTGACTGCTGGAACCTTTGTTACCCCTTGCTATTAAAAGCACATGTTCGTGAGTAACATAAAAACATTCATCACAATCGTCCTCCTCCAAAACCAGCCATAGATCTGTCAGCTCCCAGGTGGCCAGGAGAGCTTCAGCCCAGGGAAAAAAAAAGCCGGATAAGTTCAGAAAGATCACGAAGAATATTCTATATGAGCAAAGACATTCCTGGAAGGAAACAGCTCTGCTGGCTTGCTCCGAGAGGGAGGTACATTCAACCGGAAAAAAAAAGTTAAAATCGTTTTGGGTAACCAAATGTGGTGCTGAGGAGCACGAAAGGGAATCAGTAAGAGGCACATAAAGCTGGAGTGTGAGCTTTGGGCTGGATAAACGTGAGGCAGACAGAAAGAATGCAAATTGTGCTCAAATGATGCTGAGCTTGGAGGTGGCACTCGAGAATCAGGAGTCACAAGCACAGGCATGGAGCAGCTGCTGCCTGAGGAGGGACGGGGAAGCTGCTTCCCATGGGCTTGCAGGGATGGATCTGCTGCTGACACGGGAGAGGGGATGTGTGGGGGCAGGAATGAGGCAGCAGTGCTGGAGGAAATGTTGAACTGCTGCTTTTGGCAGCTCTGAGGACTTCTGGTTGCTTAAAACAAATGTGGAAGCAGTTTTAGGCTGCGTGCTGGAAGCAGACCAGTGGAGTTCCAGTTCCTTTGCTAGTGTGGTTCAATCTGAATTTCTTCTGCACCAGCCCAGGCTTCTTGTGCTTCTCCCCAAAGCTCGTTCCACTGTGTGCAGGAATCTCTGTGCAGAGAGAAGAGGTTTTAGCACAAACAAAACAGCAGCACGTTCTCCCAAAGTTTTCAATCTACTCTCAAGCTCCCCCCTCCTCTTAACTTTCAGGCTCTAATTCTGGAAAGATTCAAGTAAAATATAGAATTAAACCCAGAGGTTTTCAAACGTGACCCTTATCTGATTTTCTAGATTGCCAGAAGAGCCTTTTCACCGAGTGAAGCCAGGCAGAAGGATTCATGCTCTGAGGTTGTGTAACCCTTGGCATGTGGAAGAACAATTGTTTTTAAAGGAGCTTTTCATTGTTTGTGCACAATGGACTTATATTTAGCTAAGAAACCCATGTTTGAAATTCAACTTCTCTTGGAAAAACAATAGCTTAAGTTAGAGGGGGAATGTTTGCAAAGCCGAGAGGGACTTTGGAAACATTTGGACAGTTCTGGAGGTTTCACTTTGCCACCCCTTGGGCTGCTCAAGCCAAGATCTGTGCCTTTGCACGGTGCACAGAGATTGTTATTTCCACACCAAATTTCTTGCAGATTTGTTTACTGCTCTGTGTTGCTTTTGGCTCCACTTGTTAGAAAATTTTCTATTTATATTGTTGTTGGCCCTGCTGGACATCTTCAGAGACGAAGCTTGCTAAAAATAAAAATGTTTGCCATGACCACGGTGCCTGTCACAGGAGGATGTCAGAGTGCTTTAAAACCGGTTGTAATTATTCCTCACGCGTTGTACAAAAGGAGTAAGAGACGAGCAGAGCCAGAGAGACCTTGCTAAGATCCCAACATGCTGGGAAGATGTTTCTCCTCCTGCCAAGCACTGGCAGAAATGGTTTTTCCTCCAGCAGCCCCTTTGGAACCACCACCTTTTCCTCTGCTACGCCTTTCATAGAATGCATTGATGTCAGGGGGACCTGGATGGGGAAACAGGGCTCTTGTCTGAGCAGAAATGGGAAATGTGGCTGTGGGGAAATGCCGGGGGCTGTGGCAGATGCTGAGACAAAACTCGAGGCTGGTTTTGTGCACACATCCCTGAATTGACTCCAGCCAAGAACACATCGATGCCTGCAGCTCTCTCTGCCCCTCTTTGTTGCAAACTTGGGGCCCAAAGGTCACTTCTCACGCTGCACTCAACAAAAATTGGCTTTTAACCACCCTTCTGCTCCCAAGAACTGAATACCTCAGAGCTGGGAAAGGCAAGAGAGGAGGAGGTAAGAAAGGAGCAGAAAGGAGTGTGGTGTGCTCGAGGAACCAGCCTTTGTCTGTGTGCTCAGAATTCCACCTCGCTGACTTTAAATGAATTAAAAGTGCATCTCTGTGCTCCAGCAGTGACCTCTGAAGACATTTGGGGACAAGACCACAATTTTAGCCTCATCATTCTACTCAGCACCCAGTTGTTCTGATCCTGAGGCCAAAGGGCAAGGAAATGTCCTCAGATGCTGCTGCGCCAGCTGTGATAAATCATCTTCAATTCTATTTCGGGATGTGAGAGAGATGAACATTTAAATACATCCTTCAGTCTGGTCAAACACTGTCCAGATCCCACAATTTCTGCATTTCCTGTCCCGAATTTCGAAGGGACTGCCATTCATGGCAACCCTCTAAGGAGCACGCGGCCCTTTTCGCTTTGGGGATATTTTGTAAGGATTGGGGTTTTTTGTGCCTGTCCCTGGGGAGCCTGGAGTAGATGACGTGGGAAGTCCAGCGTGTGTACAAGAACATCGCTGCGGGCGAGCAGCTCGAACAGAATGGAAACATCTTGGCCTCATAAAAAAAGTTTCTGCTTTGGAAACGGAACCCTTCTCCCTTCCCCGCAGATATTCCCACAAGGTCAGGGCTGGAGAGTGGAAACAGCCCTGGCACCGCTGGGATTGTGAGCAGCGAGCTCCCAGCCACCCTCACCAGCGCTTCCAGCGCTGGAATAATAAAAATAATAAGGAGAGGATGGGATCTTTCCAGGCTGGACAGGACTCTGGATGGGGATCGGTCCCTGACAAGTATTTCTGCCCACCCCTCGCTGTTTGCCGAGGGCTGTTCCCTCTGGGATGTGGCTGCTCCCGGAGTGCGCTGCAGGACGGGCTCTGTGCTTCTCGGGAACCTTCCCCACTGCGTCCCACCCGGCCTGGGACACTCCCTGGATCCAGGGGTCCCGCAGCGTGGGGGGCTGTCCCCCATGCCGGGGCTGCTCCCCGTCCCGCAGTGTCCCCCATCCCCATCCCGCGGCTGTTCCCATTCCCCATCCCGTTCCCGTTCCCGTTCCCCATCCCGATCCCATTCCCGTTCCCGTTCCCGTTCCCCATCCCGATCCCATTCCCGTTCCCGTTCCCGTTCCCCATCCCGATCCCATTCCCGTTCCCGTTCCCGTTCCCCATCCCGATCCCATTCCCGTTCCCGTTCCCGTTCCCCATCCCGATCCCATTCCCGTTCCCGTTCCCGTTCCCCATCCCGATCCCATTCCCGTTCCCGTTCCCGTTCCCCATCCCGATCCCATTCCCGTTCCCGTTCCCGTTCCCCATCCCGATCCCATTCCCGTTCCCGATCCCACTCCCGTTCCCCATCCCTATCCCATCCCCATTCCCGGTCCCGCTCCGTATCCCGATCCCATTCCCCATCCCGATCCCGTTCCCCATCCCGATCCCATTCCCCATCCCGATCCCATTCCCCATCCCGATCCCATTCCCGTTCCCGTTCCCGTTCCCCATCCCGGTCCCTCCGGACCAAGAACGCATAGGAACGGTCGTTGCGCGGCGCTGGCGGCGCCGTTTCGGCGGCGCACGGGCCGGGCCGGTTTGCGGGTGCGCAGCTGGCGCTGTCAGTCGCGGCCCAAGATGGCGGCGGCCGGGGGCGGATGGAGGCGCTGGTGACGGTGCGGAGACTCGCCGCCGTCTGTACCATGGTGAGAGCCCTCGCGGCCGCCCGGCCTCGCGCAGCCCCTCCTGAGGGGCCCCCGGCCTTGTGCCCCGCGCTGAGCGGCGGGGAGAGCCCGCCCGGCGCCGTGCGAGCAGCAGAAGCGGTTCAGACCCATCGCTGCGGGAGGCCGCGCCGCCTGCGCCGGCACCGGGGGCTGAGGGGGCCGGGGCGGAGCGGCTGTGCCGGGGAAGGGCGAGGCGAGCGCGGGGAGGCGCGGCCGGGCGGAGCGCGGGTGCCAGCCTGGCCGGGGCTCGCGGGGATTTGGGATAATCGGGCTGAAATCCCGGTGGGAAAGGTGTCGGGAGGCTCGGCAGAAATGCGAACTCGGCGCTCCCGGTGGGTGTGTCTGCTGCCGCCCGTGCCCTGAAATGTTTTTCGGGCGGGTGGGTGCTGCCTTTCGGAGAGAAAAGGAATTATCGAGCGCTGGTTGTCCTTCTGCTCAGATCGTAGTCGGTTGTTGCGATAACCAAGTTCGTTTTAAAGGTTGTTCGACTCGTTTATCAAAGCGCTGCAATCGTTCCACGTGGATGCGTGTAACAGGGATCGTCCCTGCTGCCGGGGAAGGAGGCAGGCTGGTAATTGCATGATTATGCAGAATTTTTAATGAAGTTACGCTGCTGTGTAAATAGAGCCCAGCAAGTGGCTGGGCTGGAGCACGGCTGACTCACAGGAAAATATTGCAGCCCGTCAGTGAAACACCGCAAACAGCGCACAGGGATCCTTCTGTGGGGAGTTCCCTCGGTCTGAGCTCCAGCAGGGGCTGGGGTTCCCCAAATCCGGCAGAGGATCGGGCTGGGGGTGCCCACTCTGGGCACTTTGGTTTTCTTAATCCCACGTGTTTATGGCTCCAAGGGCAGTTTTCCATCTCCTTTCTGCAATCTTAGCAGGGACTGTTGCACGCCGATTTCCTGGGTCTGTTTTCACCTGTGTGTAAAAGGAGCAGGATTTCCCTCTTTCTTCTCCATGGAGGTGCTGACTCCCAGTTTAACTCCAGGCTCAGCTGAGCTGAACCCAGCACAGACTGGGTGTTTGCAGTTTCACACTCACACCCCTAACACCCTTTTTTCAAATCCCTGGCCGTGGAGACCTCACTGAAAGTCTTTGGGAGAAGATTTCCCAGGACTTTATCCTTCCCTGATCTCACTAAATGGGTTTTTCTTTCAACATAATTTGTATTTTTTAATTGCCCATCACAGACACGGGTGAGATGAAGGCCCTGAGAGGTGAGTCAGGACTTTGCTGTGGAGTTCTGCACCCCAGAGGCAAGTGATTGACTCAATCCATGGAATATTTTGGATGCATTCCTGGGATCAGCTGACTGAGGCTCCGAGTGAGAGGGCAGATGGAAGGCAGTGCGTTTCCCTGTGCAGCCAAACCTGAGCACATTCCAGTGGGATTTGTTTTCAGAGACTCTGGCTGAACCTCCCCAGCCTTGGAGTCATTTTTGCTCCTGTGCTTGCCTGGATTTTGGTTGGGATGGTGGATGGAAGCTGGGCAGGTGCTTGGTGCCTCCCAGATCCCTTCCTGAAGTTCTCTGGGTGTTCTTTTCCAAACAACTTTTCCATGTTTCAGCTCTGGGGAAGCAGATTCTCCTCATTGTGCTTCAAGTGGAGGATTTACTGTTTCAGTTCTCTGCAGAAATTGTAGAGCAGTGCTGGTAGCACTAAATAATTGCATGAAATTGGCTTCCAGATTCCTTATTTAGTCATTTAATCAAATGCTGTGCAGTCTGGCAGCATCAGTGTTTTAGGTGCATGTGTAGCTTGGCTAAATTTACTGTCAATATTAACATCTTTTCCTTCAACCAGCCCAGGAAATTAAGGTCTGAGTGGTGGATTTTAAAACTGGATCAGTTTATTTGCATGTCCAGCAAGTAAAAATACTGTTTGCTTTGTCTGAAGGAATATGAAAAACCTGAGCCTTCTTTATAAAAACATGGAAATACATGAACAAAGTCCCTTTGGGAACTGCTTTCTTTAGGATTATGCTGGTCTGTAGTGATTGGACAGGACTTTACATATTTTTCTTAGTAAAATATGCAATTTTTACCAGCATTTCCAGTCATCATCTGTGCTCCAGGCTGGAAAAGTGAAACCCGGGTTTGTGACATTGTCAGACCCCTCAGCATCGCAGGGACTGCTCTTCCTGACTTTGCTTCTCAGACACTCCATTCCTCTCCAGTGTCTCTTGAAAAGTTCAGTTCAGAGCCAGAACTCATTAGCAGGCAGTAATGAGGTTTAACTCGAATCATCTCCCCCTCCCTGAAACAACTTCCCCGTGTTTCGGCGCGGCGAGGCTCTGCTGTGCCTCGGGGCGGTGTCATTTCCTCGGCGTGAGCCCCGGCCCTTTCCCGGGATTTCACAGCACTCGGGTGGCAGCTCCAGCCTGGCAGGGGCTGGGAGCTGGGAGGGGAGCAGGCTAATTTTTGGATGTGATTCATTCCTTGGGGAGGCTGCTGGCACCGCCTGGAAAACACATCCAGGGCCAGGAGCCGCTGACCCACGCTCTGCTCTCTGCCACCAGTGTTGTGTCCCAGCCCTTACCTTTCCCTCTGGGAGTTTTTCCTTCTGTTTGCAAGCAGTTGAGGGAAATGGGAGCAGAGATGGAAACAGAGAGCACTGCTGAGGCACTTTGCATCAAAAATCTGCAGTTGCTGTTTGAGCAGTGTTTAAAGGGGGATCTGTGGTTCTGGGGTGAACGTGTGGTCGTGGGCAGGTGGGCAGGTGGGAATCCTCTTGGCTGAGGAGAGAGTGAGGAGAGCAGAATTCCATGGGTCTGACTGCATCCTCTAGCCCAGGATGTGTTTTCTGTGCTCTGACACAGCTGTAGAACTGCGTTTTTGAGTCAGAACTTGGGGGTTTTGTTGACTTGACAGAACTTTTGGAGAAGGAGACCAGAACCTGAGAATGGAGCAAGGTGCAAAGCACAGAGCTGGGCTTTTCCTCTCTGGCAGCTTGTGAGAAGTCTGTAGTAAGCTGTGAGCAGATTATTGTTTCCTGTAGGCAATTAGGGCCACTTCCTCTAGATTCATCTCTAATTGTTTGTTCAACCAGTAGGACACGCCTGAAGAGCTCCAGTCCAGGATACAAATTGGGGGTAGCCTTGTATACTCTGAATCAGGGCATAATTATTGACTTCAGTGCTGGAGGGGAGGTGGCTGCAGCATTTGTAAGTCCCACATTTCCATTTGCCACCTGAATAATTTACAGTGGGCAGCTCAAGCAGGGCTGTGGTGTCCCTGGTGTGGAATGTCACCTTGCTGCTGTCACCTGTAGCTGGAGGACTTTGGTTCAGCTTTATCAGAGAATTAACATTTACAGCATTTATTTTTATCACTGAAAGAAGGGAGGGTAGAAGTAGAGCTGGCTGAGCAGATTTCTGTCTCCAGCAGTGCTCTGCTTCTTGACTGACTTGTTAAGCTGAAAGAAGCAAAATATTCATCTTTGCACTTAAAACCCAGCCTGAGAATAATTGTTTTAGGGGGGAAAGAAATACAGAACCCTTTGGAAAAAAGGGAGGAGGTCACTTCGAGGTTTTCACACATGCTGTTTGTCCTCTGGTTTCATGCTGTGTGTGATGGGTGTTTATTGCTGCATTCTCCAGGTTTGGGGCTGGAAGCAGCACCAGGCTGCAGTTCAGCTGGACCATACAGCTTCCCTTGGAACGAGCTTTAGGGTTTTACAGGAGTCCTGAACACGTCAGTGAGCTTTCCTGCCATTCTGGTGTCTGCTTTGATTGTCTATAAACTTTGAAAATTTCGTGCTTTGATTGTCCTCAGGAAAATGAGGGATCATGAGAGATCCCAGCTGTGTTATGCTGTGGAGTTGAGGAAGCTGGGCAGGCTGGGCACTACGTGGTTCATTTGTTCCAAATAGACACTGATCACATTAGAGCACTTCAGAGCTGCTACCATTTAAAACTGAAGTGTGAATACCTGGGGAAAGATGTTAAAAAACCAGAGTGTGGCTTGTTCAAGAGGTGCTTTCTATTACTGAATCTCTCTGGTTTGGTTCTTTAATCAGGATTTAGAACAAATGCTTTTATTGCCTTGGATTCATCTGTTTACATGCACATCACTCACTGTCTTGGTGCTGTTAAAAAAGAAATGGCTTTCAGTGCTTGCTGCAGCAGATGTCAGTTTGGGGGATTCCTACACCTGCTGCCAAAATAAAGGGCAGCACTGTAGATCATTATGGTTTGTTTCTGTGTTATATTTTGTATTTGCAGCTCCTTTTATAGTGAGTACTTAAAGTGGGCTTGTAAAACAGATGGAGATAAATTTTGTTATGGAAGGACAAGAGGGAATGGTTTTAAACTAAAACTGGGTTGATTTAGACTAGAAAGGAAGGAATTTTTTCTATTAAGGGGGGGGAGGCCCTGGCACAGGGTGCCCAGAGAAGCTGTGGCTGCCCCTGGATCCCTGGCAGTGCCCAAGGCCAGGCTGGATGGGCTTGGAGCAACCTGGGATAGGGGAAGGTGTCCCTGCCATGGCAGGGGTGGCACTGGATGAGCTCTAAGGTCCCTTCCAACCTAAAGTATTCCATGATTTATCCACTTAACCTCTCCTGCACTGAGTTGTGAATATATTTCCCCATTCAGACCCATTGATTGGCCCCACAGCTGAATTTCACTGCTCTGTGCCTGTGTAATGTCTGAAGTTACAACCTATTTATAAATGAAATATAAACCTATTTATAAATCCGTAGTGTTTGGCTTTGCCTTCCCTCAGCATCCACTTCCTCACATTCCACAGCATTGTCCCTGCACTGTTTGATGTGTGAGGCTCCTGATAAAATCTTGCTGCCAGCTCACAAAAGAACAATGCTGGTAAACACTGGGCCTTGCACAGCTGGGATCTGTTTGTGTTTGTTCTTTTAGAGGCCCAGAGAGCTGCAGAATCCCTGCGAGCTGTGCTGGCAAAGCATCCACTCCTATGTGTGTTACTGGGTCATTGAGAGAAGCCCAAGGTCAGGAGGAATCTCGTGGGTGGAGAAATCAGGTGGATGAGCCGGGAACAGTGGTGGTGTGGGAGGCAGTGGCTGAGGAGACTGGGATGAACTGGGATGAACTGGGAACAGGGGTGATGTGGGAAGCAGTGGCTGAAGAGGCTTGGATGAACTGGGATGAACTGGGAACAGTGGTGATGTGGGAGGCAGTGGCTGGGGAGACTGGGATGAACTGGGAGCAGTGGTGATGTGGGAGGCAGTGGCTGGGGAGACTGGGATGAACTGGGAGCAGTGGTGATGTGGGAGGCAGTGGCTGGGGAGACTGGGATGAACTGGGAGCAGTGGTGATGTGGGAGGCAGTGGCTGGGGAGACTGGGATGAACTGGGAGCAGTGGTGATGTGGGAGGCAGTGGCTGGGGAGACTGGGATGAACTGGGAGCAGTGGTGATGTGGGAGGCAGTGGCTGGGGAGACTGGGATGAACTGGGAGCAGTGGTGATGTGGGAGGCAGTGGCTGGGGAGACTGGGATGAACTGGGAGCAGTGGTGATGTGGGAGGCAGTGGCTGGGGAGACTGGGATGAACTGGGAGCAGTGGTGATGTGGGAGGCAGTGGCTGGGGAGACTGGGATGAACTGGGAGCAGTGGTGATGTGGGAGGCAGTGGCTGGGGAGACTGGGATGAACTGGGAGCAGTGGTGATGTGGGAGGCAGTGGCTGGGGAGACTGGGATGAACTGGGAGCAGTGGTGATGTGGGAGGCAGTGGCTGGGGAGACTGGGATGAACTGGGAGCAGTGGTGATGTGGGAGGCAGTGGCTGGGGAGACTGGGATGAACTGGGAGCAGTGGTGATGTGGGAAGCAGTGGCTGAGGAGGTTTGGATGAACTGGGATGAGCTGGGATGAACTGGGAGCAGCGGTGCTGTGGGAGGCAGTGGCTGAGGAGGGGAAGGAGCTGCTGGCAAAGGTCGGTGCTAAGCAGTGGTTCTGGTTTTCCCACCCTTTCTCCAGCACCCTTTCCACGTGTTGTTTTCACTGGAGCCCAGCTTTGCTGTCTGGTTTAAGAGCATGAAACGAGAGGGTTTCCCAGGTGTGTGTGCCCTGCTTTGCCTTTGGCAGGTGTGGATCCCGGGGACCTTGCAGGACCAGCTCCTCATGGATAAACATGTGCTTGGAAGAGTTTACACAGCACCCTGCATTCATTGCTTTAAAACCACTCCAATTAAGGCTTCGTAGGAGTAAATTTCTTTTGAAGTACAGCACTTTTGAGTTTCTTGGGGTGACATGGCAGCAGTCAGGGTGCTCTGTGAGCCTTCCTCCCTCCTGGAAATGGGCACAGCCTTTCCAGGAGGAAGATTCCGTGGCATTTGGAAGCCTGGAGCTTTGGAAAGTCTGTGACACTGCTCTAGCTGCTCCTTTCAAGATTATCAGTTTGTTTGGAGTGCTCGTGCAGGCAAAGTGCTGCAGTCCAAGGCTGAATTTACAGTAATTTGTTATGCCTGGAACGACAGCCTTCCTGGATACACGAAAAGGGATCCTTTCAAACCCCAAGCTGACAACTCTTTTTATCTGACTTCAGCGCTCCACAGCCAAGGAGTTCTAAAGGATGGGGAAAGGCAACATCTAATCTGTGTTTAGAAAACCATGAGAGTGTGTTCTGTCAACTTACAGCAATACAACCCCAATCTGCTCCATTTCCACTTCCCCCCAGGGTGATTTTAATAGTCCTGAAGCTGGAACTATTATCTCAGCAAATACAGCAAGTGCAGGCAGACTTCTGCATCAGCTCATGCAGATTTCTTTCCTGAAAGGTTTTAAGTAGCTCTGGCTTGGCCTACTTGTTCTTTTTCTTTTTTTTTTNACAGCGGTGGTGTGGGAGGCAGTGGCTGAGGAGACTGGGATGAACTGGGATGAACTGGGAACAGGGGTGATGTGGGAAGCAGTGGCTGAAGAGGCTTGGATGAACTGGGATGAACTGGGAACAGTGGTGATGTGGGAGGCAGTGGCTGGGGAGACT
>VWZW01007543.1:693040-717467 GCA_013397115.1 Edolisoma coerulescens
AGCGCTCCACAGCCAAGGAGTTCTAAAGGATGGGGAAAGGCAACATCTAATCTGTGTTTAGAAAACCATGAGAGTGTGTTCTGTCAACTTACAGCAATACAACCCCAATCTGCTCCATTTCCACTTCCCCCCAGGGTGATTTTAATAGTCCTGAAGCTGGAACTATTATCTCAGCAAATACAGCAAGTGCAGGCAGACTTCTGCATCAGCTCATGCAGATTTCTTTCCTGAAAGGTTTTAAGTAGCTCTGGCTTGGCCTACTTGTTCTTTTTCTTTTTTTTTTTCCCCTTTTTGTTTTGATTTGTTTATTCACTCTTAAAACAACTCCTCAGCAGTGGGTTTAAGCAGCTCCTCTAATCTGGAGTGCTGCACGATGGTGTCCCTTGGAGCCTTTTCTGCACAACCTGCAAGCTGCTTCCCAGCTTTTTTAAAATGCTACATCTTCTCCATTTGTTAAAATGAACCAGTCAAATGAGTAATTAGAGAGCAAGACTTGTGCACCAGGCATGTTCTGGACACTGAAATCCTTTAGGTATTTTCCCCTTTTTTTGCCTTTCTTTAAAGGGAAATGTCTTTTGCAGGCAGGTGCTCAGTGGGAAGCAGCTGGTTCCAGTCCGGGAGTTAGGATGGTGTGGAGTCCAAGGCAGAATATCCTCAGGGATTTTATTTCATCAGGCTGTCACTCCAGTGATGCTGCACAGCTTCTGGGTGTGCATCCAGCTGCAGTGAAAGGTTAAAGATACCCTGAGTTACGAGGCTTTAATTCCTTCATTTGATCTGAATTAAATTCATTGCAAAGAGAGAAATGCATAAAAATCAGGTAATGTGGAGATTAATATTTTATACTGAGCTAAAAAAATAGTCATTCCCCTTAAAGGCTGAATCTTCCAGATTTCGTGGGCTATGTGGAGAGGCCTTTGAATTAACTGATTGTTAAAAGTGAGCTAATGGAATTAATTAGCCTTGGGTGTGTTTTAGACAGGCCTAAAGCAGCTGAAGGGTGTAGGCAAGCACAGGAAACTCCAGTTGCAACAGGATACAGTGAACAGCTAGAAAATTTCTAGAAATTTTGGGAGACACATCCAGATTTTCAGGAGTTCTCTTCTGACAATTTGCCACTGTCCACAAATGAACTGTAAATGGAGCATCTGTTGGGGTGTATATATCTATCTGTATCCATCTAAAGTAGTGGAGTGCCCCAAAATAAGCACAGCAAACTTAAAAAAAAATAAATAAAATGGACTTCTTGTGGATTTTGGCAGGATCAGAATTCAAAAAAGACCAAACTGTAAGTTTGTAGTTGTGTTTTTGAAAAGATGAGAAGGACTTCAGCATTTTAGTTAATTCCCTTGTACATTAAACAGCTGCTTCATCTGTTAAAAAAATAAATTAAAACCTCATGAAGCATCTGTTTGACAAGTGTGTCTAAATTTCTGTGTTTGTCAATGACACCAAAGAAATCTTGAGTATTTTTTGTCATTCTGTTGAGCCGGTGGTGGTTATGGAATGGTTCTAAACCCACTGGCAGTTCAAACCTGTGTAATTAGAGCCCCTCAGAACTTGTCAGGGATAAATGCCACGAACTCTCAGGGCTATGGAATCTCTCCACTCATGACTCTTTCCCTGCTTTGTGGGTTTTTCCCTCATTTTCCAGCTCCAGTGCCCCTGTGCTCCCTGTTTGCTGAGCAGCAGCACAGAATTGACCTGATTATTTTGACAAGAGCTCAGAATAACAGTGAGGATCCTGACCCAGAGCTGTGCTCATTTTGATCCTTTTTTTTCCCTGGAGCTGCAGCAGCAGCTGCTCCATGCTCAGAAGTGAGTTTAAGGTCTCCTCCCACCCTTCTTTCTCCATCCCCACATGTGCAGAGCTCCCTCCAGAGCAGCAGAAAGCAGATATTTGGGAATGGAAATGTGAATTCCATTCAAGTGGCAAAGTGTTAGTTCAGGGTAAAAAATTGAGTAGTCTGGAATAACAGCCCACGAAATCTCAGCCAAGGTTTGTGGTGGATCTGGATTTCACTGGAGCTCAGTAAAACTCAAGATTGCTGAAAAGGGAAAAGGTTGTAACTTGAAGCAGGAACCACGAGGATGCTGGAAATGCGGAATTCTCAGCTGACAGCAGCTCCTGTTCTGAGCTGTGTGGTTGTTACTAATCACTCCCAGCTTTTGTTCATCCACAGCTTCACCAAAACTCTTCAGCTCAGAGCCTTATTCTAATTTCCACCCTAAAGCTCATTAAGTAGAATGTAGAGAAAACTGAGCCTCTTCTCTGATTCCTGTCAGATAAGTGAGTGCAGCCTGTGAGCCTTTTGTCTGCAAGAATAATTACAAATCCAATAAGTTTAAGGTCATCAAGTACTGAAGCCCCTGGAAACTTGATACATTTCCAGTTTCTGAAATCAATTACATCTAGGCTATGCAAAATACTCATTTTCTTTGCAGGAATAGGAATTTTTTTTGCTAAAAAGGGCCAATGATGCCTAATTATCCTTCTCTGTGATCTCCTTTTGGTGCTGCAGTGAGTTACCACTGGCTAAGAAACAGAAGTCTTCTACTATTTATTCCACTTGCGTGGTGCATTGAACTGGAAATAAATCTTTAAGACTTCTCTACTGAGCAAAAATCACTCAGAGCTTACAAGCTGGAAGAGTTGATAGATCTCTCTTCTGGTTTTGATGGGTTATTCAGTTAAAATTCCAGGAATACTGTGGGATCACTGCCTCAGTACGGCTTGGTTAGACAGCTCCCTCAGGTAAGGGGGTTTGAAACTGCTCTTTTCACTTCCTTTTGTGCTTTAAAAAATCCAACAAAACTTGCCTTGGGTGTTATTAGTTTTACCCAATCCTATTTTCTCTATGTCTCATCCAGATCTGAGCCTGGAATAGAATCCCAGAATCATTTAGGTTGGAGAAGACCTGCAGGATTATGGAGTCCAACCTGACAACCCCCACCTTGTCACCAGCCCAGAGCACTCAGTGCCACATCCAGTCTTTTCTTAAATTTTTAAATCAAGATATTGGTGTGATGTCCCTCACTGTGTTGGTATGAAAAAGTGAGGAAAACTTGAATATTAACAATTCCCTGTGCTGTTGCTTGATACTTTAAAATTTGATATATTAGGATTTTTAGGGGTGTTCTTTGTTTTTTCAGTGAACACGAACATTCTTGGATAAACTCTTCTTTTAATTAGCTGATATACATTAAGTAAAATGACTGCAGGTATTGCAGGAAATACTGTTGGTTTTATGGGGTTTTCTCCAGTGTTTCCCTAAATAATATTGGAGATCATGGAGGGGGTGAGGAAACTCCAGAGAAATTGAGACTGAACTTCACAAGCTCAGAGGATTTACAAATCCTCCTTTCCCAGTCTCCAAACATGCAGCGTGTAGGAGCAAAACAACCTCAGCAGGAGCCAGTGCTGATTTCCAGGCTGAAAATTCTGGAATTTTCACCTCTTGTGCATTTCCATGGAATTTGGATGATCATCTCCCATTTCCCAAAGTCAGATCAGAGCAGTGGAAGTGAAGAGCTGAGGTAGCCCTTGGAGAGACCCCGTTCAGCAGATCCTCCTTGCTGATGGTTCTCCTTTTATTTAGGTTTGATTTGGGTTTTTTTGGGGGGGGAGATGGTGGAGGGAAAAAGAGCTCCTTGGAAGCAGGGAAACAAATGAAAGGAGCTGCCTGAGCTGGCAGCGATGCCTCAAAAATGTTGTGTGTGATTGCTGCTTGAGCAGAGCTCTGCTTGTAAATCTGTCAGCACCCTGGGAATGTTCTGTGGGGTTTGTAGCACCCAGTTCTGAGCCTGCCTCGTTTCACCTGGTTTGAGAAATGTAACTCACTGTAAATCTGATGGTGGACATCCAACTACAACTCTTCAACCAGATTATTTCTTGGTTTTTCTCCTGTTTTTTTAGAAAGTTTTTAGTGATTTCTCTGTTAAAGACAATCTGGATGGAACTGCCCTTACAGTCTCTACTTGTGGTTTGTATTAATGGGGAGATGATTGAAATGTTTGCTCAGAGATTAAAAAGCATTGGTAGCTTCAGGGGAATGAATTAATTGAGTTTTGCTGGACTGTAATGTTTGGTTTGATGCTTTTCTGAGGTGTCTGAAGGTGGCTCACCGGTGCAGAAGGATTTCTGCTTGGACATGGTTAGAATTGGAGTGACTTAGATATTTAGAACAGAATTAGGAATCCAAAGTGTTTGGATTCTGCATCAGATGAGCTCAGGGTTGTTGGAGCATCACCAAGAAACATTAAAGAACAGGATGGAGAGGAATGAGGGAAGGCACCGAATCCCAAGGTATTCCCATCCATCAGGTGTTGATGGTTTGAAAACAGAAAGAGATGCATAAACCACTTGGAATATAGAGTGGACCAAGTTAAAATTCAAAATAAAACATTGGAATGCTTTAGTTGTTGCTTTATGTGGTGTTTTTCAGTTGTATCTAAACCAGCAAATTCCATCCTCATTGTACTGCTGGAAACTCAAGGACGTGTCAGAATGCACTGTGAGCTTAATGCATCACCCTGAAATTAAAGGCAGCAAAGCCAAAGCACTTTCAGGTGATCTGAGACTGATAAAACTCTTTATTTCCATTCTTTTGGGGGTTTGTAATCACATTTCACTTGTCCATAGGATTTTGCAAAATAAAGGTAGAAAAATCCAGGATAGATTTATTTTTACAGTGCATTCTTGACTAAATTAAGTTGCTGTTTCTGGGTCACTGTGGCTAACCTGGTGTTGTAAGTGAGAACAGTTGATTGTGTGAATTTTCAAATAAATCAGAAAACCCTTCTGTTAGATCAGATAACTCAAATTCTGGCTGATGGAGTGGAGATTTTAAATGAAACCTTGGTACATTTATCATAATAAAGCATCATATTCATTTAATTCTGAAGAACACAGCAAACACAAGGTGCTGATTTTCAATGAAAGTAAATAATTTCCAAAAGCTTTGGAGTTTTTAAAGAAATTTGTATTTTCTCTAACATAAACATTGGTTTTTTGTAGGGCGCCAATGCCTCTGCTTTGGAGAAAGAGATTGGTCCTGAGCAGTTCCCTGTGAATGAGCATTATTTTGGCTTGGTCAATGTAAGTGAATTTTCTATGCTTGAAATGCTGATTTTTAATTCATATCCTAATTTGGAGCTTAAAAGGATTCTCTGAGAGAACTTGATAGATGAGCACTTCTCACTTAGAGTGGGACTGAGCACAGACACCACATCTGCAGTGTAGTTATTAACCAAGATACAATTTCATCTGAAACACAGAAAAATAAGAGTATTTTTTCTAAAGTCTGTGAGAGAACCCTTCCTATTCTGGTACATTTCTAATTCTAAGATTTTGATATTTAGCTGGAAAGTGGGAGCTAATAAAGTGTGTCCATTGTTCATATGCTGTTCCAGAGAAAATTTTACACTGATGCTGTAGTGCAGGGGAGGTTTTAAAATGAAAATGTGTTACTTTTCTAAAAACACCCCTCTCGTGGGAGGAGTGGAAGTTTTTATGCAGGAGATGAATGACATGGCCTGGGTGGATAATTCCTTCGTGTAGTAATACTCCTTTTGGAATTTTGGCAGCCTGGTGTGGCCATGAACCCTCCAAAAAAGCTGCATTTTTGCATCTGTCAGTTTGTGTGGCTGTGGGCTGGAGCTGTGGGGCAGCAGAGTTGTCTGCCTGCATTAACTGTGCAGAGAGGATGTTGCTCCTGAGTTAGTTCAGAGAATCAGTGGTTCTATGGCATCCTGTTTATGATGGGAAAATGCCATTTTGGCATAACCCACTAAAATCAGAATTATTTCTGCGTGCTGGTCGTCAAGGTTGTGTTGAAAGCTGGGAGATGCTCCCATTTCTTCACACACCAAGTAAGGCCAACTAAGTGCTATTTATTGAGCTCATTAGAGACTCAGTTAATTGACTTTGTGTGTGTTTCTAGCAGTTTATATTTCAGACACCCAACTATCCAAACACGCGGAATTCTGTTCCTTGAGTAGGGTGTTGATGGCCATTCCAAAGCTGCTGAGGTTTGCACCATAATGGCAGAAATGGAAAGCATCTCCCACTGTAACAGAAATAGCAGAGCACTGAATGGTGTGAAGAGGAAAAACAGCATCCTAAAAATAACCAGAATTATTAGAACCACATCCATTCTCTGTTTTGAAGGATAAAATATGACTGACACTGTTGTGCTTCATTTCTTGCACCCTGTTTCTTGAGGGTGGTTGTTTTCACGCCGTTTTTCTGCTGAGCTTTTTCCCAAAGTTATTTCTGGTTCTTTCACGATTTGGAATTAATTGGAGCATTTTAAAGAGGGCAGTTTCATGGCTTCAGCATCAGTGCTGTTAAATGTGTGGTTGCATGCAAACAGAACCGGGTGTTGAACTCGTGGGCAATGGAGGCCAAAACTTGGGGTTGAATAGTTATTTAATTTTTGGATCAGTGAGCTAAAGCAACCTGACTCTTAAAGTCCTGACTGTAAAGCCACTGCAGGGTTTGTGGGAGAAGGGAACAGCCTGATAAAATAGTTTCTATGTACTATAGCACAGGAGGGATGGAACAATGGTGTCATTGCAGAATTTCATCTCAGTCTTCATTTTAAGAAGCTCCTATCTTCAAATAAGCCTTCAAACACAGGATGCCTATTTTGTGTTGTGTGCAAATTTATTTAGCATGATGCTTCTTTGTTTTTCTAGGTCACTAACAAGCATGTGAGTGATTCTCTCTCCTAATTCATGTGTTTTTTTAGCTTCCATATTTATTTTCCTCGTGTCGATAAGTTTTAACTGTTGTTCCCTGTTGTTTGCATATGGTATAAATCAATGTTACTGTAGCTGTAATCTGTGACCTTTTGAGCTGTATGAATTAAGCTGTTCATTTGCTGTTTCAGTCCAAGTGATTATTAGCTTGAAACCATTCTGCTGCAGTAATCACACCAAATTTGGGTGAACAGTGGTCTCTGAGCGCCACTTTAAAAAAGTCTCTGTTCTGTCGGCAGATTTTTATGCTTTTTTGATTTATTTAAAATATGTTGCTCTTGGGGATGCAGAACCTCGTTACCAGAATCTCTGGGGACTGGCAAACCCAGAATTTGTTTCCCTTTTTTGAAGCAACAGCGC
Source organism: Edolisoma coerulescens (assembly GCA_013397115.1). Classification (NCBI taxonomy): domain Eukaryota; kingdom Metazoa; phylum Chordata; class Aves; order Passeriformes; family Campephagidae; genus Edolisoma; species Edolisoma coerulescens. The sequence goes on from VWZW01007543.1 coordinate 700,163, forward strand.
AATAAATTGCAGAGCAGCAGCTCTGAACCCGTGGTGTGGTGGTGTGGGTGATAAGCTGATATCCTGGTGTCCCTCCTTGCTCAGCCGTGGGGAGCTGCCTCTGCAAGGCCTTATCTCTGCCCTGACACTGCCTTCAGACAGGCCAGATGCAAAGCAGCTGCTCTGTGCACTGCCCTGCATCATGTGCTGCTCAGAACATTCCATTATGAGCAGCAGATATTGATTTTATTATTAATTTATAATACGTTTTGCCACTGGGATTGGCTCTGTTGGTCAGAGCAGTGCTGATAATGCCAAGGCTGTGGGTTTGATCCCTGTGTGGGCTGTTCACATAAGAGTTGGACTTGGTGATCCTGGGGGTCCCTTCCAACTCAAAATAGTCTGTGATATATGTATTATTTATTTATTTGTTTAGTGTCCTTGGTACCTCTCCCCTCTCAAGATGAGCAGTGCTGTGTCCAGAAATTTTGATTTTTGTGATGAGCCCTTAATTGCTTTTTCCTTGTATTCCCAGTACCCTGTGACCGTTCCCTGCTCTCCCTCCCCTTGCTGTGACCAGGCTCAGCCTTTCCCCCCATTCCACCCAGTATTCCCCAGTAAAGGAGCTCTGCCAGGTGACTTCTCCAGTTTCCCTGTGTGACATTCTCAATGAACACCCTCTTGCCGTCGTTCCTTTTTGCTCAGCCCTAATCCAAACAAACCCCTTTTGTTTCCCTTCTGTTCTGTTTTTTTTTGACCAGTTCGGCAATACCTGCTACTGCAACTCGGTCTTACAGGCACTTTATTTTTGTCGGCCATTTCGGGAAAAAGTTTTGGCATACAAGGTGCAGCCTCGAAAGAAGGAAAGCCTCCTGACCTGCCTCTCTGATCTCTTCAACAGTATTGCCACGCAAAAGAAGAAGGTGGGAGTCATCCCACCCAAGAAATTTATTTCCCGCTTGAGGAAAGAAAATGGTAAATGAATAAATGATATTTTTTTTTTTTAACGCATTTTGGAGCGTGTTAAATGTTAAATTCGGGTTTCTTTTGGAGTCGAAATTGTGAAGTTTGAACAGGTTTCTTGAAGATTTTTGTGGTGTGAAGTTCACCATCTCTGTGCTTGCCCTGTGAGCTCGTCCTTATCTCATATCTGTGTTTCTGGACTTGCACGTGTCTGGATACTCCACACTGGCATCGTGTTCCCTAGAGGAAGAAGTCAGCGCACTCCAGGTCATTGCTCCAGGCTGTCATGACCTCTCAGAGGAGACTCAGCCACTCACAGCCTGATCTCTTGCATTTGTGGCAGGATAAATTCCTTAGGATCAGAACCCGTGGTTATTTCCCAGGGCTGTTTGGTGAGGAAAAGCTCTGGCTGTTGATTTATCCTCTCTGCTTCAACTTGATAACAAACTTCCAGTAGGGGATTTTTGCCCCTTGATGCTGGACTTAATGAACTAGAGGCCCAAGGCAACACATCTGAATTTCTTTATTTCTCTCCCTCTCCAAAGAAAAGAAGAAAAAAAACCTATAAAAAACCCCCAAACTAATCATGGTTTTCTTCAGTTCTGAGAAATGCCCGAACTAAGTTTCCTTCATGGTGTTTTTCAGCTGTTTGTTTGTTGCAGCCTGAGGATAACCATGGAGAGAACAACAAAATGTGATTCTTCCCAAACTCACCAGTGTCACCAGAGCTGCGTAACAGGGGAGAGGAGGGAAGGGAGAAAACCACAGTGACCTGGTGTTGGGAATTGTCTGTAGTTGTTCATTGTCCTCCCTCTCTTCCTTTCCAGAATTATTTGATAATTACATGCAGCAGGATGCACACGAATTCCTAAACTACCTACTGAACACTATTGCTGACTTACTCCAGGAGGAGAAAAAGCAGGAGAAGCAGAATGGGAAGCTCCAGAATGGCAGCATTGAGAGCGAAGAAGGAGACAAGGCTGATCTGACGTGGGTCCATGAAATCTTCCAAGGAACACTAACCAATGAAACCAGATGTCTTAACTGTGAGGCTGTACGTGCACCACCAAACCACACCTCTTAGCTTTCTCCCAGCTTCTGGATTGTTTTCCCTAACACTGAGCACCCTTTTCCATTTATTAGGGTAGATGAAATTGCACTGTCTCTATTAAAATATGGAGCATAGCCTATTTTAGGACTCTGTCAGCTCTATGTTCAAACCAGTGCTCATTAAGGTATGTTGCCCAGAAAAAGCCCAGTGTTTTCCCTGTTCCTCCTCCCTGTTTCCATCGAGGCAGCTGCACCTGGCTGATCCAAGCTGCCTTTTTGTCTCCATGTTATTCCCTGTGTCAGTGATTGAGAGTTTATGTTGTGTTTCTACATGAGGGTTGCTCTTAATTGAACTCTGGGATGAACTGAGTTGCTTGAACTGGAATTCTGTGCTTGGTGCTGGTCCTTGGCCACTCTGAGAGGAAAAAAAAGGGCCATGAAATCTAGAATTGGAACCACACCACCTTCAGACCAGGGATTTGTAGTTAGTCATATGCTCTGATTTAATGGTGCTAAAAAAAATGAAAACCCAGATGGGGAGAGAAATTAAAAAAACCAAGTGATTACAACAGAAAAGACTGTTCTTGGCATTTAAAATCTACAGTTATGGCTATGTGGTGAGGAAGAGCTCTGAAAATGACATTAATAGGGTTCTGTCTCAAGGATTTTGCAATGAAATGTGATTGTTCCACAAATGGAAAGATGGTTTTCCTCCCTGCTAACCCATTTAATTGAAGAGCCATCTGCCTGTTTCTGCCTTGCCTCTGAGTATTGACTGTTACACTCTGAAATGCAGCAGAAAGCTGGAGCAGGCCACAGAGAAAATGGGATGTGGTTAAAGCTTCTCCAGTGAGAGCCCTGAGTGGTTAAAACTTGGGTTTGCCAGTGAAATCATCACATGTCTCAAGGGGGAAAGATGTTTCATGAGAAAGGCTTTGGGTTTTTTGTGCTTTTTTTCCCATGGATTTTTGGTTTTGTTTTGTTGTTGTTGCTTTTTATTTTTTAATGCTCCTCTTCAGATTTTAACACCACATCAGATTATTTAATCAGTTTTAGTTCACCTCAAGAAAAGGCCTCTGTGTGTGCATGTACATTTCTTTTTAATCACATTGCACCATTCCAGAAATGGTTAAAAGAAATCTGCCAGCTCTAAATTGTTACCAAATATCCCTTCTTACTTTTTTTTTTTCAAGGTTAGTAGCAAAGATGAGGACTTTCTGGACCTCTCGGTTGATGTGGAACAAAATACATCAATTACACATTGTCTAAGGTAAACAGAATCCTTTGGGAATGGAAAAAATACCTGCCCTGGTCGGAAGGAAAGAGCCTGGATTAGTTGTTCTCTCGTGCAACACTTGGAGGCTTTGGCATGTGGTAAAATATTGGGAGTTTTGGAAGGTTTCTTAGTGGGTTTTAGTAGTTATTGAATACTAGTGGTGGCTAAAATTGATTTTCACTTTCTTTTATGGGGATTTGAACTTGTTGCATCCCACAGTCAAACTTATCAAAAATAAACATGCCTTGTTTGGTTGCACAGTAAATTCTTGATTATTTTAATATTCTTACTGAACTTCAGTTGCCTGGCCCTGAAGTTTAGGGTCAGTTTTGTTTTTCCTGATAGGCATTTGCTCCATGTGTTTGTCTGCTGGGTCCAAGGCTTATCAGCTGCTTGGATATTTAATTTGCATACAGCATCTGGCTATTTAATAGCTGATAATGGATCTGTAATTGCTGAGAGCTGAAGGATAATCCAGACTTTGCTACTTAATGGCTGTAAATGTGAACATTTAATTTCTGCCACTAAAAAAAAATGGAATGGCTACTAATGGAAACAGAACTCAATCACCTTGTTGCTGTTTATTACCTTTCCTAGGCAGAAAACAGGCAGTAAATACTCGAGGATGTAAATTCCAGATTTTTCCAGCTGAACTTTGTTGCTGCATCCCAGGAGCGAGACAAATACACCTCCAATGGCTCTGGGAGCACCATGAATGAAAGGAGCTTCATCCTCTGGGTGTTGTTTGGGGGGGTTTTTTTCAGCATTATCAGCAGTAGCTTTTACCTGGATACTCTGGAATATCCCTGCTTATGCCACTCTCTGATTTCCACAGGGGATTTAGTAACACTGAAACTCTATGCAGTGAATACAAATACTATTGTGAGCAGTGCCGCAGCAAACAGGAGGCACAGAAGAGGTAAGGGCCAAACATTCAGGCTGAGGGAGATGTTCTCTTAACATTTCTGGGCCAAATACACCTGGTGAGTTCAGGAAAAAGAAAAGGTAAGATCGTCTAGGTGTGTGTTTGGTGCAGGAAAAGTGGAGAGACTGAGTGACTTCATGGCAGCCTCATCGTGAGGAGATTAATTCTGTGTTTCTCCCAGAAGAGTTTCTATCTGGTGCTTCCAGACAGCCACATTTTCCCCAGTTAGCATTAATCAGCTTAAAGCCACTGGAAAACATCCCATCTGCTTTGTCTGTGAGCACTGGATACAAAAAAATCTTATTTCTCCCCTCAGACTTGGTCACAGCCAGAGCAGCAACATGGATTTATTCCAGCTCTTTCCTCCCACTGACTGGTGAAAAGTTGCTGTTGTCCTGCAGTTGTCCTGCATTCAGATGTCAGTTGTGCTGTTAATAATTTGGAATAAATATTTCCTATTCTCATGAAATGAGAAAAAACAACATTTTAAACATTTTACCACTTTTTTGGATGCCTTTTACAACACTTCTCCATAACTAAGCCCTTCTTGAACAAATCTTTGTCGGGGTTGATCTGCTAATCCTCATTTTTATTCCATTTATTTTTTTTTGTGCTGCAGAATGAGGGTGAAAAAGCTGCCCATGATCCTGGCCCTGCACTTGAAGAGGTTCAAATACATGGACCAGCTGCACCGCTACACCAAGCTCTCCTACAGGGTGGTGTTTCCCCTGGAGCTGCGGCTCTTCAACACCTCGGGGGATGCCACCAACCCCGACAGGATGTACGACCTGGTGGCCGTGGTGGTTCACTGTGGCAGGTACTTCTGCACATCCCCTGCTTTTCCTTGGAATTTTCGAGGGATCTCTCATCCCTGAGCTGTTTTAGCACGCTGCTTGGCAATGCAGGAGCGCTGTCAGAGCTGCTTGGCTGGAAGTATTTTTATTTTTTTAAAAAATTTCTGTCTTTTTTAATGTGTTTTTTTACCATTTTAAATGGTACTTTAAAATTTTACTCTTCTAAATTTTACTTGAAGGTTTTACTGTTTTAAATTTTACTTGAAGGTTTTACTGTTTTAAATTTTACTTGAAGGTTTTACTGTTCTGAATTTTACTTTAAGGTTTTACTGTTCTGAATTTTACTTGAAGGTTTTGCTGTTCTAAATTTTACTTGAAGGTTTTACTGTTTTAAATTTTACCTTAAATTTCACTTTACAGGCTAAGATTTGTCATTTTAGCAGCACAGTGGCATTTCTGACAAGTTCTTTCTTTGAGCTGGAGCAAAGAGCAATCATTAAAAAAACCCCAAAACAACAAAAAAAAACCCCACCCCTAACCCTGCTTTCCAGGAAATCTACATGGAATAAAAAGAAATCTTGGAAAAACACCTACTAAAATAGAATTAAATGATGTTTTTCATGTTGCTGCTGCCTAAACTCTTGAAGTTTCTTTAGAAGCTGGTGCCATCATGTGGAATAAACTGTGCACTGCTGGGTTTTTAAAATATCCTTATTTTCTTCACAAAATTTTCGTTTTAGCAGCTTCAGTTCTTGTTTTAAAAGCAAAAAGGCAAAACTTTTAAGCCTTTTAGGAAAAAATGGCCCTCATGGAAGGGGGAAAAATATTTCTGACTGCCTTCAGGAAGTGTGAGTTTTAAAATAATCGGTTATTGCAGCACATAAATGTTTTGAAATATTTTTGTGAGGAGAAAAATGCTAACAATGCCTAGATTTAGTATAAATAAACTTCATATAATTCTGTGAGATTTTTGTTGTGGTGCAATTACAGTGTTTATTTAATTTTTACCATTTCAGGGTCTCACCCAATGCATTTTCTTGGGTAGTTTTTAATTTGCCAAACCTGTGCCTACACTTCCATGTTGGGATAATGGTGATTAATAATTCAGATTATGAAATGGTTTTGCTTTTTCTTCTCAAACCTTTTATCCTATGTGGGGCTTTTAGGATTCCTGTAACTCCCCTGCTCTCAGTTCTTACTGGAAACTTAGCAAAGGTTTGACATAAATATTTTCAGTTCTCAGAACTTGTTTGAAATATTTTGAGCTGAGAGTTTTACTTTTTGTTTAGTTGCCCTAAAGAAAGGAGTTTCGTTCTTGGAATAATGTTGGATATTGTGCTTATCAATAATTCTGGAAGGACTGGAGACCTTCTTTTGCCTAAAACTGGTGCAAATATTGGGGTTTTTTAAAGCCTTATGTTGATCCTAAGGAAAGAATAAAGCCGGGGAGAGGAAATATTTTTCCCCCTGTATCCCTGGCCTGTTTTCTTAGGATTTGAGGTCATCAAATTGTAATTTTCCATCCATGTGGTTCGTTATCTCAAACCAGTCCTTTCCCAGGGCAGCCTGCCTGCCTTTACTTGTGGAATTAGGTCATTTTATTGGCCCTTCCCTTCCAGGTGAACCTTTGGGATGTGGGCAGTGGGACTGGACTGGAGACTTCCACCAGAAAAGTGGGAAGAGCACTCCCAGAAGGTCTGGCTGTGGTCAGCCACAGGTTAAACCACACTGAGAATTAAAGGAATTCCTGCTGTGAAATGAAATATTTCAGACCTGGTTTTAATTCAGAACTTCACAGTGGTCAAAATACTCAGCAGTGGTGAATGCAACAAAACAGAGATTGAAATATTTCTAGTTTTGTTTTTTAAGATCTATGAATGACGAGATGAAATAGTTGTGGAATAAATATGGAATATTTATTTTATATATGTGTTTGGAATATTTGGTATTTTCAAGTAGCCAAGAGTGAGATTTTAATTGAAGCAATTTGGTATAAATCTAAAAACCTCACCAGCGTTGTGGGGAGAGCTGTGGCAGCCAGAGGTGGGAAATGGGGAGGGAAATGGCTCCTGGATAATAAATTCTCAATCCCTTTTCCCTGCAGTGGCCCAAACCGTGGGCATTACATCACCATCGTGAAGAGCCACGGCTTCTGGCTGCTGTTTGATGATGACATTGTAGAGGTGGGTGAGGAACCACAGAACTCTCAAAAACTCTGATTTCAGCCCATTTTTAGGCTCCTTCCCGTTGCTAACTTGCATTTTATTGCTGCACTTAAGAGCTTCTCACTTTTTTGGGGGTCAGTTTTCACCAACAAATTGTAGAAAAAAATTCTTTTTAGTGATAATATTGAAACAGCTCGAGCAAATTTTTCCTTTTCTGCCAACATATCTGTAGAGACTAATATCCACAATATTTATACATCCACGTATTTCACATAATTATTGAGCAAATACCAAACAGTAGAACAAATGGCACAGCAGAGCTGCTTTTTGTACAGATGAAAATGCTTTGTTTGCCTCAGAGATCCCACAGTCAAGGCCTGATTAAGTGTCTAAATAGCAAAAGCCATGCTTGTGTTGAAATAAAAATGCCAGACATTCCCCATTTTTAGTTTTTTTTTTTAATTTTTGCATGGCTTTGAGCATTAGGGGTGGCTTCCCAGTGTCTGTGTGGTGTCAGCAGTTCCCTTTCTCCCATTTTTATATTTTGGGGGTCGTTTTCCTCTGTTTCTGTCATGGGCCAAGCACAGAATTGTGCCACTTAATTTTGGAAATAGCGTTCACCTCCGTATTTTAAAATGCAAGTATTCTCTGTCTTTTCCATCTAGGAGATGAACTTGACATTTTAAAAGATGTAAAACAACCATCATCTTATTCTGTATTTGTTTTCTACCAATCACTTCTGTGTTGTATCTTCACTTTTAGGGCAAATTTCTGTTTATCTGCACACACTGTTGGCACATTTATAGGTGTGCCAAAAATGGCTTTTAAATAAGTGCTGTCTGTTACTGGGCAGTAAATCCAAGGAGCTGTCACAGGGTGGAAGTAATTCCTCTCTCCTGGAAAAAAACCCACATTTTTTTCCTTTATGCTGCTTTTCTATCTTTAATCATGGCTTGCTATTTTTTTCAAGTTCATCTTCTTTCATAGAATTTATTTAAAATGGTGTAAAAATCCAGCTCTTTGGAGAGTTTACATTCTAGGTGTGCCTACCTAACAAAACAGACCTGAGGAGGTGAGTGCAAAGCCCTTGTTCACAGACACTGCAGCTGAAAGCCCAGGAAAAGGCTTTTCCCCCCCCAAACACAAAAAGCTTTGTTGCATTTTTTGGCAAGTGATGTGAATGAACAGCTCCAAACTGAAAAGAGGAAGGAGTTTGTCCTCATTACCCACTAAATGTCAGCAGTGGGGAAGGCAGATTTATTTGTCTGTTAGGATTTCATTGGAGGGCCAACTCTCAATTAAATTGGAGACTGATGATCAGCAAACATCCTGCAGCATGTGTGGGAAAGCAGCAAATCCAGGGGGCAAATCAGTCCAAGGGGGATCCTGAGCCAAGCAAAATGAAGTGAGAAACCCGAGTCAATGAGCTCTGGCTGATTTGAATTTGACATTTGTCACCAGAGCAGGCAGGGGATGCATCCCAGTGCCAGTGTTTACCTGGGAACATCCATCCACGGAGCTCTCCACACTGAGGGGAGGCACAGAATGGCTTTGCTTAAAAGTTAACTCAGAGATTTGAGTGCTGGGAGTGGGATTCCAGGATTGGATTTGGTTTGGAGATCCAGAAGAGATGTCTGGAAATGAGCAACAGGATGTTTAATCTCAGTTAGTAAGAAATACCATTTTTAATGCCAGGTGAGGCTGCAGCATCCTGAAAGTTGTCGCTTTAGAGTAACAACCATTCCCCTAAAGCTACAACTGGGTAAAACCCAGTAAAACTAGGTAAAACCATATCTGGTCAAGAAAGAATGGGAAGAAGAGAATCTATATAATCCCCTTTCAGTTCCCCTCCGTTTTCCGTGGATAGTGAAATTAAAGAAGGAAGTCAGCTTTGCTGCACTGAAACTAAAAATATCTGTGGCATGAATTAATGTGGATCAAATGTTTGAGTTGCATTCAGAATGAGTAGTGGAAATAGGCTTGATTGCATGGCAAGTGAGTTGGCACTTAAAATAAACTGTGTTTGACTTGTCTGCTAAATATACTGCAGGAGCTGAGGCGTGTTCTTCCACTATATTCCTGGTGAAATGTGGCTCTCACAGTCTGTAGTAACGTTATGTTAATAAATGGTGTGAAAATGCACCAGCCTCAGGAGGGGATTTCAGCTTCCCCTCGCTCCTTGGATGGAGAAAAGACAAAACATCTCTTTGGGAGGGGTTTTTTCCCCCCCTCTGTATTTTTTTAACAGAAGGTGTTTAACAAAGCTGTTCAAGAGAGAATTTCTGCAGTCGATGCGTCTTCTGAAAACTCAGGTCTGGTTTTGTTTGTGCTGGGAAAAGGCTGGTCCCAGCTCACTGTTGTTTGGCAGTGCCACGTGGAGAAGCCAGTGCTGCTGAGCTTGTGGTGATGCCAAAATCTGGTCAGTGAGCAGTGATTTCACACTCCCCAGATGGGTCCTGCAGGAGGCACAGCAGGGGCTCTCTCTTTTAAGATGTAACCACAGGTTGGTCTCTGCTCCTCCTGAGCAGGGCAGGTGTTCAACCCAGAGCTTCTTGTGTTTGGAAGATTTCTTGACTTCCTCAGCTTTATTCCTTGGGAATAACGGGAAACTTGAGGCTCATTTTCTCAAAAAATTCAGGCTCCCTCTGCCTCTCATTTCTGTGGATCCTAAAGGTATTTTTAAAAAGAGTCCTAAAGGTATTTTTAAAAAGAGTCCTAAAGGTATTAAAAAGCTCCATCCCAGGGGGGTGCTGAGCAGCACAGGTGCCTGGGAATGTTTTATTCCAGTCTCTGGACTGCAGGATCCAGCTCACTGATGGGAAGCCAGTTGTGCTCAGGAGCTGGATCAGGACATGTGGAACTTGAATCTTTAAAAACCCCTTAAAATGCCCTCCAGTTGCTGGTGGGAGTATGAGAGCAAAGCAGCTTTTCTGCACAGAGGTCACAACCTGAAATAAAAGCAGATTTTCATTCTATTAGTACAGCAAATCATCATTTTTCTTGAAACACAAACCTTGGGATAATATTCCAGGAGGCTTTGCCAGCAGATCCCAAGGAAGGAGAGCTCTCTTATGACCGAAAATCATAATTAGATGAGATCCACAGAACTCAGGTAGCACTTGAAGGACTTCTTTTCTTAAAAGGCTCACAATAACTTGGAAATCTGGAGTTATTTTAGCTGAATTTTCAATCTCCACAACATGTACTTGAAGCTGTGCAAAAACCTTCTTGACTGCTTTTTTAAAATTATAAAATAATTTAATTATAAAATAATTTAATTATAAAACACTCAGGCAAGGTACCACCAGTCTGAGAAAAGCAAATGTAAAAATGCGAAGTGGTCCTTTAAGGATCCATTTTCCTGGATCACTTTTTTTGTAGTCCAGCTTAAGAGTGCACCCCTTCTGAGAAGTTTGTTATTTCATCCTGATTTTGTGGTTTTTTTCAAGAGTCACTAAGTGGGAGCAAATGTTTTGTTGGATTGAATGATGTTGAGGTGTCGCTGTGTCAGCACTGCTTGGCTTTCCAGATCACCTCCAAGAACTGGGGATATAATGCTTTATCTGGGAAAAGGCTTTTAGGGTGGTCTTGTGATTGAAGCTAATTAAAACTTCCATTAATTTGCAGAAAATTGACGCCCAGGCCATTGAAGAATTCTATGGGTTAACATCAGACATTTCCAAAAACTCCGAGTCTGGATATATCCTCTTCTACCAGTCCAGGGACTGAGACAGGAGACACTAAATGGACACAAGGAAAAAGGGATCAAGCTATGTCCGAGTGGAACATCTTTGTGCCAGCTGAAGCAGTTCCTCGGTGTTGCTGTAGGACCAGGACAGCTCCAGGGGGGAGGAGAGAGGTCCCTCCCTGCCCTTTTTGGAGGATTAGTGCTGAACTTCTGACAAGAAGAGCTTTCGTTCCAGTTTTCTTTCTGGGCTTTTTTTTTTTTTTCACGTGTTATCTTCCAAAATCTGTGTTACCTCTACTTGAAACCCGGCTGCTTGTTTGTTCATGAACTCCAGAAGAGATTTCAAAGTAGCATTGTAGGATTTTTACCATTTAAACTTGGCCTGAGGCTATACCTTGGTTTCTGCCATCGTTTTTCTGTATTTTAGCAGAACGATTTCAATATTCAGTGTCAGCTGAAGGCATATTTTAGGATATGAGCAGCAGCTGGTTGCTGGATATTTTTGGTGACTCAGACTTGAGAAGCAGTACAAAGCTAAGACATATTGGAAATGTCAAGTCTGTCATTTTTATAAAGAAAAAGCAGACAAACCCCTCTCTCTCTGCAGCTTTGTAAACCTCCCCATCCTGCATCCTCTTGGGTTTAGAGAGCACCGACAGCACTGCTTCTTTTTGTACTCTGATTTGTGCTGCTCCGTTTCTCCTGCAGAAGGCAGGGAGCGGTCTCCACATCCAGCCTCTCCTGCTGTGCATTTCCCTTTGGAAGCTGCAGTTTGGCCCCCAGGCCCCGTTGCTGCAGGTTCCAGGGGAGCAGAGCAGCCCTTACCTGTCAAAGACCATCTCTGCCATAGAAAAGTTGGGGAGTTCCAGCCTTTCTTGGAGCTGTTGCATAAACCAAAAGTGCCCTCATTCTGAAGCAGGATCTGTTCCACATTTCACTCAATTCCCAGCAAACTGATGCAAGTTGCATTTTGAATCTACGCTAATCCACAGAAACAGCACTAATTGGGAAGGGTTAACCAAGGGAAAGGGGTTATTAGGGAACTAATCCAGGAGTTCTGAGCCTTCAAGGTGATGAACAGGTGAGAAGCAGCCCACCAGACATTACCTGGTCAGTGTTCCAGTCATTGGTGGTGATGTTTGTCTCCATCTGGGAATCAAAACAGCCCCTAAAATGCTTCTGATTGTTTTACCTCTCTAGGCCTTGCTTCCCAGGGGAAATTGTTGGTCTTTTGAAGACTGAAATGAAGCAATTCTTATCTGTTACGTGTACGTGTTATAATCTCAAGGATAACCAGGAAGAAAAGACTTAAGGGAGTTTGTGAGAAATCTCAGAAAATCTCGTGCAAGTTGCTTTTGGAGAAGTCCTGTTGCTGTGCCAAAGCTTGTCACAGCTGGCTCCAGCCTCCCAGTGGGAATGAGTTTTGCTGTCCCCCAGTGCTTGTTGTTCTTGAGGATCTTTAACTTATGCAATTCTGTGGCTTGTGCAGGATATTCAATATTTTACCAAAACACTGTCCTCAGGAAAGCAGCATTTCCCAGTTCCTCGTGCTGCCTGTGTCTGTTCCTCCCTCTCATGAATTAACTCCTGCCTTCAAAATGCAAATGAACCATTGCCATTGGATTCCAGCTGGGTCCAGCTTCCATTCTCCTGGCACATAAAAGGTGGACGTTGGGTTTTTTTAATGATTTTTTATTATACAGAGTACTGTCATTTTAAGAGACACATTCAACAGCAGCAAAATGTTCTTGTCATCTTGTTCCTGTTGTGTGACAATTGTTCCTGGCTAAGAGTCTTCTCCACACACAAGCTGTGAGTCCTCTCCTGGTGATGCCACCAGAGATTGTCATCACTGAATCTTGCAAAAAAAAAAAAAAAAGGAAAAAAAATTAAAAAAAAAAAAAGAGAGCACTGAGTTAAAAATAATCTAAACAGTAAATACAAAAAGTAATGTAGTACACTAGACATGTATTTTGTATATCTGGTGATACCTTTTTACAAATAAAATACCTGACTGAGAGATAATATTGAAAGATATATACTATAGATTAAAAACTGTTCAAAGTGCACTTTTGCTACAGATTTCTAAGGAGACTGAAAGGAATGAAATGGGAAGAGAATGATGTGAAGTTACTCCTGTATAATAAATGACCCCACCTGTCTCCAATAAAGGTCCTTATGATCAAACCCAAAGGCTTTTCCTTGAACTGCAAAACTCCAAGGCAGAATTTCCCTCCTCAGCTTCTCCCACGCTGAGGGGTCCTGGCCCTGCTGGATCTGCATTCCTGTAACCTGTGCAGAAGTGGGTCAGAGCAGGAGGATTGAATAATTCAGTGTCAGAGATTGCAGCTGCTGTGCTGGGCAAGCAGAGAGGGGTTACCCAGGGCCTCTCCCTGCCCCCATCCCCGTGCTGCTGTTCCTCCATCCCTCCACACCCCCTGGAGCTCTGCTGCTGCCTTTCCCTGGGATTTCTTCTCCCTTTTCCCCTCCTGTGTTGGACTCCCTAAGACTTTGTTGCAAATATCATCTGACTGATCTGGAACAGAGACATTTAAGAGCAAAAATAGGAGCCTGTGCTTGGAGCTGTTGAGGTTCATGGCAGGACAGGTCTTCATTTCTGTGTGGTTCACTGCAGTTCACCTTTGCACAGGGAAAATGGGATCAGTGTCTGCTCCTGTGGGTAGGAATTTATGGGAATGTAATGCAGTAGGAGCCAGGGAGATTGGAAGATGGCAGCTGCTCTGTAAAACCACGTTGTAAATCCCAAATGCTGGCTGGTCCTTGTCCTGCTGGATCACCTTAGCAATAAATAAATTTTATTCACTGGAGCTAATTTTAACTCCAGTGAACGTGAGTTGGACTTGCAGGAAGAGCATTCCCTGGAAATAACTTCAGTGGGAGAAAACAAAGAAGGGCTGAAAGCAAAGTGCTTTGAGCTTTGAGTGGCAGCAGGGCAGGAGTGATGCTGGGATTCGGGAGCTGGGATTTGGGAGCTGGGATTGTCACTGCAGCGAGGGTGGAGACCATCCCATGGTTGTTATTTCTCTATGAAATAATATTTTGCCTCAAATTCCACGGATCCTGCAGTGTTAGTGGAGAGGCTCTGCCCTCAGGCCTGCAGCTCAGAGGTGCTTTCTGACCTGCTGGGGGTGCTCAGCCTGTTCTGGTTACCAGCAGGAGCTGCTGAAGTCCCCGTGCCAGCTCGGTTTAGGAGATACTTAAAACAAATCCCGTTTGATTGGTACAAGAAAGAAAATAGACTGACACAGGCCCCTGAGACAAGTGAAACCTTCCCATTGTGGCATTTAGCAAAAGGAAACAATCCCTGAAACGTAATTAATTGCCAACATGTAATGTCCTGCTGGCGTTTGCTCTCGCTGCACTGATGAACCTCGGGGCTGCTGCTGCCCTGCTTCCCTCCTGCTCCTGCAAACCCAGGCCTGGCTATGGGATTTGTGTGGTCCCCTGGCTGGGATGAGATGTCTGGGAGTGAGAGCTCGGGGTGGGGAAGGTTAGGAATGAAGCAGTGGCAGTGGGGTGGTGCCAGGGTCATCCTGTCCTTCTGTTCCGCAGGCAAAACTGCCAAGGGAATGGTTTGATCCTTTACGCATCATTTGTGTCAGAATGAACGGCCTCAAAGTGACACAGGGGCGGTTTAGGTGGGATATTGGGGGATATTGGGAAGGAATTCCTGGCTGTGAGGGGGGGCAGGCCCTGGCACAGGGTGCCCAGAGCAGCTGTGGCTGCCCCTGGATCCCTGGCAGTGCCCAAGGCCAGGTTGGACGGGGCTTGGAGCTCCCTGGGACAGTGGGAGGTGTCCCTGTCCCTGCCCATGGCAGGGGTGGATTGGGATGATCCTTAAGGTCCCTTCCAACCCCTTCCCTCCCTGACGATGCTTGTTGGGATCTGCTGGAGTGTGGGGGATGTTTCTGCAGCCGGCAGGAGAGAGAAGGCTGGGAAGGGAAGGATGAATTAATTACACAGCAGCAGCAGCAGCCTGTTAAATATTTGAGTTGCTAATAAGGAGCACATTCAGTGGCTGTCAGTTGTTTTAAAAGCTCCTAAATACAAATAACAAACACAAATACAAAGCACTGCAGCGGCTGCAATGCTTCAGCATTTGTGTAAAATCAATTAAAAATACTCAAATAGTCCCAGCTGGGTCTTCCCTGGTGGTTTCCAAGTCCCAGCAGGGTGAAGGAAGGGCAGAAGGACAAGGATGGGGGTTGAGAGCTGCGTTTGGAGTCGGGAACATCCCAGATCTCCCTGAGTTCATTTTGTTTTCAAATGTTTTTTACCTGGAGTGAGCTGCTGTGGCAGAATGTGTTGTGTGAGGGATGCTGAGGTGGAAAAGAGACATTTCCTTGGATTTAAGGCCTGGAATTAGAAGGGACAAGCCAAGAACTGGGCTGAACCCGGGGCTGCTGCTGCCACCAGCCCATGGCAGGCTGAGGATGAGGCCAAATGCAGCTGAAGTTTGTGTGTCCCTGAAGTAGCAGGCGGAGTTCAGCAGGAGCTGAGTGGATTTGGTAGTGATTAATTGCCCTAATTAGCGCTCGATTAAGAGCTTTTGTTTCTTTCTCTGAGAAGCAGCCACAGCTCCTCCAGCAAATCATTGCCAGGCAGAAAGCAGGGATGGGATGCCCCAAAGGAAGGAGAATCCCATCTGTCAGTGCTGCTGTGCAGGACCAAGCTGTGTCCAGAGGCACTTGGGACCTCAGGGTTAGTACCTTGGAGATCTCTGTGGGATAGAGCCCAGTCACAGCCAGCAGGGAAGGCGTGTCCAGGCAGGAATCTCACGATGAGAACACAGACCTCATGGGACCTCCTTGTCTGGAGTCCTTTGCATCCCCCACGGTTTGGGTCTGCTGGTTCTTTCGGATGATTTGAAATGCCCTGGATATTTTGGAAGCATCAGCTGCACAGAGGTGTCCTCGCAGGTTGTGGGGACCCTGTGGGGACTGTGGCAGGTGGGAAGTTCCATCTCTGCATCCCAGAGAGTCCCTGGAAAATGAAACCCATGTTGTGTCCAGCCCACAGCAGTAAAAGGCTCTCGTTCCCCATCGCCTGGACAGGCTGAGGTAAGACATTTCAGTATTTTGCTCCATTAGGAAACTGCTCCAGGTCTCTTTGCTCCCACCCTCAGCTCCTCCTCAGCAAATTCCCAGGGAATTGCACGAGGCAGCACGTGGGGGTGATGAGGGAAAAGGGTTACTCTTGGCCATCCTTCCCGAGTCCTCTTTTTGCATTTTTTCTTTTCTTTTTTTCCTGAACGTTAAACTGTTCATTTTCAGATTTTGAGTCACAATATTTCTCTGAGTGAAAGGCCACGAGTCTGGAAAAAATCCAGTTTATTCCTTCAGAATTCTCTGCCATCATTTCAGCCCGAAAGAGCCAAAGCAGAGCTGGGACCTGCTGCTGATGGGGATGGAGGGACAGCCCTGACACCTCCGGGGTGCTGAGGGTGCTCATCCCCTTCCAGAGCCTCCTGCCGGGTGCTCAGGGTGTCCCTGGAATGTGGGGACAAATGTGGGTTGGTGAGGATCAGGAAGGGGCATTAAGGGGTGTCCAAAGTCACCAGACAGAGCCAAATGGAATTATTGTCATTAACTCACCCCTGGGGAGGAGTAAAGTGAAAAAATGAATGGAGATTTTACCTCTTTTTCCCTGGTTTCTCACGGATGGTGTAAAACTGAACCTAAACCCAGGTTTAAATTGTTGGGACCTCTCAATTTCTTGAACCTCAGAACCTCAGACCCAGCAGAAAAGCCAAGCTTTGGTTTTGGTCGCTGGCTTTGGGAACAGCGATTTCCCCGCGCTGTTCCCGCAGAGTTGGAGCCGAGTGCTGGGGGCAGTGACTCGGGGACAGAAGGATTCCCGGGGGAGCTGGCGGCCGCGTTCTCTTCTAAAAATATCTCCAACAAAAGCTCGAACCGCTCCGAAACAACGCAGGGAAGGAGCGGGATGCGATGCCGGGCTCCGGCTGCGGGGCTGGGATTGGGGCAGGGGAGATGTGTCCGTCCTTGGACACCGAGCTGCCCGAGCCCGGGGATAAACGGGCTGTGCTGGGAGGGAGCGGCAGCAGAGCATCCTCGGAGGAGCTGGCAGCGCTGGGAAAACGGGAAGGGAAAAATAAGAGCCGGGGTGATTTTTGTGTGGTCGCGTCCCAGCCGTGGCTCCCAGTACCGGTACTGGGAGGAGCCGTGGCTGACTGGAGGTGGCTCCCTCACCCCTCCTCGAGCGCTGCCGAGGTGTGTTCTGCTCCCTGAGGCTGCAAAGTGGCTCCTGGAGTTGTTTTTTTTTTTCCTTCGCAGGGAGGAAAGAAAATATTCCCTCTGCCCTGCACCTTCCCCGGGCGTGTTTAAGCATTCTCCTGTTAGTCACATTCCCAAGAAAAGCAAACGCTGCGGGATGCTGAGTGACAGCTCCTGGAGAACTGGCGCTAATTTTATCTCAGCACTGAAA
>VWZW01007543.1:728722-747786 GCA_013397115.1 Edolisoma coerulescens
TTCCCCCCCCACCCCCAAAAATGTGACTGGGGCAGGGCTGGCGGTGCGGGGGTGGCGAGGGCAGCTGGGGTGCCCTGCACCCCAAAGTCTGGGAGGCCGAGGAAGGGCTCTCCTCGTCCAGCTGGGACAATGGGGTGCTGCTTTCCCCCCTTCCACACGGATTGTTTACATGGGGTGGGATTTTCATCCAAAGAGGGGTCCAGGCTTGCTGGAGTCCCCAAGAGGGAATCACCACCATGTCATTGCCGATGCTGCCGGCTTACCTTGCTTCGTTAGAGAAGAGCCAGGCCCCGACATTCCTGTGCTGCGTGATGTGCTTTGTGGGGTTAGCCAGACCGTGATGAAGTGTCCTTTATCCTGTGCTTTCTTCTGGCCGGGAGGTGGAATCGTGCATTCCCTGAAAAAGCAAGCAAGAACCCAAGCAACCCCCGGAGAGAGGGCAGGGCTGGGGGTGGGACAGCCAGGGTGGCTCAGGGCACAGGGCGAGTGCTGCCCAGGGTCCACCTGGCATGGGAGGCTTGGGAGCCCCTCCAGCAGCTGGGTCTGGCACCCAAACATTCTGCTTTGCTGTAGAGAAATTGCTGTGATGTAGGAGATGGGCTTCAACAAGGGTGTGTAGTGCCAGGACAGGGGGAATGGCTTCCCAGTGCCAGAGGGCAGGGATGGATGGGATATTGGGAAGGAATTCCTCCCTGGGAGGGTGGGCAGGCCCTGGCACAGGGTGCCCGGAGAAGCTGGGGCTGCCCCTGGATCCCTGGCAGTGTCCAAGGCCAGGCTGGATGGGGCTTGGAGCAGCCTGGGATAGCAGAAGGGATGTTCTTGCTTTGAGAGGCTGCAGAGGGTGCGGAGTCCCTTTCTGGCTGGGTACAGACAGACCCAGGTGGGTTTTGTCTCTGGATCTGTGCAATGAATCTCTCGCTCCTCAGAGTTCCGTGCATATGAGAAAGCTCTGAATCTCCCAAGTGTGCCTGGGGCTTGGACTTGGTGTCTACCTGTGAAAGGTGGCCAGACTCTGAGTTTTTACTTTTTGTAGGTTTGGGTTTGTTTTTTTTTTTTTCATTTCCTTTCTCTGATGAATACCTTGGAGAATGGGCAGTAGGCACAACGTTGAACCAATGTAAGTTTAAAAGTAAATATATATATAAGAAAGACTAATATTTATACAAACACTTTACTCATCCTATTTCTTCTGGTTTCTTAAGTGCAGCCAGGTCCTTGCAGTTCCTCAGTGTGAAAACTCAATAGCTTAAACCCTTTTTTGAAACATTGTGAGCGTTTGAAATGTTTTTATACAACCACCCCAGCTAGAAGACAGGATTTGTTTCTCTGGGCAGCTCATTTTGTATCTTTGGATGGAAGGTAATTTAACTAACCGGCTCTAGAGAAACCTTGACACGAAAATAGTTGCCTTTTCTTGGCTTTCCAGTAAATTCCCTGTTGCAGAAGAGCTTGATTTTAACAATGTTCTTTTTGGAGTGTAGCTGCTTACTTAAAACATGTCTCAGTTTGAGGGATACATTGAGAAGCTTTGCCAAAGCAAAGAAGGATCCATGGAAAAAAAATTCTCCCTGTGGCCCTCCACAGCAAGAGGAGAAAGATTTGGGATGTGAGGAGCTAAAGCTGAGAACACAGCCCCTGCCAGACCGAGGTTAAGAGCAGGTGGGGATGGCCTTGCTCACCCAAACACATTTTCAGCCACTTTGGCAAAGGCAAACTCTGAATTCTGGTCCCTGGCTGCACTGGCCCAGCTCACAGTCAGCATCAGGATGTGGCACCAACCTATTCCATGCTCAGAGTTACTGAAAAATAATGATCTCATTTCTTTTCATGTGATGGTCCAGCACCTCTCTCTTTGCGGTGTTACAGCTGCCCATAGAAGTTGTTAAAAACACTCATTAGGTTTCAGGAAAAGTCTCAAGAAATGTCCTCTAAAAAAACCCATTTTGATAAACTGGCACTTTTGCAGTCATTCCCCTAAATAGAAATAGTGCAATTTCCAGATGGTTTTTTTTTTTTTTTTTGCTGTTTTTCCTCTCCTATTTTACCAGAGGAAAGAGGGGAAATGAGAAGTGAAGAAGAAGATAAAGAGGTTTAGGTTCACCTGCCACCCGTTGCCTTGTGGAAACCTCTGGCCATTTTACTGCACCTTTGCTCCAGTGCTTTGGTTTGGGGTTGGTTTTGTTCTGGTTTCGTTTTCCACAGAGAAAACCTTTTCCTGGAAAAGTTTGGAGTGGCAATGTTGGACATCAGTGGGGATGCTGGATTTTGGAGCCTCCCTACGCCGAACACCAGGAGAGTTAATGTAAAACCTTAAATCCCTTACCAAGGCAGCATTGCCGTGGGCAGGGTGGGAATGCCCTGGTGTTTGGGGCTGGCTTTGGGATGTGTTTAGTGTGGAATTCAGGACCTCTGGATGAGGTTCCAGTGCCATAAACAGGGAGCAGCTCCCATGAATGTAATGGTACCACACATGGATGAGGCACCAATGGTGAGGGAATCACTGGTCAACAAAATTGGGGTTTCCAGCTGGTTTTCAGCACAGTGAATCCTCTGGGCATTCACTGAGGATCCAAAATTTGGTGAAAAGAGCCCAGCAGCCCCTGTCCACCTCCTGGGCACCACCAGAAGGGCACGGAGCGACTGGAGAACATCCCAGTGCTCCCTGTTTTCTGATGCTGGATATACAGGGGGGCCTCCTCCAGCTGGGATTCTGTATCACTGTTAAACTGAGGTCTCTAAAAGCCTGTGATTTAATGCTTGTGCTTCCCAGCTGATACAAGGGGGCAGTGGCAGTCCTGCAAAGCACAGGGTCTTTGGCTCATTGGAAATTTGCAGGTGTCCTTGGATTTCCAGAGAGTCTCCACGGCCACTCCAGGCGGGAACTGGACCTGCCTGGAGAGGGCTGGTGGGTGTTTGGTTGAGAAGAACTCCCTGTCCTCACCCTGGCTGGGATTGTGCCACTGTATCTTCAAACTCTGAGCTTTGCAAATAGCTTCTGATAAAGGATGAAAGGCCAGAGCCAGGCTGGGCTTAGATTCTTGTCACTTCTGGACTCTCCAGGAGCTGGTCTGGATCCACAGCAGCAGGAATGGGCAGAAAACTGGTCCTGGGTAATTACAGGTGGTGTCCAACCAGCCCTGAGCCTATGGCAGGGATCAACACAGCCAGGGCAATGAATCCACTGCTTATTTGCTGATTTATTTACAGGTTTCTGGGTGCCTTTGGCTTTTCCACCACGAGCTGGTGGTCAGCAGAATGTAAATGTGAAAAGCTTTTGGTGTTGGTGCTTGGCTGGTTGGGTTGAGGGGATGAGGAAGAGAAAGAAGGAGAAAATGTGCCTGGAATACACTGTGACAAGGCCAGGGCCACCGTGGGGTGGGATGTAACCACAGCTGCCCTGAGGTTCATGGAGATGTGCCAGGGTTGGGGGGAGCTTGTGCATTCACAACAAGCCCTTGTCCCTGTCCTAGCGTGAGAAATTAAAAAAAAAAAAAAAAACACAACCAAAAAAACCCCCAAATCAAATTAAAATCCACCAACAAAGCTGCTTAATTTTATTTTGGGGTTTGTTTTCTTTTTTCCTTTTCCATTTTGGTCAGTTTGGGCCTCTGAGCAGTGAAAATGTCTCTCTTTAGCCAACTTCGTGTCAGTAACCAGCATGAAAGACCTCAAGGGTCTCGGCCCTGATGTGGCAGCCCCAGTTTGTCCACACCAGAGAGTTTTAATTGAACTGCGAACGAACCCCCAAGAACCCATTACTGTTCTCATTAGGTGATGAAGTACCTCTTTCTTGCAGAAGCATCAAATTTGGGGTGGGTGGACCTTGTTGGTACTCACTTGTACTGGTGTGTCCTGAGCAGCATCGAGCCTCGCGTCATTAACGCTAAATTAATCACTTCTAATTGTCGGGAGTAATTGTTGAATGCACACGGCATTTCCTTGTAATCCCTCCCATCCACGCTCACCCTTCCCTCGTGGTGAGGTGAGGCAGGTTCACCTGGACCATTTGCACCTCTTCTGTTCCCAGTGCAGCTGCCCTCTGCAAACCCCCCCCAGCCCACCCTTCCCGCTGTCCCTGCAACCCCGGGAATGGGAATTCCCATTCCCACTGGAAAACCCTGCCATACAGAGCAGCACAGAGGGAAAACGGGGTTTGCAGCAGAGAAGACCCAAGTCAGACAGATGGCCCGGAGCTCTTTGTTCCCTGACTCTGAGGGGTGTGAATAAATTGGCTCCAGCTCCAGGGGTGACAGTTGCCTTCACAGAGCCCTCTGGATGCAGCTGTGTCTGTTCCAGGGTTATCCCTTCCCGACGGGAGGGTGCTGCAGCGGGCAGGGCTGGGTGTCTGACAGCAGCACCTCCTGTCCCTGCCTGCTGAAACCACAAGCACAGGTTTATGGCCTTATTGCAGGCTCTGGGAGCTGGGAAGCAGCTGGCTCGTCCCTGGAAAAGCTTTTTTTTCCAGCTGGGCAGCGTCTGGCTGAGGGTGGGGGGCAGTGCTGGCTGCAGCCCTGGGCTCTGCCTTTGCTCTGCACCGCAGGGACAAGGACTGGGCTGGTGTGGGATGTCCCCTGGGAGCAGCTCAGAGCACATCAGCCCCCGGGATAAGGAGCATCCTCCCTGCGAAGGGAATCCTCCAGCCCGGAGGCAGGGACGAGTTTCTGGTGGCAAAGCCCAGCAGGGAATTCCCCCGGAGGCAGAGCCTGCTCTGTGCTCACCCCGCTGGGGCTCTGAACCCCCGCTCACGCTGGCCAGGCTTCTGGAGTCGCTGCCAGCAGCACAGACGGACAGGATGGGAATCAACCATCCCCATTCCCTGCCTCCCATCCTACCCGAGCCCCCAGCAACGAGGCTGCTCCGCAGCAATCAGGACAGCGCCTTGTTTTGCTGTCAGTGTTGTCATGAGCCTTTTAACTTGACTGGGAAAGCTGATCTCAAAGGAAAATGTACAGTTATCATTCAACTATGGTTAAATCAAGCCCCTTCGATGCACTTTATGACCGAGTGAAAACAAATCAATGCTGTTATTGCACTGTATCTCTATTGTGTATAATATTATACATTCATCTGTAAGAGTAATTTATTTTTATTACTGTAAATAAAACTGTTGAAGTGATTTGTCAGGAGGATATCCAAAAATAGGGGGAGGGGGGGGTAAAATTAAAACCTTTGAAGATCTGGGCTCCTGTCCCAGGTATGTGCCATGCTCTGTGTGTCTGTGTTTTTATTTCAGAGTCCAGAACAGGTCTCTGCTTTCCCTCACCCGGGGTCTGGGTTTCCCCAGGGATCAGGAGGAGCTGGATGAGGACAAGAACTGCTGGAGACACGGAGGGGTTGGGAAGGAACAGCTCCTGCTGCTCCGAGCCTCCCAAGCACAGACAGAGCTTTCCCATCAGCAAACCATCCCCTGCCCTCCGATCAGCCGGGCAGCCAGGGATTAAATACCCTCGGGAATTAATTGATCTTCGAGTGTTTGATTCTCCAAACGAAGGGTTTTAGAGGGATCACAGCTTTCTGCTGCTCCTTCTGTGCCCCGGCCTCTACCAGAGGAGGGAGCATCACAGGGCTGATTAACTCACAGCAAAGGACAGGCAGACAAAAAACCAAACCCGAATCTACTGTAACCTCTTAAAATCTTTATTAATTTTTTTCCTTTACTTTTTTTTTTCTTTTTTCTTTTTTTTTTTTAATTTAATTAGCACATGCATAAAGTGTCAACAGTTCGGGGTTAAGATGACATCTCTTGAACAAATGTAGTTACAAGCGGTGCCTCGGCTCGCTCCAGGTTTCCTCTCTGCCCTGTACAGAAGGAAGCTCGAGCTGCGACCGACGCCGTCCCTACCTTTCCTCACCACAGGCAGAACCCACAACACTGGGGAGAAATACACTTGTTCACACGTAGCAACTGGGCAGGGGAGATAGAGACGGGCAGCAACATCTACTCACCTACTGACTAAGTGCACATGGTTACAGACCCCAGCGGGCAGTGAACGTCTCCTTCGTTAGTCTCGGCTCTGTAAGAACGGGAATCAGCCATGGCCTGGAGCGGGTGAGCCTCCCTTGGGAAGGTGCCTGTCTCCCATCAGCTCCTTCTACCAGGTGGCCAATCTAAGGAGATGGAGTAATTCTTCTGCTGGGATTAAAAAACGAGCCTGCTGCAGGAGCATCGGGGCAGCCCTGCTGGTGCCGAGGTGTCCCTGTCCCCTCTGTGCCACCCCTGCACAAAGAGCTGGAGCCAACCTCCACAAAGAGCAGCCCAAGCCCTGGCTCTGGGCCCTGCGTGTGATCAGGTGGTGCCAGAAGGGGAGAAAACTGCTTTGAAAATGCCCATCTGGAGCTGGCAGCTCTCTGATGCTCTGCTTTGGGAGGGTTGGTGCCCCACTGCCCCAGGAGGCCTCCTGAGCTCAGAGTTTGGGTAGTGCAGAGGGGGCTTGGGGGGTCTGAGGTGCTTTGATCAGCAGGGCACAGGAGATGATCCTCACCTGTCTTCAATTCCCCCCAAAATAACTCTCCCACAGCACCTGGCCTCACCCAGAGGTGTTTGTGCTCCTGCTGGCTCAGAAGGGGATGGAAAACTGGAACGAGGTGGCTCCTGTCCTGCTGCAGCAGCTGGCACTGTCCCAGCAGCCCTGGGCTCCTGGGAGGAGGAGGAGGAGCAGGAGGAGGAGGAAGGCTCTCCTGAATGCTTGCCCCATGACAGCAGCAACCCCACAGCACGTGCATGTCCCACAGCACAGCGGTGACAGGGTTTGTCCCCTCCCCACACCCCCCATGTCCTCTGGGGACTGTCCCCGTGCCAGAGGTGCAGCACTGCCGTGTGCCCCCAAAGGTTTCCTTGGGCTGGCCAAGATGGGAGTGAAAACTGCTCCCCAAGCCCCTCCTGGGGAAGGAGGCATCCCGGAGGATCCCATGGGGTCTGGGCAGCTCCAGGTTTCCACCTCAGGTGAGCTCTGCCCGTTCCCAGCACCCACCCCGGGCAGCTCCCTGGCCGTGCCAGAGGGACCTCCAGGAAAGGCATTCGTGTCCTGAGGAGCTGCCCTGGCCCCCACGGTGCTCCCAGCAGGAATGCTGGATCCAAGCCCTCTGTGACACCTGAGAGCAGAGGGCAGGAAGGTGCCAGCACAGCCCAGCATCACCCCAAACTCCTGCTGGGCACACCCCACTTCAGATCCCCCAAAAGAGTCAGGCAGCCCCAAAATTAAGGAAGTCTGTTAAGGTCAGGAGCCATCACCCCTAAAATGTCCTAAAAATGGGTTTTGAAGTAAAGGGGTTTTTTTTCTTGGTGGGGATTTGAGCAGGTGGGATGGGACTTGAGGCAAGCTGGGCCCGTGGAAGGTGTCCCTGCCCGTGGCAGGGGGTGGAAACCAGACTGGAAATCCAAACAGTTCTGGGATTCTATGATTTTCTTTCTTTTCCTGATCTGCTCTGACCCAAGACAAAAAAACACCACAAAGACCAGCCCAATTTGTGGAAAACTGGCCACAACTACAGGTAGAGCTGAAACACCTCAGTGTAAAATTAAATTTGGAGGGGGAGCAGTGAGGGGGGTGTTGATGCTCATGACGATGATTTCTGGAGACCCGGCCGGGCTCTGCCAAAGCTGCTCCTGCTGCCAGCAGGAAATCACCAGCTCTCCATGGGCATCACAGCAATGTCCCTGGCTCCAAGTCCTCTTCCTTTCTACCACAAGACTTTCATGGCTTTCCCATGGCAAAAGTGATTTTCCATGAGGCATCAGGCTTGCACCAGCACCGGGAAGAGGTGAAAATCAATGGGATTTGAAACAGTTGAGCTGGGGAGGGGCCTCCAGGGACAAAACCACCTCCTATAGGGGTAAGAGACCCCTTCCTTGCTGTTCTGGGGGTGATGTGATTATTGCTTTTCCTGCAGTTTCCTGGGATCTGATTTTTGGAAGTGGTTCTGGTGGCACCTGCTTCATTCTGGTGCTGACTGACTGGGAAGCGCTGCTGTGTCCGACCTTCCCTCGAGGTCCGAGGGGAGGAAAGGGAACAGTTTATCCTTCTGGAAATCACGTGTGAGATGTTTGTTTGCTTTTTAGTTTTGGGGGTGGGGTTTTTTTTTGTTGTTTGTTTCTTTTTAGATTTTTTTTTAGATTTTATTTTTAGATTTCTCAACGGAGCCGCCCCAAATCAGAGGCTCAATTTTCAATTGTCCACCTTAATGGTTTAGTCATTGCAACCCGTGGATCATGAATGGTCCAGAGGAGCTTTTAACTATTGAAACACAGCAGTAACAGCTGTGAGTTCCCTTCCTTCCCTCTCAGATTATTCTGCAGCACGTTTTATCTTTATTATACTTGAGGGACAACACCAAAACCAAGGGTGTTGAAGAAGCCAAGTCCAGCCTTAAGTTTGTCACTGGAGTAAAAGCTTCCCAAGGTGAAACAGCTGCAAAAGCAGGAGCTCTTGTGGGATGGGATGATTGCTCCTCTCTAGGTCTCTTCCCTAGGGTGGAAAATTAGGAATTGGAAGCTGCCCAATCCATTTTTCCTTCAGGACACTGACCCTCTAAGAGCCACCAGCACCAGCAGGCAGCTCCAGTGGTCACTCTAACCAGGGAGCAAAAGCAGCTGCCCTGGCTGCTGGGGGATGCTTTGGGGCTGTAACCACCGGGACAGACCCCCAAGGAGGGGGTGAGGCAGAGCTCCAAACGTGCCAGAAATGCCCTGTGGGCACCTCCACCACTCCCTGGCTGCACACAAGGCCCTGAGCTTCTCTCTGGCTCCTCAAAGCCCTCCCACGGCAGAGCCTCTGCGAGCTGAGTTCCTCCATCCTCACCCCGAGACAGCTTTCCCTGAGAGCTGTCCCAGCTCCTCTCTGCCACAGCTCAGTCCTGCACTGACCTGGAGGACAGATTTATTCCCCTCACTGCCCTTTGTGGCTTTGCACAGGGTTTGACCCCACCGAGGTTCCCTCTGTGCAGGCTGCTGTGAGCACAGCCAACCCAAAATGCTGGCCTGGCTTCTTTCTGCCTTATTCTCTCCTCTCTGCCCTCTCAAACCTTACACAGAACCGAGTGTTGGAATCAACCCTGAGCTGAAAATCCTCCCTGGGGCCAGGCTGGTCCCCTGGCATTGCCACCGTGGGAAAAGTGGGCAGGGAAAGGCTCCTTTCACACACACTTGGGCTCACAACAACCAGAGAGAGGTTTAATCCCGTTCCTGGGAGGAGTGAGAGGCTGGAGGCACCTCTGGGATGTGGCACCTGTGGGAAGATCCCGACTGGGAGGTGGCCACGTGTGGGTGAAGCACCGGTGGTGCTGGGGTGTCCGTGGCCTCAGGGTCCTGTCACTCTGTAATTCAGACAAAAATCTGGGTCATGTCACACCAGCTCTGCCTTCAGGGGACACCGGGGCCGAGCATTTCCCATCCAGCTCTTGCCTGGGTGTTTCCCTCAGCAAGAGCCCATCCCTTGCTGCAGCCTGGTGACACCACCAGGACATGTCCTGCCTCAGGGACATCCTACTGTCCTCCTCCTGTGGGGTTTGGGGCAAACACCTCCTCCCTGAAGTTCTCAACTGTGGGGTTTGGTTTGGTTTTTTTTATTCCCTCCACCAGCAAAACACAGGCACGATTTTCACCCAGAGAAGGTGGAGCCTGAGAGAGTGAGCCTAGAAAACCTGGGCTTTGTCCAAGAAAGATCAGATTCACACCAGAAAAAACCCCCCTTTGATTCTCAAAAAGATTGAACTGCTTCAAAGTCCAGGTTTGGGTTATAAGTGTCTGAAAGAGGACATTTTCCAGAGGCTGTCCCATGAATTGGTGGCAGCCCTAAGGGTCACCAGGTGGCCGCAGTGCTGCTCCCAGGCACAATTCTCACCCCATCCATGGTCATCCCAGAGAGCACAGCTGTGTGGGGCTGGGAAAATCCCACCCCGAGGGCACAGGGACCCGTTCAGGGACAAACCCAGCGTGGCTTGGCTCTCCTGGACTTTGCTGAGGCACTTCTGCGTGGGGGAGTGGAGGGGCAGGAGGGCCCCGCCGCTGTCACCAGCGGGGGGACGTGGTCGTGGTGCTGGCCAGGGGTCACCTAAGGAAGGGACAGCAGCCCTCAAGGTGCTGCTGCCCAGTCGAGGGTAAATTCATGGGTGAGTGAGCATTTGAGGCTTCTAAAGTGCAGTGCAGGTTACATGGTCTTTGCTGTAGACTGTAAACTCCTCAGGACAGACTCCTTGCCCTTACTTTTATTTACTTTATTTTTTTTTTTTTTTAAATCTGTAAAGTGACATTCCAGCTGTGAAAACCTTACCCCTAAATAACTACTGCTACAGGAAAAACAGGAATCTCGGTGAAAGGAACAGCCTGTGCTCCCCTTGTCAGCATCCCACTGCTACAACCTGCCTCCCTCCAAGCAAAACTTCCACTTATCGTTAAAGCTGAGGTGTTAATTCAGGCTCAGGGGAGTCTGCAAAGCTTCTGTTCAGGCTGTTGGGTGTCTGGAAAGGGAGAGAGAGAGATGGAAAAGTTGCTGGGAGGAAATTTGAGGGCTCTTCTGTGGAAAGAGCTCTCTGAAGAAGCCAAGTTCAGCCTTAAGTTTGTCACTGGAGTAAAAGCTTCCCAAGGTGAAACAGCTGCAAAAGCAGGAGCTCTTGTGGGATGGGATGATTGCTCCTCTCTCGGTCCTTCTCAGGTGGAAAATTAGAAATTAGAAACTGCCCAATCCATTTTTCCTTCAGGACACTGACCCTCTAAGAGCCACCAGCACCAGCAGGCAGCTCCAGTGGTCACTCTGACCAGGGAGACGCTGAGTGCAACCCCAGGAGTGAGCACTGCAGGGCTTCCACCAGCCTCCAGAGACCTGAGCAGCACCAGCCTTCACACCTGGTGCAGCTTCACAGGTGTGCCATGGGCACGGTGCTCCCCACAATGTCCCTTTTCAGACAAACCTGGGATGTCCAAGAGGTTCCTGAGGGACCTCGAGGACAACAGCCTTGCATTAATACCTCCAAGCAGAACCAAAATTCGCTGTTCCACTGACTCCAGCCCAATCCATCTGTGTGCACACAGGGTATTTTCCCCCCTCTGTTGACAGCCATATTTATTATTTTTAATCTATGCCCATAAATTGGCAAGCAGGGGGAAGGAGATAAAATGGGAAGAGGAACTCTCGGGAGATCGGTTGGGCTCATTAAATGTTTGGCACTCCGTGCTCATCCGTTGGCAATGAAATGCCACTGCTATATTTTAACAGGGAACACGATACCTTAATGTCCAGGAGAATCTCCTCAGCCCAATTCTGGTACTCTTGAGAGAGCAGAAATTCAATCATCTGTGACCTGGATTGTATTTTTTTAATGTCTGCCAAGCTAGATAAAATATTTAAATATTCACTTTTATATCAGCCCACAGGAGGATTTGAGCATTTCAGGTTGTGTAACACGGCATGGCCTACTTTGGGGAGAATGCACAGAAATAGGCACATGTGTACAAAACACTGAGGGTGCAGCATGTGGGGCAGACAGACAGTGGTAATTAGCGTGGCACCATCCCAGCAGCGCCAGCCCAGGGCAGCCAAGGAATTGGTGTCACTTCTGCTGCATTTCAAAGGTCACCTGAGCAAAAACCAGGTGAATCTGCCTCAAATAAAGGTGGTCAGGTGTGGCTGAGTCCCTCAAGTGAGGGCACTGAGGATGGAATGGCTGCGGTGGGATTGGGGCTCTCAGTGCCACCATTAATGCTCCAGCTTGGGGATCCTGGAGGTCTTTTCCCACCTGAAAGATTCCCGGTGCTTGCCTGCCTTGTGGTGCTGCTGGGAGAGCTGGGAAGAGCCAGGTGTGCCATGGTCAGACCAGAAATGGGTGTCCAAACCCAGCCTGAGGTTCCTTCTCCACCAGCTCCATCTGACACCTCTCTGGGATGAGGATGGGGATCCCATCCCTGCTACCAACACAGCTTAAGGGTTTCCATGGCACTTCTGATCCCTGGAAGAGAAGGACTGTGGTGTTTCCAACCAGCTGGCAGAGCTGGGAGGTCATGGTGCTGCTGGCTGGCTTTGGAGTTGAGAATGTGAAACAGGTTTGTGTTATCAGGGGATTTCCTTCAGCAGAAGAGGATGGGTGAGGACGAGCTGGGATCGCTGGGGTGCCCGGTGGGGACACGGTGTGAGAACATAAAGGTGTGAGGAAATGGGGGTGAGCCTTTCCTGCCCCCCTGGGGCTGCCAGCTGTGCACCTGCTCTGCAGGTGTGGCCAGTGCACAGGACAGGCAAGGCCTGAGTGACCTGAATGACCTTTAGGGTCCCTTCCAACCCTCCTGTGATTGTCAGTGGCATCCACGGTGACAGCAGCAGGGCTGACTGACAGCTGCCAGTGCCAGCACAGCACAGTGAGGGGACAGGGCAGTGGGAGTCTCCAGGGACAGCCCTGACCTGCCACACACCACTGGAGTCCTGCCCCAATTACCACGGTCCCATGTGACACGCACCAAGCAACTGGTGCATGAAAAGAAGGGACTCGATCTTTTAGGGGCACTGGGCTGCTCTCCAGCTCCCACCAGGACGGGCTCAGCTTTGCAGAACTGGGACAGTCACAGAGCCAAGGGATGAGCTGGTCCCGTGTGTCCCTGAGCCCTTTCCTGGGGCCACTGTGACTCCTCAGCTCTGCTGGGTCCCCACAGTGACTCTGCAGCCCCTCGACCACTCTAACAGGTAAGAGCAGCTCCACCAGCCCCTGCTATTTTCTCTCTCTCACAAAGGGTTATTGTTCTTTCTAAATTACCTAAATAAACCCAATTTCTCTTTGCTACAAACGGTTTTGTGACTGTATCTACATTAACAGTGCTCCACCAGAAACACCACCTCAAATGTTGCCCTGAATTTTTACACTGCTTCCTTCTGAACCTGCTCCAGGCCAAACTCCAGCTGCCTTCCCAAGGAAAGCGTGTCCTGGGCATTGCAGGGGCTCTCTGTCTCGGCCAGCCTTTGGAAAAAAGCTCTTGCAGCCATTTCCCTGCATCTCAGAGGGTCAACATCAGAACTGAGAGCTCTCAGAGAGCACCAGGAATTTCCTGGCCACCTGCAGGGCACCGTGTCTCCCTGCCTCCTCTGGTCACTCCTGCTCCTTGGGTTTTGCAGATGAGCTATTCCATGCCTCCTGTTGCTCTGCTGCTTCTTGCTTCACCCTCTCCCACATCCCAAATCCATTCTGTCCCTCTGCTCGAGCCCACTCAGCACCACAGCTCCCAGCCCGGGTGTGGAGGTGTGGAAGGTGTCACATCCAAGGGACAAGAGACCATTTTGTGCCACTCAAGAGAAGGGAGAGCTCCTGGGGGACATTTCCCAGCAGCTGGGCAGAGGATTCACCACATCTGGCCATGAAGGGTTTGTCACTGGGGGCAAATCTGCAGATGTTGTGACGTTGTTCAACGCCAGCATTTCCCAGGAAAGCAGCAACCTGGTCTAGTGGAAGGGGGCTGGAATGAGATCCTCTCTAAGGTCCCTCTCATCCCAAACCATTCTAGGATTCTGGGAATTTAAGGATCAGCATTTGGGTCTCAGCCTTATCCTCCCACCTCTTTTACAGGTCTGGCTGCTTCTACATAGTCAAAATACTGCTGTAGTCACCATCACCTACAGGGCTGCTGGGAGAGGCAGGGAACTGGGCCCAGAGCCCAGGCTTTCCCCATTCGGGGACTTGTGGTATAGGGGAACACAGAAGAGGGCCTGGGGACACCACACTGGTAAATCCATGGCTGGTCCTGGCCCATTTTCCACAGGTGGGGAACCTCTCCCAGCTCTCTGCAGGTTTTCACACCTGACTGGGATGTTTCCAGTATTCTCCACCCCTTTGCTCTGCCTTCCTGTGCCTCCTCCCTTCGTTCTGTGAAAAGTCTTCCACGAATCCCGCTCTGTTTTGATGGGAAAACAGGTATTTTCAGTGCTGTCACAGGGGCCTGTCACCCAGCTCCTCCATCAGTGCCCAGCTATGGGACAGGGCACGGAGCAGGATCAGGTAGGGGGAATCAGTGCCTGGGTCTGAGCTGATCTCAACTGCCCAGGCACAGTTTGTGGGGCTGCAAAGTGCAAGCTGAGAGTTTACCTGAAAGCAGCAGATTGTCTGATTCACCTTTTCTCAAATAACACTGACACGGTGTCACGCTAAGGCCAAGGAGAGCTGGGCTTGGGGAAGCTCCCCGGACACCTCTACTCCCTTGCTGGAAAAGGTGAGACAAGCCTAGACAAGGCTGTGTCTCCCTGCCAGCCACACAAGCCTTGCCTTCCCCCTTTGCCCCCAGAAAACCACCTCCAAGGGTGGATACAGGCTAAGGTCACCAACACCTCGGTCTGCTCACGCAGCCTGGCACAGTGGAAGGTGACCCAGTTCTAGATGGGCTGGATGGGCTTTAAAGGTGCCTTCCAACCCAAACCATTCCATGATTCTCCAGGGAGCAACAACACAATGGTGTAACTGCTGCTAGACGTGGTGTGTTGCTCTGTAGGGAAGGAGGCTCCTGCCCACACGCAGCCTTTGGAGCTGCCTGACCCCAAAACCAGCGGCAGCAGAGTGTCCCCAAGCCCACACAGGGCCACCCCTGCGCTCCCGTGGTGGCACCAGCTGTGCAAACAAGGCTTCTTCTCCAGGAGCTTCTCGTTATCACAATTAACATTTAGCTGGAAAAGCACTGCTGCCTCTGGGGCTCCCTTCTCTCTCAAAGCACACTCAGGGCCAGCTTCCGGTCTTGCTCCAGGTGTAAATCTGGAGTAATCCTATTAACCTGCCTTCGGAGAATTTTGGAAGTCATTAACTGTGAAGGTGCTGCTAAT
Organism: Edolisoma coerulescens; assembly: GCA_013397115.1. Lineage (NCBI taxonomy): Eukaryota > Metazoa > Chordata > Aves > Passeriformes > Campephagidae > Edolisoma > Edolisoma coerulescens. The sequence continues at coordinate 743,503 of VWZW01007543.1, forward strand.
TTCTGGTCTCACTGCCTCCGAGGTGTATCCTACCAGTGCTGCTGCTGCTGCTGCTGCTGCTGCTGCCCGAAGGGTTTTTGACATAGTGAAAAGCAAAGCTCCTGACCGAGCGGGGCCGCCCGCGCCCGCCGGCAGCGACGTTGGGGAAGGCGCCTATACACACCTGGAACGGAGCCGGGAGCTCCCCCCAGCCCAGCCCGGGGCCCCTCAGTCCGACCACTCGTTATCGTCCAGCTCGGAGTCGTCGTCGGACTCGCTGTACTCCACCGCGATCCGGCGCGACAGGATCGTGGCCACGTCATTGCCCACGGGCTCTTTTTTGGCCTCTTGTTCCCACTGCTCCTGGACTTTCCGGAGTTGGATTCCTACGGGAAAGGGGGGAAGGCTTTAGGGGCAAGCCATGAGTGCACCCAATGTGCAGCGTCCCCCCAGTTATAAAGTATTGGCTGAGGTGAGAGGGCTGCTGCCCTGGTGATTATAAAGTTATATGGGATAATAGGATAGGATTGGTAGGACAAGGGGGAATGGCTTTAAACTGAGAGAGAGTAGGCTTAGATTGGATGTCAGGAAGGAATTCTTCCCTGTGAGGGTGGGGAGGCCCTGGCAGAGGGTGTCCAGAGAAGCTGTGGCTGCCCCTGCATCCCTGGAAGTGTCCAAGGCCAGGCTGGACAGGGCTTGGAGCACCCTGGGATAGTGGAAGGTGTCCCTGCCCATGGCAAGGGGTGGAATGGGATAAGCTTTAAGGTCCCTTCCAACCCAAACCCTTCTGTGATTTTATGAAAGTGTGTGATTACAAAGCTGCATCATAGAATAAAGCTCCTCCTCTGCTTCCACTCAGCCTGAAGACGTGGAACCTTCTGGAAGGTTAAATTTACCATTTGACCTGAAGATTTGTCAGAAAGGGAAATATGAGCGACCTTGGAGCACATCATCCACTACAGCCTGGGAGGAAGCCACATGCCTGAGAGCTGCCAGCGATCCGTGGGGCTTCATTCCACCTCCAGCTATGGGTCCCCCACCTCTACGCCACATTTATCCCCCCTCAAGGTCCCACCATCCACCACTTGGCCACCAAGGGCTCGTCTTTCCGGGCCGGGCCCTGCACTCACCCCTGCGGATGGCTGCCAGCAGGTCGCTGCGGGCGTCGCTCATGGGCATCAGCGGGATCTGCGGCTTCCGCGGCTCCACGGCGGGCGCGGGCGGCGAGGCGGAGTGTGCGGGCGAGGNACAAAAAGTTAAATAACTGAAAAATAACTAAAACATAAGAGGGCGGCGGCGGCGGAGGGGCCGGCGGCACGAAGTACTCGGCCATGGGCACCTGCTGCGGGCTGCAAGGGGGGCAGAGGGGTCAGTGCCACGAGAATCATGGAGTCATGGGATGTGCTGAGTTGGAACGGACCCATAGGGATCATCCGGTCCAGCTCCTGGCCCTGCACGGGGCTATCCCCAACAATCCCACCCTGGGCATCCCTGAGAGCGGTGTCCAAATGCTCCTGGAGCTCTGGCAGCCTCGGGGCCGGGCCCATTNATTCCTTAGGGAGCCCGCTCAGTGCCCCAGCACCCTCTGGGGGAAGAACCTTCTTTCTAATATCTAACCTAAAACTCCCCTGACACAACTTCAGGCCATTCCCTTGGGTCCTGTCACTGCTCACCACAAGGAACAAACCAGTGTCTGCCCCTCTGCTTCCCCTCAGGAAGATGCAGACTGCAGTGATGTCTCCCCTCAGTCTCCTCTTCTCCAGCTGAACATGCCAAGTGCCCTCAGCTGCTCCTCACACGGCTTCTCCTCAAGGCCCTTCGCCATCTTCACATCCTTTGGACATTCTCTAACACCTTAATGTCTTTTTTATATTGTGGTGCCCAAAACTGCCCCCGATATTCAAGGTAAGGCTGCCTCGGTGCAGAGCGGAGCAGGACAATCTCCTGCCTTGCCTGGCTGGTGATGCTGGGCCTGATGTCCTCCAGGACATAGCTGGCCCTCCTGGCTGCCAGGGCACTGCTGACTGAAGGATTGCACCCATTTACCCATCCCAGCACCATCTCCCATCCCGGCACCATCTCCCATCCCAGCACCCAGCTGGCTCTGCTCTGAACCTCAAAGAAAGCTCTGTCCCAGGGTCAGAATGGTGGTGGGGCTCTGCTGGTGGGATGGGCTATGGGGCATGCAGTGATGGAAGGCAGGCAACACCCTGGGGGAAAACCCTCCATCCACCCCGTCCCCTTTTCTGGGATGACATTACCCCAAAAATGCTCCTGACTGATTTGGCCTTGGGTCTCACCATCAGTTTTGGACATGACAACTGCAGAGAAGAGCTCTCAACACCACATCAGCCCAGAAACCGGGGATCAGACCCCCACCAAGCCTCCCTTCCCTTGGACACCCCTCCACCAGCGAGCACGCTGAAGCCCTACCCGTAATCCTTGACTAGGTGGGGTCTGGGCCCGTTGAGGACGGCCTCGGGGGGCGGCGGCGCGTGGGGCTGCTGCAGGCGGGTCAGGCTGTTCTGCCGGCTGCCCGCGGCCGGCCGGAACACGTGCTCCGGGGGGTTGGTGGCCGCCGGCACCCCCTCCTTGTGCTCTGCCGGGGCCAGGTGGGACGCCGGGGCCAGCAGCTGCGCGGGGTGGTTGGGGCTGGCCGGGTACGAGTGGTCGGCAGCGTCCGACGCGTAGGATCTGCAGCACAGGAAAACCCGACTGTTGTACTCCTGGGAGGGAGCTCGGGGGGTGTGGGTTTTGGGAGTATTTTGGGGTTGAGACAACAAAACAAGAAAAGGCCACGAAAATATCGATGTACGAGACAGCAGAGTGATAGCAGAGGGGAGGAGGACACAACGGAGCTGGACCACTCTCTTCCCTCAGCTGCGAAACGGAAAGCGCTCCGGTTTTATCCCGGTGCCAAGGCTGCTCCTGAGGTCCAGGGTGACACCCTGGGGACACCAGATGTCCATGAAGCTACCACAGACTTACGGCTGAGCACCCCAACCCTGCTGTGGGCAACACGTCCCCCGCAACGACGGAGAGGGAGAGCAAAGCGAAGGAGAGCCGTGAGCTGAAGGTGTAGGAGGTAGAACCTGCCTATTATCTGGGGACAGTGATCCTTCCGATGACGCCATGTGATAGGGGGATGGTGAGAACCTGTTATCCGGCCGGAACTCTTTATCATACGCCATCATGTTCCACTCCAGGCGCCGGTTGCGGGCTTTCCTCACTTTCTTCACCTCCCGGGTGGAGTCCTCCACCAGCCGCTGCTCCTGCGGGAACACAAAGCCATGGCTCCACCTCCAGCCCGGCTCCTCCAGACCGAGAGAATCACCCAGCCCTGGGAGATGCACTCAATGCAGGGGAGGGGAGCACGGAGGATGTACCAGGACGTGACCGTCCCCAGGTCCTGAGCACCCCCAGCTCCAGCCCNNTCTGCCTGCGCTTCTCCTTTCTCTTGTCTTCTGTCGCCTGCAGCATCTTCTCCTTCCACAAGTTGAAGAAGTAGGAGGGGTCGGTGTAGAATTTGAGGCCGTCCTTCTTGTCATCCCTGGGGGTTGGGAAGGGATGAGAGAGGGTTACCAGCACAGGAGAAGACTCCCCTTTCCCCGGCCCAAGGGCTTTGGTGTGATCATGACCATGAGCTGCTGCCTCACCACAAACCCATCCATCACTGCAGTCACCACCTGCAGAGTGTGGGCACACACTCCAAGCACCCCATACAACGGGGGTGGCAGCACAACAGCTGGAGAAATCCAGCTGCAAATGGGGGCCATGCCTGATGTTTCTCATGGAAAGGACCCCCTTGGTGCCCCCAGGAAGCGCTGTGCCCCGTACCTGTAGGGCGTGAGAATGTTGAGCGGCGGCGGTTTGTCGCAGCGCTGGTACATCTCCATCACCGGGTTGGGGATGGAGTTGCGGGACACGACCTGCTGATTCTGCACCGTGGAGCTCTTGAAGGCTTTCCTCATGTTGATGTCCTGCAGCGAAACTGGGGGCACAGGAAGGACCAGGGTTGCAGGGCTGGCCTCAGCCTGCCGAGCGAGGCGTGGAGGGGGTCCGATCCCGAGAACGCGTCTGGACATCACCCCAAAACAGCCCCGGCCCCTCACCTTCCTCCACGGTGGAGTCCAGCTGCGTCACCTTGATGACCAGCAGGTCCACCCTCTCCTGCAGCGAGTTCATCCGCATGTAGAAGCTGTTGGCTTCGTTGAACAGCTCTCCGAAGATGTCCTCCGCGTGCCTGCCTGGCAGGGGACAACGCGCCTGTCACCACAGCCGGCAGCTCGCCCAGCCCAGCCCAGC
>VWZW01007543.1:747945-758351 GCA_013397115.1 Edolisoma coerulescens
GGTACCCACAGGGGCACAGAGCGCTCACGGTGCCCCAAAAAGCCCTTGGATCCACCAGGACAGATGAGCCAGGACAATGATCATCACACAGCATGACCTGGGGGAATTCAGGCCAGGTGGAAAGCCAAGAGCAGGGCAGGGGGGACAGTGCCACAGAGCAGGGAGAATCCACAACTCGTTTCACTTCAGCAGTTATTTTCCTGCATTGCTCAGTGCTTCCCTACAACAGCTTATTTATTTAGGGTTATTTATTTAGGGTTATTTAGCTTATTTATTAGGGTTATTCCTATCATGGAGCTGAGAGAGGTGTCTGGCAGAGCATTGCTGATATCTGTAGGCCACAGCACCCATCCCATCCCATCCCATCCCATCCCAGCACCCCAGATCCTCAGGATTTCCTCCAAACCCACATATCAAAATCAAGGCACTTTTAAAACCTCCTCAGACCATTCACCAGCTTGGTAATATTTGATTCCCTTTCCCCTGGACTAGGAAGCCACGGCCTGAGCACACATGGGTGCTGCTCATGTGAGCCACTGCACTTCCAGCAGCTCCCTAAATACTGGGTTTATTTTTCTAGGAGTATTTTAAAGAAGAATCTACTTCTGGAGGGGTGTAAAAGAGGGGGAGCCCCGAATAGCTTCTCTCTCTATTTGAAGTGGATGTTCAGCATGAAATAGCTTGCCCCCATTAAACTGGTGTGTGCAGTGCTCTCCTCTGCCCCTTTTCTGCTGAGATCAGTCCCAGGGCAGGAACTGAGCTGAGGATTTAGACCTTTGATAGAGTCCTCTCTTCCTCAAAAAGCTCTGACTTTCAAAAGAATAGCTTGGAGTATTTTAAATCTTCACCTGACCTTCCTATTTCTGGCCAAGTGGAGAAGCAAGGGGCTCCTGAAGGCTTTCTGTGCCCCACTGCACAGACCAGCTGTGGGAAGGAAACAGGTCTTAAAACATCACCAAGTCCCCAGTTTGAGCTTGGCCCTGAGCATCCTCCTATTTTCAATAAACTGGATAATTCCCCCTGAAATAGGAGTGGCTGCAGCCCACACAGCTCTCACACAGCCCCTGTTCCTCGGTGTTTGAAACTGGTGGAAGTGACTGTGGCATCCCCGTGCCATCCCAGTGCCATCCCCGTGCCATCCCAGTGCCATCCCAGTGCCATCCCAGTGCCGTCCCACGCCAGGGTTGCTGTGCTGTGACTTACTGAGGCTGCCCAGCTGCTTGATGATGGCAGCCAGCGTGCTGTTGGTGACACACTCCAGCTCGCTCGTCACCCCATCGGGAAGGGCCCCCCGGCACAGGTGCCGGGGCTCGATGTTCCTCTTCACCAGCGGCATGGCGAGCCCTCACGCCTCTGCTGGGAGACCGAGAAAGGAAGGGAAGATGAAAACACCCAGCTTTCACCATTTGCCTGTTTCCCCCCACCACACTCCCTCAGCTCTCTGTCCCAGAGATCCTTCCCGCCCGCGCTGGGACGTGGCAGGTGACAGCAGGGCTTTTCCAGGCAGGGGATGCTCTGGGGGTGCAAACCTTGGGGTGCTGGTGAGCACACGGACGCCAGGGTGGAGGTGAGGACCTTGTCCTTACCTTCGAGCTCCGCTGCCAAGCCCCCGTGTCCTTCCCCACTCACTTCCCAGAGCTGTGCTCCAAGCAGGAGCAGACTCCCCTGTGCTGCAGCCCTTCAGCTGGCCCCGAAAAGCCTCATCCAGCCCAAACAGAAGCGAGGAAGCGCTTGTAATGCCATTATTTCCAGCTCACTGCAGCCTCTCCAGGGTTTTATTTGTGCACACACTACACTGAGACAAGCTGCTGTGGGCAGCTCATCCCAGCCCCGCCCCCCCCAGCATCCCTGGGTGCCCCCACAGCTCCTCTGTGTGCCCCCACAGCATCCCTGGGTGCCCCCAGAGCATCCCTGGCTGTCCCCACAGCATTTCTGGATGTCTCCTGCTCTGCTGCCCCCCTCTGAACTGGGGTTGGTTCATTTTCTACAGGGTTTAAGGGGATGTAGGGAGATGCCCACACCCAAAGGCCTCATCTCCAGTGAGGGCACCCATGGGAGCTGCAGGGAAGGATGAAGGATGGGCACCATGGGGTGTGGGGTGCTGGGGACACGTTACCCCGCTGATGTAAAGGGTGAATGGTGGGAAAAGAGGCAAAAAAGGAGCATTTATCATCCACGGTGGTGTCTCCTGGGGTGCTGCAGCCTGGGAGTGGGACACGGGCACAGACCTGGGACTGGGGCACGGGCACAGAACTGGGATTGGGATATGTACACACAACTGGGATTGGGATATGGACACACACCCTGGGACTGGGATATGGACACACACCCTGGGACTAGGATATGGACACACACCCTGGGACTGGGGCATGGGCACAGACCTGGGACTGGGACACAGACAGGCACCGACCCCACAGGCTCACACAAGGGGTTCTTCGGTGCCACGACTGCATCCAGGCTCAGCTCAGCTCCCAAAGCAAAGACAAACTGATGGCCGGGCTGATAAGGACCAGAGACCACTACCAGCATTCCCAGAGGGCAGAATCCCCCCCGTTTCACTCCCCACCCAGCCCATCTTTCACAAAACTTTGGCAGCGAAGGAAAAGCAGCTTCCGTTCATCTCCGGGAGCGGAGCCGCCGGGCGCCGACCCCGGAGCCAGCGATTCTGCCCCTGAGCGGAGCCAGCAATCTGCAGAGTTCACATTTTTTGGCCCCGGGAGCTTTGGACGGAACAGTTTCCCATTGACAGCACCCGGCCAGCGCTCCCAGCAGCAGCGGCAGCTCCTCCGCTGTTTTCAAATGCAAATTCAAGCTCCCTCCATGAAGGAGCCCAAAGCCTTTTCCTCAGGGCTGGGCTCTGCCCGGGGCACTCGGGGTGCCAAGGGAAGGACCCCGGTCCTGAGCCCTCCGCGGGGCTGTGAGATGCTTCGGGCTCAGAGCGAACTCTGTGTCCTCCAGTGCTTCCCAAAATCACCGCTCGTGGATGTGGCGTGATCCCTGGCTCCCAAAACCCGAGATTTCTGCCAGCTGTTTGTTCTCTGTGGCAGCGTTTGCAGGGCAGGCTCTGGCTGTCTGCTCTGGCCATGCACGGCCCCCCCTTTCTGGGCACCCCCGAGCCCCCCCAGGCTGTGTAAAGAGCTGAGCAGTGCTGGCAGCTTCACCCCAAGCTGGTTTTATGTGTCACCCCAAAATCTGCCCTCCAAGGCTGAATGCCCCAGCATGTCCCAGGGTTGCAGGGACTGGAGGGCACAGGGCAGAGCCCTTAACGAGCTGCCTGGGCCCAGCAATTAGAAACAGGGAACAAAGAGCCATTCTCAGCATCCCTCTGGGCCACGGCCACTGGACACAGCCCCTGGCACCCGGGGCTTTTTGTCCCTGCACAGGGGACCTGGGGGGAATTGGGGCCACCTGAGCCTGCAGCCCCCACGGGGACCCTGCAGCAGAATGAGGAAAAAAAAGAGATTTGTGGTTTGAAACTTCCCAGCAGGGACAGATTTGAAGAGAGGCAGAAAGTGGGTGAGGGGTGTGATGGCAGCATTTGAGAGTGCGCCTGGAGAGAGCATCCCTGGAGGAGGAAAATCCCTTTTATCTCACCCCAAAAAGGCCAAACTAGGCTCAGAGCTCGCAGCAGAAGGAACCAAGGAGGAGTTGGGCACATTTTTATGCAAGGACAGCCTGGAAAGGCTGAACCACAGGAGAAGCTGCTTTCCAACCCCCCCAAATTAATGGAGCACAGGGATCAGAACTCCTGGCCAGCCCCTCCCCTGACAGTGTTCTCTCAACCTGCTGCACCAACAGCACCAAACCTCTGACTTCTGCCTTGAAATCCCAACTTCTCACCTAAAACCTGTCCTTTCTAGGCCTGGCCTGACTCGTGGGACCACAGTTTTCTGGATGGGGATGGGCTGCACATGACTCCAGAGATGCCAACCTCATTTCTGTCCTCGCTGGCACATCTTGCTCACGCCCACCAGGAGGCTGCACACAAATCCTGAGTGCTGATGCCTCAGCAAGGGGGTGCTGAGCTCTGCCCAGCACTGCTCCTGCTCCTGCTGGTATTTCAGGCAGTTTCCAAGGCTTCAAGGAGGCGATTTTGGGTGTCAGGTCCTCAGATCTCCAGGAAAAGGCTCCCAAGGGCAGGGATCCACTGGGTGCAGGGGTGGCCAGGCTCTAGGATCACTCACATGGACTAAAACCCACGGGATTTTGCTGTCTCCCGAGTGGAAGCCAGGAGCCCTCAGCGGGAGGTGGTGTCAGGATGCAGGAGGAGGAAAATGGGAGCCACGAACTCCACAGGAATTTCCTGGAGGTGGAAGGCAGGAGGAACGGGAGCAGCCAGGGGCTGGTTCAGGTTTCAGGTGTGTCGTGGGGATTCTCCCATCACTCTGCTTTTCCCTGGGACTGGAAAGAGCCAACAGCTCTAAAGCTTGTACTGGGCAATGCCACAGGTGAGGGGAGACACTCACCAGCTTCCCACCTGCTTCCCAACTCCAGCGATGGAGCTTGGAAGGGAACCACACCCAGCTGAGGTGACCTGGCAGGGGAGGGGATGAGGCAGAAATGAGCTGTTCATTGCACCCTAAGCAGCTGATTTCCCCCAAGGAACAAGGTGCCAGCAGCACCCCAAATCCAGAGCTGCTGGCAGCACTGAGGAGCAGCCCCCGCTCTCCCAGACCACGGAGTTCTGGGGAATAAGGGCTGCCCCAGTCACTGTAGACCAGGCTGGGGGTGAGATTGGCAGCTGCTGGCCCACGGGTGACCCCTCCAGCTGGCTCCTTCCAGATGTTATCCCTCACCTCAGCAGCTTAGATCCTTGGGGTCCATCAGGGGCAGAAAAGCAACTCTCATTTTGTAAGGGTCCAAAAAAAGCAGTTTTGTGTCCAGCCATTGCTCCTTTCAGTTCTTCACAACAGCTTTTCATGGGCACAACTGTGCCCCCATCCCCTCTCTGCCCCCAAACCCGCTCTGTCCTGCTGGGATTTACAACCCTGTAGGCAGATCCCAAGCAGCCTGAAGGACCAGGTGTGCTCTGGGTGGCAAGGAGGGATGGGCTGGTGACCACAGGTTTCTCAGGTGCTGGTTAATCCCTGGGGCAGATGTTGGGGTTGGTCAGTGCCCGACACCTGCAGCCCTGGAGCCCTGCTGGATGTTCATGAGAGAGGAGGGAGAAGTGTCCTGGCTCCCTCCTTCTTTCACTGGGCCATGGTGGAGCAGAAAACAATTCTGGGGTTTGTTTTCCATGGGTGCTCCCTGCAGGAGAAACCTGGAGTGGGAGTGGGGCCGTGGCAGAGATGGGCAGCACCGGTGGGAAGGATTTCCAGGCTGCAAGCGGAGGCACCTCCAATATTTCTGATGCAATTGGATGGCACATGGAGCAGCAGGAATGAGGGAAGCCTCGTTCACTGTGTGTCAGACAGCCAGGAAAAACCCCGAGCTCGGATCTGGGGAGAATGTGGGTGCGTGTGTGGTGAACCAAATGCCTCGAGGCTGGGAGCTGGGGTCAGCCCTGCACTGAGCTCAGTTCTAGGCCAAGCTTTGGGACAGTCTGTTGGCTCAGCCCTTGCAATCGAAGCTCTTTCCCAGTTTGGGCTTCCCAGGGTCCTTCTGAGCCCTGAGGAGCAGACACTGCCAGGAACTGGAGGCTTTTGCAAGGCAGCAAATCTTTGGTTGGATGCCAGGAGCCAGCATAGTGCAAAAAACAAGAGATATGTTGAAAAATCTATTAATCTTGAACAAAACACGTTTATAAACAAATATTAAACAAACAAGAAGTGCCAGATCTCGTGGTGGCAGCTCAGGACCCTGTTTTGGTGCAGGACCCTTGGAATGGAGAGGTGAGGAAGGGCTGGGGGCAGCAGGGAGGCACAAAGCAGTCCTGAAATAGTGAAAGGAGCAACAAACCCCTGACTCTGAAGTCAGGGAAAGGACAAGAGACAGAGCTGACACTCAGGGGGGCTTGTAGGTGCCTGAAGGAGCTCATCCTGTGGAGTTTGGCAGGATGGATCTGGCACAGAAGAGGGCTGGGAAGGATCTGGGGGTGTGTGATGCTTCTGAGCAGACAGAAATAGGTGGTAGGTGTGAAAGCAGCAGGTTCTCGAGGTGGAAATTTGATTTGTGGAGCTCTGCCACAGCGTGGTGGAAACCAGCGTGGGACGGTCCAAAGAGCGACAGAACAAACCCGCAGAGGACAGAGAGGCCACCAGCAGCCACCTCATGGCTGAAGGGCAACCTCTGCCTCAGGTGGCCCTAAACTCCTGTTTTCCTATCGATGTGGGCCACAGGGAGAGCAGAGCCTGTAGCCTACAGGGGCCAAAGCTTTGTTGTCTCAGGAGAAAAAATCAGCCAGGAGAAACTGTGCGGGCGGCTCTTTGTGGCACAGGGAAAAACCTGCCTGGGAGAGCTGGGCCAGATCTGCTGAGTCCTTTCCCACAAAATGGAGCGTGAGCTGCACCGTGAGGACTCGCTGCTCCAATTTACAAAATGCATCTGCGACCACTTCTTCGTTTGCTGCCGGCCCAAAGGCCTGAGAGCAGCAGCAGCAGCGTGACAAATGTCACTGCTTCCCAGGAAGGTGATCATCGCTCCAGAGCCCTTGTCCAAAGGTTCATTAAATACATTAAAACCGGCTGGATCCCAATATTAAATTAAATACATTCAATATCCCATTAAAACTGGCTGGATCCCAAGCGTTCCCCTCGCTCAAAACAAAGCAGAGGGCAGGACTTCAGCGAGAGTAAATTCTCAGGGTGGCACCGAGAGCTGGTGGGCGTGGGAGAAGCGATGCCACTGCCTGCCCCTTCCTGGAGATCTCTGCATCCCTAAGGAGTCTGGCTTTACAAACGGCTTGGGGCCATCCCAGCCCCACCGGAGGGTCAGCAAAGCATCAGGTGGCAAAATGCCTCGGGGACCGCCAAACCCCAGGGTGTGGCATGCTGGTTTTGCCCCCCAGCCCCGGGAGAGCAGCCGGGGGAGGCCGGCAGCCAGGGCTGCGGGCTCGCTGTGAAACCAGCGGAGAGGTCTCAGCCCCAGCGTGGCACAGAGGGATTTTTGCTGCCGGCCAGGAACAGATTTGGGTGGAGCTGGGAAAGGGCCAAGCCCTGCTGCCAAAGGGGGGAGAGAGCTGTGTCCGGCTGGCCCCGGGGCAGAGCTCCGTGGCCGCCTGGCCGGGGCCGGAGCAGTGACCTGTGTCCCAGCGGGAAGGCGCATCCCGGGCGCGCCGCCCCCGCCGCTCCCCCGGCCCATCTGCGGCTCCTCCTCTGCGCGCTCCGCCGCGGAACTGCCAGGAGCAGCGAACGCTCCGCAGCAAAGTGCAACACAACGTTAAATCACAGCTAAAAATATTCCTCAAGAGCTTTAATAGTAAATGCCACAGTTGGTGGTTTGGTTTGGTTTTTTGGGGTTTTTTTTCCCTTTCTACTGGAGGATGTTTCAGCTCTAGGAACAGCACTTGACTAAAGTGTCTCTAAATCACCTCCACCTCCGAGGGCTGCGCTCTGCAGCACCCGCCCTGCTTAGGAGGATGCCATAAATGCAACTGCCTCCTTACCCCGGGGTCAGCACAGAAACCTCGTCCTGCTGCCAGTCTGGTTTAAAACAAACGGGCTCCTGGATGGGTTTTACCTAAATGATGTTTCTGTACAGGTAGGAGAGAGCAAATGCTGTGAATCACAGAATCATGGGAGGGTTCGGGTGGGAAGGGACCTTTAAGATGACCTAATTCAACCCCCTGCCATGGGTGGGACACCTCCCATTATCCCAGGCTGCTCCAAGCCCCGTCCAACCTGGCCCTGGACACTTCCAGGGATCCAGGGGTGGCCACAGCTGCTCTGGGCACCCTGTGCCAGGGCCTCATCACTGTCACAGCCAAGAATTTCTTCCCAGTATTCCATCTCCTTCCTAGCATTTAATCCAAATCTCTCCTCTTTTGGTTCAAAACCATTCCCCATTGACCTGCCACTATTTCCCCCTATAAAAAGTCTTTCCCTCCTTTTGATAAGCCCCCTTTAGGCACTGGAAGGGGCTCTAAGGTCTCTCCTCTTCTCCAGGCTGAACAACCCCATCTCTGGCAAGGGGATTTTCAGGCAGTAGCTTTCCTTGGGGTTTAGTTAACGTGGGGTTTGGGTTCTGTTGTTTGATTTCTCAGACATGGGGAGCCCTCAGTGTCCCCTGGCACTGCTCGTGGAGCTGAGGGCCACTTCTTCAGGTCCTTCCCATTCACCTTTTGGCTCCATCTCTGCTACGGATACAGAGCAGAATATCCATATCCACACAAAATCCATGCCAAAAAAAGACATCCATCCCAATACCCTAATGTTGAAGGGGAAAAGGAGGGGGAAAGTTGTGGATGAAACCGTGCACGACCCTCCTCCATCATCCCTTGGCTGCTCCATGCCTGGCTCCAGGGCGAGGAATGCCCGGGAGCAGCGGCACTGCCTTGATCGTCAGAGGAGGAGTCAGGGGATGGGGCTGTGGGAACACAGCACAGATCCCGGCTCTGTTTTGGCTGCAAAAGATCCCCGCTGGCCCAGGAATCATGTGTTGTTTTTAATGACTCTATCACCAAAGGAAAATCTTCAATGACGGCTTTTTTTTCCCCCTTTTGTGCCCAGCTCATTACCAGAAGGATCTCCCTCGCTCGCTGCCGGCTTGTGTGAGCAGGACGCTGCTGAACAAACCGGCCTTTTTCTCCCCAGTATAGAAGGCGCTTTGATAAACCCGGGAAACCCTCGGCCAGCAGTGAGGGGCTTTCTGGAAAGCCTCTGCTGCTGCCTTTGGGAACAGCCGCAGGACTGGCATCTCCAGCCCCGGAGCAGAGCACTCCCAGCCAGCTCCAACCTGCTCCCTGCAGGACTGGGCTCTGCCTGGTGCTCGCCTGCGTGTCCATCTGGGTTTTCCCACCAGGGCTGGACGTGCACGCTACAAAACTCCGGGTGGATGTGGGGAAGAGGGGGCAGATGCCAGCCCGGAGCTGGCTGCAGCCTCTCAGCTCAGAGACGTGCGGAATGCCGCGGCTCCTGCCCGCGAGGTGCAGCTCAGAGGGTGCCTTTTTGGATGAGCAGCTCTGCAAAAAAAAAAAAAAAAAGCCAAAAAAAAAAAAAAAAAACCAAAAAAAAAAAAAAACTTTTGTTTTTTTTTTTTTTTTTTTTTAAACTTCAACATACTGANTTTCTTTTTTTATTTCTTAACACTTCTGGCTCGAGGGCTGTTGTTCGTAACTTGTCAAGATCTTGGCATCGGCGGCTGATTTGTCATCCGCCATAAAATGGAGGATGAGCATCTTTGGTTCAGAACTGGGCCAAGGGAGATGACAGCTCAAAGCGAAATATGCTTCATCTCGAGTTTTCTCCGTGGGCTTCAGCTCCTGGGAGAAGGAGCGGACATTTGGGGTCTGAGTTGCATCACAGCGTTCTGTGTGAGAGCCCTTCTCCTGCTCTGCGTTTGCGACAGCACAGCCCGGTGCACATTAACCCTCTGCCTGCCAGAGCAGGCTGTGCTGGACTGATGCTGCCTTCACCCTGCCCTCCTCACCGAGCTCTGCAACCTGTCACCCTGGGAGCCACTGGGACGCTCAAATACCACCAAAACACCTTTTTGTTTGCAAAATGATATCAGCAATCTCTTTAAAACCCAGGCAACGAGCTGCAGCGTGAGGGGTGTGCCTTGGCACGCTGAAGTTTGGAAGATGAATTATTAATCCTGCCATTCCCGAGCTGCCCGCACATCCCGGTGCTGCCTCCCCTCCTGCGGCTCGTGTCCGGCAGCGTGTCCGGCCGCTGGCTCCGGTGTGCCGGGCACACAAAGCAGCCACAAACTCCGATAAAAAGCATCTCAATCCGTAGGGATTCCATTGCCCTGACACCACCACGAGGCAGCAAGAACTCGAGTTGGAAGCGATAAAATTAAAGCTCCCTGCAAGTAGCTGAATCACTGAGCGTGGAGGCCCAGGCTCGGCACCTCTGGGGGGCTCTGGGCCTACCTGCAGCTCTGCCCATGGGGGTGCCCCGGGCTGGGGGGGCCACCAAGGAGGCTCCGAACCCAGCCGGGCTCCAAATCCCAGGGAAGGCACCAGGATGGGGAGGGGGGCCATGCATGACAGGTGACACCAGGTTGTGCCCTGCTCAGCGCTGTCTGCTCTGCGTCCCCAGCCTCACACTGGGCTGCAGAGCCCCCCGGAGCCCCCCCGATTCCCCAGCCAGGGGGTGATGTGCCCTGCCCTGTGCTGGCTGTGGGTGCACAGGCACCCGTGGGCCCAGTTTATGCCCCACGGTGATGTAAAGATGAAGGATCCTCCCTCCCCACGGATGTCAAGTGAAGCCCCCCGCCCCCACCCCGCCCCCATGCAAGGATGCAGAGCAGCCAGGTCCCCCCTCCCTCTCCGTGTAGGAATTCGAAGTGACAGCACACAC
>VWZW01007543.1:766796-786763 GCA_013397115.1 Edolisoma coerulescens
GGCGAGAGCGAGCCCGGGGCCGGGGCTGGGGCTGGGGCCGGGGCCGGGGCCGGGGCCGGGTCCGGGGCCGCGGCTGAGCGGGGACAGAGCGGGGCCGCCGCGCCCTTCCAGCCCCCCGAGGGCGGCTTCGGCTGGGTGGTGGTCTTCGCCGCCGCCTGGTGCAACGGCTCCATCTTCGGCATCCACAACTCCTTCGGGATCCTCTACATGATGCTGCAGAGCGACCTGGGCGAGGGGGAGAAGGACCCGGCGCTGGAGTTTAAAACAGGTACGGGCTCCGCGGCCCCTTCCCCGGGCCGGGCAGGGCGGGCGGGGGGTGCCCGAGCGGAGCGGGGATGCCCGGGCGGAGCGGGGGAAGGTGCGGCGGCGCGGCCGGCGCTGCCTCCCCGAGCTGGAAGCTCTTTCTCGGCTGTGTTGAACCTCGATTGCTCCCTGCCCCCTCTATCCTCGTAGCCGTGGCTATATTTATCTCCGACAGCATCATGTGTTTCTAAGCTCCGATGTACTCAATTAAAAGTAATTCGGCTGAAAAACACGCCCTTAGCTTGTCCTGCCGGTGTGTCTTGGGGTAAAGCAGAGCAGCGCTGGTGAATCAGCTGCTGGCTATGAGCCACCCCCTCCAGTTTTCTTTATTATTGTTCTATTTTACGGGTTTTCAAGCTTTCTATCTGGCTGCCTTATTGGCCGGGGGTGGCTGCAGGAGAGCATCTGCCTGGCTGCCACGCTTCCTCCGAGCCGTGTCCATTCAGAGGGACAGCCGGCACCGGGCAGGGCTGGCAGCGCCGCCTGCGCGGTCACTCCGAGGGCGGCGCGGGGTCTCCAGCACTTAACATCCCTGAAAAGCAAGATCCACGGGCTGCACCCAGCTGTGTGTTTTGGTAGGACCCGCAGGCCTGGGCAGGATGCAGGCTGGGTAGGGTTAACGTGGAGAAAAGGGATGTTTCTTGCTGCCAAGAGCCTGCTGTTGAAGTAGACTTGGCAGAGGGACACCAGCCTGCTGGCGTGGTGGTCCCAGCTGGACACCGGTGTCGGGAGGCCCAGCCTTGCCCCAGGTCCTGCTCTCCTCCCTGGAAGATCATATCCATCCCTGGGATGGGCACCCGTGGCCCACCTTGCTCTCATCTGCCGGGTGGAGACAAGCACTTGGCGTTGAGGGAACCGGCTTGTGGTGCTGTCCTGACTCTGGGTGGGACGTGGGCAGCAGCCAGAAACCAGGAGTGTGCTGGGGAGAGATGAGTGTCAGGGCTGTGTGAGGACCTCAAAGCCTTGTTTTGGGGGCCAGCGTTGCCCGCGTTCCCTCCCTCGGCTGGCGCATGGCCGGCGAGTGCGGCGGGGAGCGCGCCAGGATGAAATTCATTACGGGATCCACCACATCTACAATCCCAAATTAACTCTGTGATACTCTCACCAGGGAAACGATGCGACCATGTAATTACGGGCAGGAACGGAGTGCCACAGAGAGCTGTGGACGTGTGGCCAGTCGTAATTAGGGTGATTGATGGGCTGGGAGTGTGTGTGTGTGTGTTGTGTGCACGCGTGCGATGCCCAGGAAGCTCATAGTGTAGCTCTCTGTTTCCTGCTGCCTGTGATTGTATCTAGAAAGCCTAAGGCAGGGCTCTAAAGGTAGAAGCGGTAACAAAAGAAATTAAATACTGCAAGTTCTGGTGGTTTAAAGGCTCTGTGCCCAAGACAGAGGTTGTAGGAGTCAGCATCTGCCTCTTGCTCCTGCCATCTATTTATTTAAGGCTATGACCGCACGGAGGCCTCGAGAAAGAAAGGCGTGTGGGTGTGCGAGGTGAACCCAGGCTGGGTAATTAAATTGCCTGGGTGACGAATATATGCATTTTGGTCTGGGTGCTTAATGAAGAGGCCGTTAACAAGCCCTGCCGAGTTGTGGCTCCGAGGCTGCGGTGCCGAGGCTCCAGCGGCGGCGATGGAGCCCATCTGCGGCACCTCCGGGGCTGCAGCTGCGCTGGCTGGGGCCGAGGGCAGCGGGGTGCAGCCTGGGGCCCCCCTCCAGCCCTTCCTCCCTCGGTCCCACCCCTCCCCGCTCAGCGTTGCATAATTTCCCCGCGGCGCTCGTTTGCTTGCAAACATAATCAGGAAAATATTGTAGCTCCTTTCCGAGCTCTAAGTGATACGGCCTTCCTGAAAAGACCGGTGCTGTCTGTTTGTTCTCCGACGTCACCCTGAGCCCGCCAGCTGCAGGCAACAGCTGGACCCCAGGGAGCCCCTCATCCCCCGCCAGCCGGGAGCAGGTTGGGAGGACGAGGATCCGCTCCCTGCTCCAACAGCGGCATCCAGTATGGCTGTGGGCACAGCTCAGTCTTTTGTCTCTGCTCTTAAATCTCCTCCGGGTCTCGGGGAGGTGGGTTTGTATCAAAGAGGGGGTTTGGAGGCAAAATGGGGAGTAATGGTGTCAGCTGGTCAGGCATCCCTTTAAAAATAGGGTTCTGTTTATGCTGAAGCGGGTGCTAGTCGGCACTGAACAATAGCCGCCCCGGCTATAATTATCAAGGTTTATTTCTTGTTTGCATTGGTCACGTTTTCTCGCGTTTGATCTTGAGAAACGCAGGATCCGTGGAGTTCAGGTCTGGGGTCAGCCTTTGAAAACAAACGCCGTGGCAGCAATGCATCGAATGCATAGGCTCTGCTCTTTAGAGAAATATACTGTGCTGCCTATGTCAACAAGCACGGCAGGCTGGGGTGGGCGGGCTGCTGCGACCACCGCGTGCCCCTGCCCCGCGGGACGCCAGCGCCAGGGCCTTTGCGAGGCACACTCTGTGCTTTCGGGTTTGTTTTCTTGCGGGGGGAGTGGAGGAATGCTGAGACCGGAATTAAAAAAAAAAATAATGATAATGTACGTGTGAGCACTCGGCCAGGAAAAAAAAAAAAATCCGGCTTTGCTGGAGAGGTGTTGAGTGATGCTTGAGGGTGTTTGCTGGGAGATGAGTGGTGACGTTTCCCTCCGGTTGCATGAGGCTCATTCTGCTGCTGAGGGATCCACGGATCCACGGCTGCCCCGGTGCTGGCCCCACAGTGAGCCAAGAGGAGCCATCCCAGCACACTCATCTTCCCCAGCCCCAAAAGCCCTCCTGAGTGGCAGCTCCTGGTGAGCATTAACTGGGCACTGACTTTCTTACATCGCTGTCTGCTCTGCCGCTGCTTGGACGCTGCCCCAGCCTTGGGAGAGGGGACCACAAGGTCACCTTGTCCCTGTCCAGGGCTGTGCCCTCAGCCAGGGAGGTCCTGCTTGCACTGAGCCACCTGAGGCTCCCAGAGGGTGGTCCAGCTACCTGGGGAGAGCTGGGAGGGTGACACTTCTTGGTGCATCTTGTTCCTCCAAACACATCCTTGGTGCCGTGCCCGAGGTCTGGAAAGCCCTGGTGGGACACCCTGCAAAGACACATAGGTTTGGGGTTTTTTTTAAAAAAAGGGTCTATTTATCTTTTTCTTCTCCCCTCCTCTGCTTTGTGTCAATATCCCAGGTATAGATTAACTCTCTTCGCTTAATATTTAATGTTTTGGTTCCTGGAAATGGAACTGAAAGCATTCGGGAAGATGGCCTGAGGAGCTGGTCTGGTTTGGCTGCAGCTCCTCTGAGTGCATCCCTGTGTTCATCAGCATCCTCCGACCTGCGTGCAGGAATTTGGGGAGCAGCTTCCCCTCTTTAGCCCAGCTCCAGACAGGGAGCAGAGGCCTCTGGAGCTCCCTGTGCTTAGGGAAGCTCGATGGTGCATGGACCACAGTCCCCGACCGAGCAGATCCTGAGGCTGAGGCAGGGCCGATGCTGCCTTTATTCCTGAATTCCCATCTGTTTTGCTGGGGAATTTCTTCGTACTGATTTCACATCCTTAGGACAGGTGAGCACAGGTGGAAAAGGTTATTTTTACTCCAGCATTGTAATCAAGGCTTGGTAAGAAAGAGCGAATTTGTGTTT
Source organism: Edolisoma coerulescens (assembly GCA_013397115.1). Taxonomy (NCBI): domain Eukaryota; kingdom Metazoa; phylum Chordata; class Aves; order Passeriformes; family Campephagidae; genus Edolisoma; species Edolisoma coerulescens. The sequence continues at coordinate 770,737 of VWZW01007543.1, forward strand.
TGGAGAAAATAAAGCATTTCAGTGCTGACAGTCATATGGAAGAGGTGGAGGAGAAGCCAAGGGCTCCTCTCTGGGCTAAAGAAGATTCTGTGGGTGGGTGAGCGTGGCTGGAGCTCCAGGAGCTGGGAAGAGAAATCCCAAGGTGAGGGTAAATCACAGAGTGCTTTGGGTTGGAAGGGACCTTAAAAATCACCACATTCCACCCCCTGCCATGAGCAGGGACACCTTCCACTGTCCCAGGCTTCTCCAAGCCCCGTCCAGCCTGGCCTGGGACACTTGCAGGGATCCAGGGGCAGCCACAGCTTCTCTGGACACCCTCTGCCAGGGCCTCCCCACCCTCCCAGGGAACAATTCCTTCCCAATATCCCATCCATCCCTGCCCTCTGGCAGTGGGAAGCCATTCCCTGTGTCCTATCCCTGTCCAGCTCTCTTGGAGCCCCTCTAGAGGAGGGGGAGAATTCCCCCCCTGCACACTGCTTTTGATTGCAGGAGGTAATTCTTGGAAATGATCCTGACTAAACCGGGATGATGGGGTCACTGTCCAGTGCTGGCACTTGGGAGGCTCCCATCTCCTGAAGATGACTCTGTGGTTGTCACCTTCTTACCCAAATCTGCAGGATTCGGAGCTTTTATGAATGGCCAGGGTGCTGTGCTGGCCCTGTTTCACAGCTTTATTGGCCGAGGGTGCTGTGGACCTCAGCATTCCCAGGGCCTTTCCCACATCCATCCGGGTTTCCAATCCTCCTCTCACCCCACAGAGGGATGCGCTGACACGAACAATATTTACATAGCCCAGATGGGGACGTAAATCCAACAAGAAGAGATAAAAAAGACGTTTTTATTACCTTGCCCTGCCAGCTGGGGAGTACAAAGGGCACCACGGAGCTTTCCCAGATTTACTGGGGGTTTCCCATGGTGGGATGCCAACGTGCCAGCACCAGGCTCTGCCCCAGCTCAGCTGCGTCTGTTTTGGGAGCTGGAGTTTGTGATCACAGCGAAACCGGGGGGAGTTTTAGAGGAACTGGGGTTTTGCCCGAGCTGATTGCAAGGTGCCGTGTGAGATAAAGCAGCCTGAAAAGCAAACAAAGCCCAGTCATGTTGTTAAACGTGGTTCTTGGGGCTGTCGGGAGCGATTAAGGTTATTAGGAGGCCGGAGTGCTGTTTCTAAGGGAGGTTCTTGTTTTTCAAGACTGCAGGGGCCCTCTCAGCCAGCACATTTGCCATTGTAGTGGTTTTTAATTTACTTTTAAGTGTTCTCCACCAGCCAGCCAAGAAGATGCAGGGTTGTATTTCCTGGTGGCCATTGTCCCCGAGCGGTGGCAGCTCCTGTGACCTCGCTGTGGCATAGGAAGACGTGGGACATGGAGTTGTGCAGCTGGTTTGGAGTTTTTTGGTCCTTTTAGTTGCAACTAAATGAACAAAACCACCTCCACTTGGTGGGGTTTGGATCATAGGTTCAACTTTGTAGGTGCAGAGTTGCAGCTCCATCACTGAGACTGGGCTGGGATCAGGAGGAGGATGAGGATGAGGATGAGGATGAGGATGAGGAGGGATTGGAGGGTGAAGGCGTCAGTGCTGCAGGTCACAGGGCTGGGATGGATGTGGAGGCACCAGGTGAGATGGGGTGTGATGCAGTGCAAGGCTGTGGGGCTGCAAAGGAACCGTTTCTTTTCCTGTTTTGAGGAGAAACCCACAAGTTTGACAAATCACCCTTTAATTTCCTTTAAAACCCCTTGGCAGCTGGAAGCCGACCATCAGCTGGGATGGTTCACATCCAACACCTTAAAATAGACCTAACCCATCAGGTTGGGCCAAACCCTGCAGCCGGGAGGCACCGCTGACCTCGCTGGCAGTGCCTGGGGCTGGCTGTGCATAGCTCACGTGGGCGTTGTCACCCGCCCGTGTCCCTGGGACAGCTCCTCTGGCTCTCCCTCCTTACCCGGAGTCTCCAGACATGTCTGTTCACAGGGATTATCCCACTTGGGAGGCAGCACCGTCAATCACCCCATCCCACCACGTATCAGTCCTCCAAAAAATCTGGTGGCGTGATGGGGACCATCGGGATCCGTGGATGTGGAGCCGAATTCCCTGTAGGGCAGCTTGGGGAAGGAGGAATTACCCGGGTTTCCACTTTCCCAAGGATGATTTTTGTATCCTGTGGTGTGCACGGGGGAAATTCCCCAGGTGGCAGCAAACCAGCCTGTGCTGACAGGGAGGTGACCCTGGTGGGAGGGTGGCACTGCCGTTGTGCCTGGCAGGATTTGGCACTGTCTGGATACGAGCCCAGAGCAGCCTTTTGCTGTTGTATCCCAGTCACTCCCGGGGGCCTCAGCCAGCATGGCACATGCCAGGAGCAGGGGGCCAGCGCTCAGCCAGCGTGGCACATGCCAGGAGCAGGGGGCCAGCGCAGCCCGATGAGGTGACACGTGGCTGTTGGGGACATTGGCGGCATTTGGGTTGGTGCCACGGGCACTTCCAAAGCTGTGCCCCCTTGCTGGACACAAGTGAGGCTCCACCCTGGCTCTGTAATCATGGGATGGGTTGGAAAAGGCCTCTAAGATCACTGGGTCCAACCATTTTGGGGTTCTGCCCGCTGTTGGCTGCTCTCCGGGTGCCATATGGAATTTTATGGCACATCACCAAATACCTTGGTCTCGCCCACTCCCTTTTTTTTGGAATGATTGCCCCTCAGGGGTTTCTTAGGAGCAGGTCAGAGCATGGAGGAGGATGCCAGAATTTCCCAGTTGAGACAGAGGCCATGCACCCACATCTTGCAGCCGGTGGTTTCCCTGAGGAATCACTTTTCCCTGGATCTCCACAACCTTGAGCCTGTGCATCCCATGGCACCACCACGGCACTGGGCAGCAAGAGGACAGGACACCAGCACACCACATGTGCAAATACACTGCTGCACCCACGACAGCAGTGATCTGCTGGGTTTTCCCCTCCTCTTCCTCGAAGGATTGATTATTCCCTATTGCCAGGCGAGGCGATGCTGCCCTTTGGCATTCAGCCCTGCAGAAAAAGGCCTGGTGGAGAGGCATGTGCCAGGCTGGGCATGGCCGGGGGCTGTGCCCGGCTGTCCCGCCGGGCGTTGCCGTGCCCGCCGCGGGCACTGGAGCGCTCGCTCCTCGCGGGCCCTTTGGGCGCATCCACACCGAGACGGTCGGGGCGGTTGCAAAACCCACATGACGTGCACTGGGAATTGCTGCAACACGCTCGCAAGGCGAGAGCCATTCCAGCCTCTCCCCGGCACCTCGCACAACAGGTCCTGCCAGCTCCGGGGCCGGCGGGACGCGGCGCTGCCCGCACGCCCTGCCCGCTGCGCTGCCCTGCCCGCCCGGGGCTCCGGCTGCGGCCAGCATCGCTCTGGCCTCCCTCGGATGCGCCCCGCGGGCAGGGTGGCACAGTCCTGCATTCCAGCAGCACGTTTGCGGGGTTTTCCCCCCACCCTTGCCCTTTTAGGTGTAGATCCCTAAAAAGTTACCCGATGCGCGAGCTTGGCCCCTGTCCCCAGCACATCCTGCGAGAGCTGGAGCAGGGTGAAACAGGGGGGAAAACCCTCGGGAACAGCTGCCGGGTCACAGCCCTGTGCCCGTGGCCGGTTGTTTTGCTGGAACTCCTCTTGGGCGTGCTTGGCAGCCGTGCTGTCCCATGCCATGCCGTGCCATGCCGTGCCGTGCCACGCCACCCTCCCTGCGAGGAGCAGCCCAGCGTGCTCTGAGCAACCTCCCCACCTCATGTGGGATCACCGAGAGGACGCTGTGGCAGGATGGCAGCCCAGCACCTCTTTGCATACCCCAGGGGAGCTCCACCTCGGGGATACCCTGCACCTGCATCCCCGCACCCCGCAGGCAGAGGAGGATTGCACCACCCTGCTGCAGCAGGAGCTCCCGGCGCTGTGTCCCGGCGCAGGCACCCCAGTGCCAGGTGGGGAGGGTGTTTTGGGGTCAGTGCTGCCAGCAGCGTGGTTTTGGGAGAATCTGGTCTGCAAAACCTCGCACTGGAGGAGATGAGCTCACCGAACCCCGCTCCCCCGCATCTTTGGGATTTTTTTTGTCTCTGAGTTTGGATTTAGCAGCTCAGTGATGGGTTTTTCCCGCTTTGCCGAGGCCGGGTTGGACGGGGCTTGGAGCAAGCTGGTCCAGTGAAGATGTCCCTGCCCATGGCAGGGGGCTTGGACCTGGATGGTCCCTTCCAACCCCAACCATGCCATGATTCCCTGCAGAGCAGCTGCCTCTCCCGGGGCGGGAAGCCCCGCGTGCTCCACAGTGGCTCAGGCGCTCAGTGCATGGGCTGACTTGTTGGGGTTCGCCCCGGGCAAACACCGGGGCCCTTCTCAGGGAGGAGAAACAACCCTACCACAGCGCCTGCAGCCAAGGAACCTGCTCTGAGCACCCACCCACCACCCCATCCTGGGGACCAGCCGGGCCGGGAACCCCAGGGCACGCGGCCGCCCTGCCTGGTGGCATCCCCAAAGTCCCTTTTCTTGGTCATCTCACAGCAGGCACCAAAACAAAGCTTTTGTTTCAAGCTCTTGGCCTTAATCTGTCCGCCTGCAGATCCTGTGCGTAAAAGGGAGGCAAAATCCTTCTTTCTCAGGGGATGTGGGTGTTTGCCAGGGAGCTGGAGGGATTTTTTGCACGAACCCTGTGCAAAGCAGGGGGAGCTCAGTGAACCAGCCTGGAGCCTACCGAGGTGGGAATCACATCTAATGGCAGCTCCTTCAGTGAGGATTGTGCCTCCCATGCTCCGATGGAAAAGTATCATCTCTGATTAAACATTGGCGGTAATTACATAATGGGTATGTACCAGATGATGCCCAGACAAGCTCCCTCCTGGGATTTCCCAACTTTTGGAGTGTTTGCAATCATCCTAAAGAGCTTCTTTCTACCAAAGGGGGGTGGAGTTATTGATTTTACAGCAGTGCCCAGCACAAGGCTCAGCAGCGGCACCATGGTCACCAGAGCTGAGCCGTGGCCACCCTGCCTGCCCTGACAGCTCTGGGGCATGGTCAGGCACAAGAGACAGATCCCCCCAGCCTTGCAATGGCAATAAAAATACAATAAAATAAGAGAGAACAAAAAAAAAGAAGAGAGTAAAGCTCTCGGGTCTGCTGGCAAAGGCAGCAGAGCGGCTGCAGCCGTGTGCTTATGCCGAGACCGGTGACGAAAAGGCAACGTCACGATGTCCTTGATGGCGGGCCAGCTATTAATCCGTGTATTTCAGCAAAACCCAGTTTGTTTCTTAAGATTTGTGGGAGCGGGGACAACTGGGGGTGTGGGGAGCTTGTCTGGGATTAAACCTGCCCGAGAGCCAAGCACGCCAAGCTCGCGAGCCCGGGGAGAGCTTAATTAAAGTCAACGGAGAAGCATTTCCAAGAAAATAATACGGGGTATTTAAACGGGATATTTTTGTTCTGGGCCCAGAATGTCTCCTTTTCCCCTCTCCGGTGTCAGCTTTAATAAAACAAAAACGAGATCTCCAAGAAAAACAAATTGGAGCTCTTAAAAGGCGCTGCGGAGATAAAAATGAGTACCAGTGTTGCTGGTAACACCTTGGGTTATTAAAACGGAAAGAATGCTAACGATGCAAATCGCACCAGCCTTTCTTGTGGCTGCTCCCCGGCGGGAGCCTGCTTGCCCTGCGAGGGGGGCACGGGCACGGTGCCCCTCACCGAGGGGCTGCAGGGGCAGGGAGGCTTTGCCCTTCCCTGGCCAGNTTTCTTTCCCAAGGTTCTGGTGGCAGCTCCCGGGGTCGGGAGTGGAGCTGAGGTCAAATGGTAAAAGGGTTGGAAAAATGGCAAGGATCAGGATTCAGGGCACACCAAACTTAAAAACAGCTGAAATCAGGGCTGGTGTTGTTGGGAAGATGCCACAGCCCGTCAGAGCTCCTTTAGAGGTGATGAACATGGGGATGGAAGTACCAAGCTGGGCTTTTGATGGCCTGAGAGAGGCTGGGTGTGGCTTTGCTCCCCATGCCGAGGCACCCCAGTGGAAAACTGGGGTCACCTCTAAAAACCAGTGCCCCAATCCCACTGGTGCAGCCGGATCCCACTCCGAAGGGCTGCTCTCACAGTGCCCTGGCCCCTGGCAGGCTCTCCCGGCTGCCTGGCCTCGCGTTGCTCCCCAGGATGCTGGAGCAGGGATGTGGGAAGGGTTGGGGGTTTGGTCCCTCCACCAGCTGCTTCTGCCTTCCCACAGCCAGAGCAGACCCAGAGCTGCCCCTTTCATTCCGTGTGCTCCCACCCTGGGGGTGGAAGTGGGGCTGTGCATGGGCACAGGGGTGATGCTGTTGCCCCGGCTTCAGGGGGAGGAAGCTGCTGTAGGGTCCTGTCTGTCCATCTGTGCACAAAGCAAGAGAATCCTTTGGGACAGGGTGCCTTTAAAATGCCCAGGGTGATGCAGTGGAGGCCGCTCCTGCTTTGCTGCTGTGCCCAGCTGCATCAGATAAGGCAATTACAGCTTTAGCACTTAATTGCAGAGGATAATAATAGGAGTGGCATCGGGATAGGCCATTGCCAAGGGGGGAATGTCGGTGGTGTAGGGTTCTTACCTTTTTTTTTTCCAATATGAACTCGTTGGAGCCTGAGCACTGCTGGAGGTTTGAGGTCTTTGCAAGGCTCCTCCTGCCTTTTCCCCTCCATTTCCCTACCCAGGAGAAAACTCAGCATTAAATGAAAGCTGTGCTGACTGCCCTGATGCCAGGGAAGCTTCTCCAGAGTGGGTGAGAAACCAGCCTGGGAGGGGAAGGGGTGAGGACTGATGGGGATGTTATCAACCACTCTTTTTTGTCAACCAAGCTTTTCCCTCGCACCTTGGGAATGCGATTTCCATCCCTTGCAGGTTTTTCCTGTCCCACTCAGCAGGTGTGGGGTGCACGCTCACGGCTGCACGAGAGCATGGGGCCAGTGCTGGGGGTCTGGATGCCCTTGGGAGGGACAGCTGGGAATGAATCCTAAAGCTGTTGCGCCAGGCTTTTCCACTCTCGGTGTCACGTGCGAAATGCTCGATCGCTGCCCTGGAACCCAGATGGGAAAATGAAAATTTTATATTTGGCAACTCCTCCCGCAGCCTGCTGGGGTGGTGTGGGAGAGGTGAGAGATGTTGGCTGCGATATCCAGAGCTCTGCCTGTCTCTGACTCACGTGGTCCCAGTTTTCCACTGTCCCTGTGGAACTCCCAGTGTCAGGATTTGGGGCATTTCCCCACCCAAACTGGCCTGGCTGGTGCTTTTGTGCCTTGAAAATGGGGATTTTTCAAGACCCGGGGTGGGTTTCTCACCAAGAACTAAAGTTTTGCTTTGCTTGTCCTGATGTCCGCAGGGTCAGGTGATAAAAACTCAGGTGATCTGGGGGCAAGGGATGGTGTCACAGGCTTTTAACTGGGAGAGCTGAAACTCCTGTGGGATCTGCATTTTAGGAGAGGACCTTTATTAAGGGAGATTCACGTAAAATCCAGAGTGTTGCCCAAAGCTAAGAAATCGTGGCAGATCTTTTTAAAGCTGTTAAACTCTGCCCTGCTTCAGTTCATCAACCCAAGCGTGAACCAAAGAGCCTGGAGAGGAGGCACTTCAGGTCCTGGTCTGACCTCTGTGCCTGGCTGTTAACTCCTGCTGGCCCATCCTAATCTCCATCTGGAGATAAGATTAGCCCCAGTCTGGTTTTCAGAGCTCGTTTCCTTCCCTTGGGACAGCATCCTCCCAACCCCAGGGTTCCCAGCCCCACCATCTGCAGCCTCCCCCTGCCACGGTTTGTGCTCCACTGGCCTCATAAACAAAAAATGACGCAAAAAAAACCCCCACAGAAAACAGTTTTTACAGCAGGGAGAGTTTTTCTACTCCACAAAGGCGGTTGTTTAGATTTTTATGGCCGGATGAAGGAGGACGGAGGTAAAAAACAACCCTAAAAGCTGTTGGGAAGATGATGCGGGGCAGAGCAGCACGGAAAGCGAGGTCTCTGAGGGCTTTAATGTTTCCTCTGCTTCCGAATCAGGAATCAGCTATTGCAAAATGCCCGGCATTGCCGGGTGATTCCAGCCCCTGGCCACGCGCCGACACGTTCTGCAGCAGATAACTCCTGCTTTATCACCCTCCTGCGCCGGGGCAAAGCTCCCCCTGAGCGCTGCAGTTTGGGGAGATGCTGGAGAACCGAGCGGGCGGGATGTGGGGCTGGTGTGCAAGCAGCAGGTTGCTGGCCGGGTTCCCCATTAGTCAGGGTGACGAGTCGATCTCCTTTCCCATTTTCTTATGAATGAATCAGTTTTGGCTCGGCCCGATGGTCAGACTGGTTCAACGAGAAGCGGCTGGTATCAGTCTCGTTAGCAGAGGAGACAAAAACGAGCCTCTCCCTGGCTCTGCAAACTCCGTGCCATCCCGACAGGCCCGCGGCTGCCAGCACCCACAGCGGCGCTGCCGGGGGTTCGGCTCCTCCATCTCCCCGTCCCGTCCCAGCTCCGTGCCTCTCCCAGCTCCCGGGCACACTGAAGCTTCGTGCACACTTCCAAACAAGCGTGGGTGCGCGCACGGTCCTGCACCCCGAGCCTTCTGCTCTCCGAGTGCATCGGTGTTGCAGCAGGGGTGTTTTTAGGGGACAGTTCAGCTCCGGGGTGCCTGTGGTCGATGTGGGGAGCATGGTTTGGCTGTGTTTGCTGTTCCGCTCAGAGTCGGTCCTTGGCCAGTGGAAAATGCCTGGCATTTTGCCACAACTCCAGCTGGAACAGTTGGGATTTGGGAGCCCTCCCTGCAGGGGCGCCGGTGATGTGCGGCTGCCTCTGCTCAGCCCCGTCGTGAGGATTTGCCGTGGTCTCCCCACTCTTCCCTTCATTGCTGGCACCCAGCACCCCTGTCCTGCTCTGCCTGTCCAAGATGCCACCCCATGGAGCGGTGCCAGCTCCCTTGGGAAGGGACTGCCTCGTGCCAGGATCACTGCAGAGGCTGAGGAATCTGCTGATGCCTCGGAAGCAGCGTCCCCGGTGCTGTCACAGGGCACGGGCGGGCTGGTGTCCTCCAGCACATCCCCATGGATCGGGGCTGGGGAGAGCAGAGGGGTTAAACCCACCCCACTCCTGGGGCTTTGCATTCCAGGGCTGCCCCTGGCTCCTCACATCCCTCCATACCCCAAAATCCTGGCAGGCTTCAGCTCTGCGCTGCTGAATCCTCTCAGCACCTGCATTTCCCTTTGCCCCTGAGCGTGGATGGGTGAAGTTGGAGCTCAGGCGGTTGAAAACAAGCCTGGGGGCTGTGGGGTGTGTTCCCTACAGCAGTCCCACCCTTGGCACCTGTAGGACAGGGTGAGCTTTGCAGGGACAGGGGTAGTTTTGTAGGGACAGGGTAGTTTTGATTCCCACCCCCAGCCCAAAAAACCGTATTTCCACGGGAAGGAAGAGGAGGCTCCCTGGCCACAGAGATGGGGCGTGTGGCTTTTCACCCTGACTCGCAGCACCAAGCCTCCCCCAGTGACTGACAGAAGCCTTCATTAACCTGCCCTGTTCTTTATTCCCATCTCAAAGCCCTTGATGCAGCAAAAAGCGAAGGCATTTCCTCAGGAAAGCACATTAATGTTTCACCTGCCTTCGGAGCCCTTTGCTACCGGGGCACTTGGAGTGGTCGGGGCTGTCCCCAGTTCCCCTCAGTCTCGTTAAACATTGTGCGGCTCCAGGAGAGCTCTGCCCGCGGCTGTCGTGCGGGCTAAAGCCCTCGGGGGCTCGGTTTTTAATTTATATGGATATGTGAATGTGTGCATAGACCCCCCCACAGGGTTATTGTGTGTTTATGGATCGTGGGTCCCCATCCGAGGGGCAGCGGGAGCTGTGGGGTGGGGGATGGGTGCCTGGGATGAGGATGGGAAGCACGGGGCTCATCCCTCAGTGAACCCCAGAACCTTGGCCGTGGCTCTTCCCCTCCTGCCCGGAGCACCGAAGGGCAGGGCTGGCCCTTCCCCGAAGCCACCCGGCGTCTGAAAAACTTTCAAATGAGAGCAGGTCAGCCAAAAGTGACAGCCCGTTGGCAAAGGGGTGTAACCTGCTTCTTTCTGGGCTTTAAAAAAAAAAAAAAGAATTAAAAAGAATTAAATAAAATAGTGCTGCTTTTCACTTTCCTTTAGCGATCAGATTTGCTTAATGATAGCCTGGTCTATTTTTCTGAGATATCCAGTTGTTTTCAAATGTGGTCTTTAAGGTAAGGAAGCTCCAAGAGATTAAAATCACATGGGTATTTTACCCTTTTTTGCCCTCTGGGTGTCTGGTTTAATGAAGATACTCAAGTGTTGTGTCATCTGGGGATCTTTTCCCTGGTCTGTAGGCTCCAGGAGCACTGTCCACAGGTGCTGGTGTCTGTGCTGCACACCCAGGGGAAACTCTCCAGCTTTGGGGCAAGAAATAATCTCTTGATGGCCATCAGGAGAAGAGCCCAGATGTTCCACCACAGAGCTGTTTTGTCCCACAGGCACTGTGTCAGCCCAGGATGCTGCCCTGACTCTGTGCCTGCCCCAGGGCTCTGCTCAGCCTGCTTGAAAACGGCTTTTCTTTGTTTATTTTGATTTTTAAGGATATTTTCTCTGTGTGGTCAGCCATCACCTCGTGTCCCTCATGCCACGGGAAGGTTGGGGCTGGGGCTGAGCCCTGGGACAGTCTCGGGGAGATGCCAGTGTGGCGGGAGAGCTGAGGTGGAAGAGGCCGTGGAGGGAGATGTCACCTCCTTTGGGAGTGAACCTTGGGGGCAAAACAACTTAAAAAACACCTGGCACAGCCTGGGGAGGGCCCACCACGATTTTCCCTTTCGTATTTCCAGCCCTGTGCACCGTCAGGTATTGGGCAGACTCTGTCTTCGGGGAAATTTGGACTGTGTTGGGTGGAAGCGAATAAGGAACATAACTGAAATATTTTGGTGATGTTGGGGTGGGCAGCTCTGCCCGGGTGCCACAGGGGAGGAATGCCAGCCCTCTCCATTTCAGGGTTTTTTGCTCCAGTGGGGCTGAGGCTGAGGTTGCCAGAGCATTTTTTCCCTCTGGAGCTTGGAGGGCTCTGGGGGGTGGCTCTGGAGCTGATGCTGCAGGGCAGAGCCAGCAGTGCCAGGAGAGCGTGTGGTTGGCACTGGGAAAAGCACAGGGATGCTTTCTTCCAACCTTGATGGCCCTCGGGGTGCCCCAGCCTTGGCTGATGGATGTGAGGGAGGTTTGGCTCTTCCCACACCATCCTCATCCTCATGCCCATCTCACAGGATAATAAAATCACAGAGTGTCCCAAATTGGAAGGGACCCACCAGGATCATCCAGTCAAACTCCTGTCCCTGCACAGACACCCCAACAACCCCACCCTGGGCATCCCTGGCAGCGCTGTCCAAACACTCCTGGAGCTCTGGCAGCCTCGGGGCCGTGCCTATTCCCTGGGGAGCCTGGGCAGTGCCCAGCACCCTCTGGGGGAAGAACCTTTCCCTAATATCTAACCTAAACCTCCTCTGGCACAATTTCATGCCATCTCCATCTCCATCCCCGTTGTCTCCCCCATCCCCGTCCACCACACAATGGGAAAGGATTGGGCTGACTGGGAGATGTGGAGGAGAGGAGGGGGAAGGATGTGCAGTGCTGAAACCTGGGCTGGGGGTGTTCCTTAGAGAGGACAGAAGGTGCATCACTGCCTTCAGCTCCCTGAAAAGTTGCAAACCCCAAGGTAATGAATTGTGCTCTCTGTCTGGTGAGGGACAGGTTGCAAAGGGATGCTTGGAAATTTTGCAGCAGGGAAGGTGTTGGCTGGGAGAAATGCTTGGAGTTCAGGACTGACCCTTGTCTAGGGGAAGGTACAGATACTTATTAAACACCCTGGAGGGATTGAAAAGACGTCTTGATGAGGCACTTGGGGACATGGTTTGGTGCTGGGCTTGGCAGTGCTGGGTTAACAGTAGGACTCAATGGTCTCAGCAGGCTTTTCCAACCTAAATGACCCCGTAATTCTCTGATTCCAAGACTGGAAATGCCCACCACCAGAGGGTTTGGGGAAAACGCTGTGCAGAAATCTGCCAGGACTGGGAGAAGGCCGCAGATGTCCTGCAGTGGCAATTATTTGTCTAAAAAACCAGTGCCTGGGCGGGTGAGGAGCTGTGGCCAGGGCTCCTGGGTTTGGTGTCCAGCCTGCTGGGACTCTCTCCTTAATGCTCAGGGCTGGCAAAGGGCTGGAAGTGTTTTTCTTTCTGAGTATCCCTTAATTAGCTGAAAGGGAAGGCTGTCAAGTACCCAACTGGGAAGGAAAAAGATCCTCGTGAGCCTGTGACCAGCCCAACATTTCGCCTCCATTTATTTTCCCTGACTTCTTTGTTCTCCCCTTTGAAAAAAAGGGTGTTTTTCTCTTTCCTTTCATTTAACTGCTATTTATTTGCTGGTAAGTGGAAGGAATTCAACTGGGATCAGCCTGGCTCCTGCCAGCGACTGGAGTTGGAAAGTTTCCGTGGGGGAGATGTAAGAGCAGAGCAGGGGGGTTGTTTTCCACCCGCCGCCGGTCCTCGCTCTGCGGGTCCCTGGGTCACGGCCAGCCAGGTTGCATGGCTTTAATTCTCCTTTTTTTGCTGGGATGTTGACAAGTGCCCATGGGAGTTGCGGTGGGAGGAGCGTGGAGCTGGGCCGCGGGGTTTCTTCTTCTCCTCGCTGTTAATGGGAAACAGAAGATGGCTCAGGAGAAATTTGGCAAAGAGGGAAACTTTTCTGTCTCTTCCAGCTTGGAAAAAAGCATCCTTTCTCACCCCTGTCTCACCGCAGAGGGAGGAGGGCTCCCAAACACAGCCCAGGAGAGGTTAGTGGGAGGGGGCAGAGGAGACAGAGGGTGTCCAGTGATTTCACAAGGATGGAGCAGCCTTGGACCACCAGCTCTGTTTTGGGAGGGGAGCCCAACCTGCCTCCCATTGGTGGCCAGGATTCATCCCATCTTCTCCCCAAGGCATCAAGGGCTTGGGATGTCCCAGGTGCAGGGGATTTTTGGGATCCTCTGTGTCAGGTAGGACGCCACCATGTAGACGGAGATGCAGTGGTGGATCAGTGCAGGGCACTGGCTCCCGTAGGGATGCACGTGGATTCTGTGCCTGGCTGGAGATGACCCTCTGACCTTGGCGTGAGGAGCTCTGTTGGCTTTGCCTCTCATCCCAGCCCATGAGCCGGCGCTGCTTCACCATCTGCTCCGAGACGCGCTGGCCGGGAGCCATGGCTCCGTGTCCTGGGGGATCACAGGGCTGGCCAGGCTGCTCCATCCAGGCACCACAGCTCCGTGTCCCAGAGGATCCCAGGGCTGGCCAGGCTGCTCCAGCCGGGAGCCACGGCTCCGTGTCCCAGAGGATCACAGGGCTGGCCAGTCTGCTCCAGCCAGGAGCCACGGCTCCGTGTCCTGGAGGATCACAGGGCTGGCCAGGCTGCTCCAGCTGGGAGCCACAGCTCTGCATCCCAGGGGATTACCAGGCTGGTTGAGCTGCTCCAGCCAGGAAAAGCCCCACAGCAGCCACTCACCTGGGGCAGCTGACAGGGCAGGGATTGGGGTGCTCCCAGAGTCACACTCGAGCCCTTTAGGACTTTCAGGTGTGCCCCCAAAACTGGCAGCACTCACCTGGATCACAGCCTGGGAAATAGTGGCTGGCCCTGGCTGATCACGTATCCCAGCACTGCTGGCCCAGTCCTGGTGCTGGTGCTCGTGTCCCGGCAGGTGCCTTCCCCCTTCCGTCCCTCCCTTCCCCCTTCCATCCCTCCTGCCCTGTTTGTGAGCAGGAGATGAAGCTTTGGGGCGAATTCCTGAGCCTCCACTACCCTGGTCCCTCAGCTGCACTGTCCTCCTGGTTGTCTGTGGCTACAGGAACTGGTTACCAGTACAAACCTGCCAGTTACATGAGGTGGCCATGGTGGGGTTCAGAGGGGATTGGGGGGCTGGAGAAGCAGAAAGGGGTCACATCTCACTGTTGGGGACGGGGGATGGCCGTGGCAGGGTGTGAGTGCTGAGCTGTTCCCAGGCTCTGTGACCTTGTAGCGGTGACTGGAGGAGGTTAATCATAGTCAAAGTCCAGTGAAGTTTGGTCAGGTCATGGCTTTTCCACAGGCTGAGAACTTTGGATGTGCAGCAGTCGGTGTCTGGGGTCACAGCTGACCCACAGTGTCCCACCAGAGTTAATAATTGCCATCAGCTTTGGGACCTGCCTGGCTTCAGCAGTGGGAACTGTTTCCCCAAAAACACAGGGCGAGGGGCCTGGAGGAAACCCCAACCCACCTGGATGTGTTGGGCTGGGGAGAGAGATGTCCCTTGACCTTGACCTTAAACCAAACTCTAACCCTGATCCAGACCCTAACCCAAACCCTAATCCCAACCCTGATATTGCCCCTGTCCCTGATCCCAAACCTTGGCCGTCTCTTTCATTTTTCAAGGTGGATATTGTGTTTATTGCCCTGTTGGAAAGGGGACAACCTGGAGCAGCCACTGGCAGCCACTCAGGACCCCCCTGCTCTCGCTGTCATCTGCCCCTGGAGCTGGAAGGAGGGAAGGATCTGACCTGCTTTGGTCACCCAGTCCCAGCTGGGAGGTCCCGGCGGCTGCTGGTCCAGCCTCGAGCTGCTGTGTTAGGAGATGTGGCTGCTGCCTCTGGGAGAGTGTAAATCCCAAATCACTCCACATTAGGCCCAGGAATCACGAAACTTGGGTTCTGCCACCGTTGAGGGCAGGTTCTCCAAAATGGAGCTGGAGGCTGTTGATGGTTCCCCACGGTGCTTTTCCCATCCTCCCACTTCAGGGCTCCCATCCTTCAGTTGTATTTCAGAGGGAACATTGAGGGGCACCACAGATGGGGAGAAAAATATGTATTAAAGAAAGGGAAAGATGGACAAAATCAGAAGGTCTTGGCACCGTGTGTTTGGGAGAGCACCGGGATCCGGGGGGCAGCCGGACCCTGGGCCGGTGCCGTGCTCGCCACTGGTGTCCTGATGCTGGAAGGAGGTTTTTATATGTATATAAAAAAATACTTTCTTCTCCTTGTGGGTGTGTTTTGAAAAGGGGCTTGGGAACAATGAGGATTAACAAGCAGATAGAGAATTAAATGCAGGGTTTGAGTCTTCAAATGTGTGCACATTTCAGAGCGTGTGTTTGTGCCAAGATAAACTCCGTCAGGAATAAACATCGTTTTACATGAAAGGCTAATTACAGATTGGTGCTCCGCGGGTGGGAGGAGGGAATTTTCACCAATTAAAATGGAACTTTTCTGTTTTTCGTAAAATTGTTGGATGAAAACGCAGCCAGGGGCTGGCGAGGCGTTTGACAGCGCAGTCGAGGGGGGGAGATGCTCGTCCCCAGGATTTGGTTTTTTCCCCCTCCCAGTGCTAAAGAGTCTTTGCCAGTTCATTTGGGCAGGAGCTGCGGGAGGGCGCTGGTTTTGCCCAACAGCAGCTAATGCCAAGAGAGCCCTGGGCTCTCACCCAGGGAGATGGGACACTGGTGAACGTGGTCCAACCCAACATCCCTTGGACTCACACAACACCAGGAGAGCTTGGAGTAACAAGATCCTCGGCCTCCTTGGGCGTGTAGGTCATGGAAAGATGTCTGGATGGGACGTAGCCCATGTTGAGGAGCAGTTGCGACTGCAGCTCCTGTTTGTTGGGTAACTTTAGTGTGTGGTAGGTGAATCATCCCTCAAAAATTGCAAGCCAGAGGCGACGCGGAGAAGAAAAACCTTCCTGGCCTGCGGAGTGGAGTGCTGGGAAGAAAACTCCCGCCTGGGCACATGGTGGGTTTCAGCTGCAGAGCACATGCTGCCTTGTTGCTTTTGGATGGATTTCACAACAATTTGCATTTCTGGACCAGTTCTGGAGCCTCCGAGGCTGAGGCTGTAGATGGGGAGGATGTGATGCAGCCCAGAAACCAGCTCTAACACCATTTTGCTCTAGCCAGGGTTGAGTTTTATGAGTTTGGAATGAAATGGATGCAAAATGTGGCTGGGGCTGAGTTTCTCTGGGATACTGAGTGCAGGAACCCCAGGCAAACACTCCATGCCTGCTGCTTGCCAAGCCAAACCACAGA
>VWZW01007543.1:787020-835935 GCA_013397115.1 Edolisoma coerulescens
GGGGGCGGGGGGGAGAAGTCAGCCAAACCTGATAAAAGAGGACTTTGTTCTGAAGCTTTAGGGTATGGTACCAAGCAGGGCTTGCTATACAATTAATGAGTTTAGCTGGCTTTGAGCTGCACGTGATGCACAGTGGCTGCCACCACAATGCCCCACCACCACCAGCTCCCATCCAGAGAAGCCTGGCTGCTTCAGTTTGGTGCTCCCCAGCCTTGGTTTGGGGTTCCTCAGCATCAGTTTGGGGCTCCACAGGTTTGGTTTGGTGCTTCTCAGACCTGGTTTGGTGCTCATCAGCTTTGGTTTTGGGCTTCTCAGCATCATTTTGAGGCTCCTCAGCATCAGTTTGGTGTGTCCTGGTGTTGGCTTGGTGCTCCTCAGCTTCAGTTTGCAGATGCTCAATCTCAGTTTGGTGCTCCCCACGTTCAGTTTGGTGTTCNCTTGGCACCGTGTGTTTGGGAGAGCACCGGGATCCGGGGGGCAGCCGGACCCTGGGCCGGTGCCGTGCTCGCCACTGGTGTCCTGATGCTGGAAGGAGGTTTTTATATGTATATAAAAAAATACTTTCTTCTCCTTGTGGGTGTGTTTTGAAAAGGGGCTTGGGAACAATGAGGATTAACAAGCAGATAGAGAATTAAATGCAGGGTTTGAGTCTTCAAATGTGTGCACATTTCAGAGCGTGTGTTTGTGCCAAGATAAACTCCGTCAGGAATAAACATCGTTTTACATGAAAGGCTAATTACAGATTGGTGCTCCGCGGGTGGGAGGAGGGAATTTTC
Organism: Edolisoma coerulescens; assembly: GCA_013397115.1. NCBI lineage: Eukaryota > Metazoa > Chordata > Aves > Passeriformes > Campephagidae > Edolisoma > Edolisoma coerulescens. The sequence continues at coordinate 787,797 of VWZW01007543.1, forward strand.
ACCAATTAAAATGGAACTTTTCTGTTTTTCGTAAAATTGTTGGATGAAAACGCAGCCAGGGGCTGGCGAGGCGTTTGACAGCGCAGTCGAGGGGGGGAGATGCTCGTCCCCAGGATTTGGTTTTTTCCCCCTCCCAGTGCTAAAGAGTCTTTGCCAGTTCATTTGGGCAGGAGCTGCGGGAGGGCGCTGGTTTTGCCCAACAGCAGCTAATGCCAAGAGAGCCCTGGGCTCTCACCCAGGGAGATGGGACACTGGTGAACGTGGTCCAACCCAACATCCCTTGGACTCACACAACACCAGGAGAGCTTGGAGTAACAAGATCCTCGGCCTCCTTGGGCGTGTAGGTCATGGAAAGATGTCTGGATGGGACGTAGCCCATGTTGAGGAGCAGTTGCGACTGCAGCTCCTGTTTGTTGGGTAACTTTAGTGTGTGGTAGGTGAATCATCCCTCAAAAATTGCAAGCCAGAGGCGACGCGGAGAAGAAAAACCTTCCTGGCCTGCGGAGTGGAGTGCTGGGAAGAAAACTCCCGCCTGGGCACATGGTGGGTTTCAGCTGCAGAGCACATGCTGCCTTGTTGCTTTTGGATGGATTTCACAACAATTTGCATTTCTGGACCAGTTCTGGAGCCTCCGAGGCTGAGGCTGTAGATGGGGAGGATGTGATGCAGCCCAGAAACCAGCTCTAACACCATTTTGCTCTAGCCAGGGTTGAGTTTTATGAGTTTGGAATGAAATGGATGCAAAATGTGGCTGGGGCTGAGTTTCTCTGGGATACTGAGTGCAGGAACCCCAGGCAAACACTCCATGCCTGCTGCTTGCCAAGCCAAACCACAGATTTGTCTCCATCTCTACTTAGTGTGGCCACAGGGCAGCTTGTTTTGGGACTTTTCTCTCACAGAAGCTGAGATCTGTCACTCAGTGGTTCCAGGAGGTGGCCTGGGCATCATCCCTTAGAAAGTCCCCTGCGTCCTTGGGAGTGAGGGGAGGCAGAGAGACACAGCCAGGAGAGGTGTGGTGGGGTTTTTAAAGCAAAGTGCATTCCCAGCCTGTTCTGCTCCAGCACTCTGTGCTCCTGAACCGGTTCAAAATCGGTGGTTTAGAACTCCCCTCTGGCAAAGACTGGATTGACACTTGCTGGGTCTGGTCTCTGGGAAGCTGTTGCCTTATCCATGGCCATGGGATCATGGCACAGTGACAGGAGCTTCCACTTCTACGACATTCACATATTTCCTTGCGCTGTCCTAATACCACCGTGAACAGGGCACTGAAAGGGTCTTTAGCCAGACCTGGCCTTGAATAATTCCTCTGAATAATTCCATTTATTCCAATTTTCAGGCTGTTGTGGAANTAGGGTATGGTACCAAGCAGGGCTTGCTATACAATTAATGAGTTTAGCTGGCTTTGAGCTGCACGTGATGCACAGTGGCTGCCACCACAATGCCCCACCACCACCAGCTCCCATCCAGAGAAGCCTGGCTGCTTAAGTTTGGTGCTCCCCAGCCTTGGTTTGGGGTTCCTCAGCATCAGTTTGGGGCTCCACAGGTTTGGTTTGGTGCTTCTCAGACCTGGTTTGGTGCTCATCAGCTTTGGTTTTGGGCTTCTCAGCATCATTTTGAGGCTCCTCAGCATCAGTTTGGTGTGTCCTGGTGTTGGCTTGGTGCTCCTCAGCTTCAGTTTGCAGATGCTCAATCTCAGTTTGGTGCTCCCCAGGTTCAGTTTGGTGTTCCCCAGCTTCAGTCTGGGGCTTCCCAACTTTGGTTTGTGGCTCCTCATCTTCTGTTTGGTGCTCCCCATCTTTGGTTTCTGGCTCTCAGTTTGGTGGTCTCCAGGTTCAGTTTGGTGTTCCTCAGGTTTTGTTTGGGGTTCCCCAGCTTTGGTTTGGGGCTCCTCATCTTCATTTTGGGTCTCTACAGCTTTGGTCTGGGGCTTCTCAGCATCAGTTTGGGGCTCCACACCTTCATTTTGGGCCATTTTGGTTCTCCTCAGCTTCAGTTTGATGCTCTCCAGGTTCAGTTTGTGCTCCCCAGCTTCAATGTGGTGGTCCCCAGGTTCAATTTGGGGTTCCCCAGCTTTGGTTTTACACTCCTCAGCTCCGTTTTGCTGCTCTCCAGCTCAGTTTCCCATCCCATCGTGCATCGTGGTGGCCTCCTCAGCTCTGACTTTTGCATCTGCCTTTATTTAAGCCTTGACCGTCCATCCCTGAGCCCAGCTCAGCCCGCGGGGGGTGTTGAGCACATGGGGCTGAGCCGTTGGGAGCGGTTCAGGCTTCACTTTGAGAGCACAAGGGGATGACGCAAATGGCTCTTCAAGGGCACGAGATGAAACAGCTGCTTGGTTTTCACTCCAGATGTGCCGCGGGAGCCCTGCCGAAGGGGGCACAGCTGCCTGCTCCCCCACAGCCTCCGCCTGGGAAGGGCCACGAGGTTGTCTGGGCTCCCAGGCCACCCAAAGATGCAGCCAGGTAGGGCTGGGGAGGGCTGTGAAGGTGCATGATGAGGTTTGTCACGACAGCAGAGCTTCCCCGTGCCTGGAACGAGTCAAGAAGTGATTTATTGCTTGAATGAGAGGTGCAGGAGGCGAATTCCCTTTGGCTGCCTCATGTCTCCTCTGAGAAATGCCAGGTGCCTGGGGAAGGTGACCCTGTGCATCTTGTCCCCGTCCCCTCCGGCGGCTGCCCTGTCCCAGCTGAGCGGCGCGAGCGGGAGAAGCCGCGGGAAGCGAGGGAAGACACTTCCTCCAGCGGCGGATCTGAGGTCACCTCCTGGCCCTTGATCCCTCCAGCCCGGGGTATTTGGGTCAGCGGGGAAGCACAGCTGAGAGCGACGTCCCTTCCTCCTCTCTCCCTGGAGATTCGGTTTTAAAGGAACAAAAAGGTTTGGCTTCAAGTGCCGCAGTCTGATTTTTTAATGACGTTTTTTGGAACAATGAGCTGAATACCGGCGGGGTTTGGATCTGCGTCTCAGAGTGGTGAGATTTTCTACCTTTCTCACCTTCCTGCTCCCACCTTGCTCTGCTCTCAGAAACATTTTTCTGCTTAGGAAAATGCCAGCAACGGAGGAGTTTATCATGCCGTTGGATGGTCTGGCTGGAAAGCAAGCTGATCTGGTATCCAGGTGGGACCACCTGGACTGACCCTGGGGGCCCTGCCCCCCGGTGCTCACAGCCCTCAGGACCCCTCAGCATCACCAGCCCCCCTGCAGGGGAGCTGAGCCCCCCAACACCCTGTCCTCCTCTGCCACAGGAGCTTTGTCACCCGCTGGCAGGAGGAGGAGAAGGTGACCAAAGCACTCCTGGTCCCTCCTCCACTGTGGGCACAGCTTGTTGGGCTGGTGGGCAAATGGGTTGGTGGGAAAAGGATCACCTTGCCAGTTTTCACTCTGTCCTGAACCCAGAGTGCCAGGAAGGATGGATCATCCTGGCCATGCTATTGCAACAGCTGGAAGTGTCCAAGGCCAGGTTGGACGGGGCTTGGAGCAACCTGGGCTAGTGGAAGGTGTCCCTGCCCATGGAACAGGGTTGGAACAAGATGATCTTTAAGGTCTCTTCCAACCCAAACCCTTCTGATCTTCAGCCTCTGCATTCCCTGTCCATGTTGAAGGCCACATTGCTTTGGATCAGCCACCAGCTTGGCTGCCTTTGTTAGGTCAAGGTGGGAAGGAGCAATTTGTGGAGCTTTAGCTGGAGCTTTCCCCCTCGTGTGAGAGCTGCTGGTGGAATATTCTCCTTGGTCAACAACTCTGCTCCAGCAAAGCAGCACCAGCCCCACGCTGGGCTCTTCCCTTGTCCAGGCCATCCCTAGGACCACCAGGAAGGTTCCATCAGCTCTGTAGGTGGCTTGGGCTGGGGTGGCAGCTGGGGCTGGTGCTGTCCCCCAGCCCCCCGGAGCAGGGTGTGTGCCCTTGGGGGGTCCCAGCTCTCCAGCTGCTGCTTCAATCCCTTCAGGAGGGGCTGTGGTGGGAGCAGAGTGGGATGGACAGGTCTGGGCTCGAGGTAACTCTCAGTGCCAAGCAGGGTCAGCAGAGAGGTGGCAGTCAGGGAGGGACAGCACACCTTGAGTCACCTCTAGTATCAGCAACCCCCAAATCAGAAGTCTTTGGCATTTCCCCTCACCAAAAGTAGAGTGCTTTCATGCCTTTTTAAAAATTACTATTATTTAAAGCTAAAAATGTGGTTTCTGAAGGAATTTGTGATTCTGTCAAGACATCCCTTGGAGAAAGGGTCACCTGACTGTCACCAGCCAAGCCCTCCCATGGCACCCAGCTCCAAAACCAGCTCCTTCAGCTGGTGCTCCCAGGAGCTGGTTGGACTCACAGCACCCTAAAACACAATCAAGTCTTAACCTGATCCCTGTCAAAGTTCTGGCAGCTTCTGAGCTTCTTCCATCCCCATCCTCAGCTGGATTCGCTCCATGGCTTCTTTTAGGACCTGCTTGATAAGCCTCCGTGCTTCTTGTGGGGGCTTGTCTGTGTGTTTCCATATCTCGCCCAGCTTATCAGCCACAGAAGGTGGGAGGTGTGGCCAGGCTCATCCAAACCTGGTGTAAATCAGAAGTAAAAATTCCCCCTTTTTTGTCCCGTGGGCTTTAAATCAAGAGGTAACTTCTCTAGCGCTGGAGAAGCTGTAGGAGGGAAGGTGCTGAGCCCTGTCTGGTTCCCACTGGAGGAATGGCTGCCTCTGCCCTTCACATCCAGCAGAGTCCAGGAGAACCTTCAATACCACAGATTGCCAAAAATAAACCCTTCTTTCCCTGGAGTGGATCCAAGGACTATGCCCAAAGGGGCGGGTTTGGATCTAGGCTTCACCTGAACTCCATTTCTTTCCCCAAATTGTGCTTTTCTGACACAATTTCCCTCCATCCTTCCCCCATGGGGGATAATTGAGGATGAAACAGCGGGGAAAATCGTGCACCCCACTCTCCAGGGGTGTTTTGGTGTGAATCATGTCGCGATCGGAGCCGGCACCGAGGCGGTTTTCTCCTGCCCCCAGATTTTGCCGAGGTTTCCTCCCAGCGCTGGAGCTCGCCCAGCCCTCCCGGCTTCCCGGGGCTTCGCTGGGAAGCGCTGGGAAGACAAAACCCCGCTCTGGAAGTGAGGCTATTGTTCTTACTAATTTTAACTGGATGTTCTTCCCCAAGCCTATTTTTATTCATTGCTTGTGGTAAGCCCTTTCTCTAAGGTAGAGCAATTTGCCACAGGACTCTTTTTTTTGGTGTGTTTACCGATTTTAATTGAGCGATATCTCCTTTTTGCAAACCCAGAGCTGGAGGAGCTTTTAAGCGCCCGTTGCTGAGCCTCCTGCCCCGGGTTTGCTTTGATCTCTGCAGGTGAGTGTGCATTTTTGGGGCCAGGGATTGATCCTGCCTATTTGCATGTAAATCCCCGGGTTATTAAGATCCGAATCTGGCCCTTTAAATTTAATACTTCGCTTTATGCTTTTATTTCCGCGTTTCTTAAAGTAATTTCCAAAAATAACAAACTTCAAACATGACGGGGCCATCTAACGTTTTACTGCCTTGGCTGGAGTAGAAGGAACATTTCTGGAAGTATATTATCCAATTTAACGAGCCTTTCCCATCTTGGCGTGCCTCCCACCCCTCACCCCCTCTCGGAGTTGTTTTGGACGGCTCTTTGGATCCGTGCCACCTAATCCTATTAGGAGGACTTTCGTTACACTGTGCCTTGTGTTTATAACCAAGAAAATCAGCTGGAGGGGGGGGGGCCTCTCCCTCTCCCTCTCCCTCTCCCTTCCCCTCTCCCGTCTTTTTGCCCGGAGTTGAGACGAGAGCCCAGCCAGTCCCACGAGGTTCCTGCGCAGCCCTTGCTTTTCATTTTATTGCTCCACTCTGCATTTATTAAGGAAGATTTTGAAGTAAATTGGGTCCTTGTGAACTTATAATTAATTTGGAAGGGTCAGCTCTTCCCAGCCTGGGGAGGGCTTCTTTGTGTGGTCCTTTTGTGAAAGGCAGAGGTTGGAGAGGCCATTCTATAGCTGGGATTTGCTTTTAATAGGGACCTGGCTATTTTTTGAAGATCTCATGGCTCTGGAAGGACCATGAGGGTGTTTTTGTCCAGGGCTGTGCTGAAAAGGTTTGCAGAGCCCTTGGCTTGGGTGCAAAAAAACCTCCAGCTCTGAAAGATGTAAAAAAAGGTAAAAGAACCACATGTCCTGGGGCTGTGCTCAGCAGCCCAGAGCCAGCACCTGGAGCTTGGAGATGCTCCAGGAGGTTCCTCCACTTTGGTGCCAGGTAGGGCTCAGGGCCCCTTGCCCCTCTGTCCATCCAGCTCTGCCCCACACACCACCCAGGGGACCTCTTGCTTCTGCTCAGAGCTGTTAGAATTGAAATTCTTTTCCTTACCACATTGCTTTTCTTGAAATCCTGCCTTTCCTCCCCAAAATAAGTCACATAAACGATTAAAAGGAGAAGGTGGAGGGCAGGGAGAAGACGGTGGACAAGAGGAAATGGCCTCGAGTTGTGCCAGGAGAGCTTTAGGTTGGATATTAGAGGAAATTTCTTCACTGAAAGGGTGGCCAAGCACTGGCACAGGCTGCTCGGGGCAGTGATGGAATCATTGTCCCTGGAGGGAATTAAAAGCTGTGAGGATGTGGCACTTGGGAACATCAGTTAGTGCTGGGCTTGGCGGTGCTGGGGGAATGGTTGGACTTGAGGATCTTAAAAGGCTTTTCTAACCTTAATGATTCCATGGTGGGCTGAAAAAAAATCTGTGAATAATTCCAGTTTCTGGAAAAGAAGACAGACAGACAGACAGACTGACTGTGGTTTTCTCCAGAGTGGGCTGGAAGGAGACAGGGCATGATGGTGCCACTTGGGCATTGCCTGGCAGGGTCAGGGGTGGAATTTAACCTGGGATAAACATGTGTTTCCATCAGCTCAGCTGCAACGAGGAATCCTCACTGAACATGGGGAGAGGGGAAGGTGAGGAGTGCTGACTCTGGGGAACGAGGAAGGGGTGGGTGAGTGTGGGAATGCAGGGCTGTAACTCGGGATAGGAAACTCTTCCTTAGCCAAAGCTAGGGAAGAAAAGGGTTTGGAGGAGCTCAGGGGGCTTTTAGCTGTGGGGATTCCTGATGGAGGTGGCATCAGTTGGGCGTCCTCCCATGTGCAGCAAAGGTTGTTTGGAAAAAGTGTTGAAACTCGGTGCCTTCCCTGGGACACGTGAACCCAGCAGAGAGGAAGACAAGGAAAACCTGTCCATGCTCCATCACTGTGCCCCATCCGTGGTGCCACAAGCTCTCTGTCATTTATGAGCTGTACAGTTAATTAACAGCACTTAACACTGTTAATTAACAGTGTGATGGGGCTGCCTCTCTGCCAAGACACCTTCAAAGCTGCACTTGGTCCCTGGATGACTCCCCACTGCCCCCGTTTGATGTCCCAGCCTGACCATCACCTTTCTCCCCTCTCTCTCCCCAGCATGGGTCGGCTCCTTGGCCATGGGAATGATTTTTTTCTGCTCTCCCATCGTCAGCATCTTCACCGACCGGATTGGCTGCAGGACCACGGCAGCCACGGGAGCTGCCATCGCCTTCATCGGGCTCCTCTCCAGCTCCTTCACCAAGTAAGGCTGTGGAGCAGCTCCTCGGAGAGCTCCTCTTCCTCCCTGCTCCCTGCAAACCCCCTGCCAACACATTGCTGCTGCCTCTGGGGGCAAAGCAGGTGGCTCCCATCCGCATGAGAGGTGTCCTGGCACCCCTACAGCCCACATGTGCTCAGCCTGCTCCCCTCCAAACTGAACCTTGTGTCCTTAGATTAAGAGAGAGCAGATTTTACCTAAGCAAGGGACTATATTTTCTGGGATTTCAGCATTCAGGTCCTTCATTTGATCTTTCAAACAGCAGGAGAGGTTCATTTGCCTCTCACAGGCAGCTCCAGAGAAAACCGTTCTCCTTTGCAACCGTTTTCACATTTGGTGCTGAAAGTAAATTAATGCTTAAAACAATATTTGGTGGATTACACCTAAGAGAGAGTTTCTGTGCAGGGCAGACAGGGAGGGGAAGGCAGACGGGGTTTGGAGCAGTTTGTAGTGTTCCTGCCCTGGCTCATGTGTCTGTGGCAGCGCAGGGCCACTGCTGCTCCTTGTTTTCCATGCCTGATCCTATGCCATGAATTTCTGCTGGCAGGCGCTGGCCAATGTGCATTTGGATGGCAGGTGTACCTTGTGTGTCTTTCCAGCCCAGAAATCGGGGTTGGCATCGTTGTGGGAGCAAAAAGAGGTCACGTCTGGGGTAATTTATGTGACACTTGTTATACACAGTCTCAGAGGCTCCATGGAGACACCTCCAAAGCAGCATTAGCCTCACATTTTCTGAATAAAAACATTGCTTTGGGTTGGATTTCAGTTAAAATCAATATTGTTTTAATTAAAATGCTTCAAGAAGTGGGTTTTTAAAGCAAATACACACCAGTTTTCCAGAGGGTGACTTGCCCATGCTGTGCTCCTCCTGGTCAGGGAGACCCTTGTGCTCGTTCCAACCCTTTTTCCCTGGATCCCCAAGCCCTCATCTGAGGGATCCCCCCATTATGCTGGGAGTGGGGATCAGTTCTGACCCCAGGCAAAACCTCCAGGACTGTGGCCAGTTGCAGATGGGATTTTTGGGATGCTAAAACCATCTTGGGCTGTGGCATGGAAGGAACCACTGTCTGCAACTTCCTCCTCAGGTGCCACCCTTTGTGTTTCCAGAGATAACAGTAAAGGTGCAGTGGGTCCTGAGGGGAGCTGTGCCCTGGCATGCAGATCACAGGAGCTTCCCATGTAATCCTGCTTTCCTTCTCATCAACAGAGCTTGGACTTTCCCCCCGCCCTCTATTGTAAAATGTTTGTGCAAAGAAAAAGGGCTCGTGGGACCACACCGCTGCCAGGGGCTGGTGCTGGGCTTTGAAAAAAAAAAATCAAACAGTACAGGCAGAGAGGAATATTGTTTCCAGGAGGGCACAGAACTGAAATCCCCATTTCCTGCCCCTCACTCTCGGACCACATTCCTCTGGCTGCCTTTTAAGGGAGAAAGGAGCCCCTTTGCAGCTGGAGCGCAGCAAGGGAAGCTGCGACGGCAGAGCCGAGCAGGGCCGGAGGAAGAGCAGGGAGGCTGTGGGATTTGGCAGCGCTCCATCCGGGTGGTGAAGGCTGCTCCTGAAATTCAGGGCTTGTGGCTCCTGCTCTCCCAGAACAATGGAGAAGCTTTTTTTTTTGGTCCCTCTTGCCGAGTCCCTCCACCGCAGCTGGAGATCATCCCTCTGTGCTACAAGCACGGGTGCAAAGGGACACAGCCTGGCTCTGGTGGGCTCAGGCAGAGCTGGATCATCATCCCCCCCTCTGTCTCCTGGTTTCTCTGAAATGGGTTTGTTTTGTCCAAGTGGAGGAGCAGCAGTTCCCAGCACTGCACTGAGCTGCTCCAAAAACCCTCTGAGCCACCGAGACTGTGTGGCAAGACCCCAGCGCCCGGCTCAGTGCCTCTTGTCTCAGAATATTGGGAATTTTGTATGAAAACCACTAAAGAAACCAAATATGCTGAAAAGCAAAGCTCTGAGGAAGGCTGGATGGGGTCAAGGAGTGGCTTTTCTTCTCTGCTGCCTTGTTCTGAGCTGTCTCCTGCGCCCATAACCAGCTCAAGCCACGGGAAACCTTGTGTGCTCTCAGGAAAAGAGAAATCCCAGTTAAGGCTTCAGCTTCCCTTCAGTTTAAGGGAGGTTGTTTTAGCATGAGGAATGGGAGATGATGGCCAGCTCAGCAGGGCTGTCTTCATGTGCCCTTAATGCCCTCCCAGCCCTCCTCCTCGGCACTAAGTGTTCTGTAGGGAGCCCTGAGTCCCTTTCCATCTGCTTCTCCTTCCCCTCCACGATTTCTGCCCAGTTCCTCCTGCACAGAGGAATCCCCCAAACTTCTGCCAGCAAGGATGACCTGTTCCCATTGAGAGCTGGAAGCAAGAGGAAGCCGATGGAGGGAGACCTCCTTGTCCCAGGGGACACAATTCTCCTTTGGCAACCTCCTAATCCGAGGGGACGATGCCGCCCTTCCCACCGGAGAGCAGCTGGCTGATTCCCAGTAAGCAGGCTGGGAAATCCTGGCTGAGAAGCATGGCTGGAAGGAGCCCCTGCTCACACAGGGGTGTCTGAGCACCACCGGGGAGCAGATGGGAGCTGCGGCGTTTCTCTCCGCTTATCCGACACGTCGGCTCAGCTGCGGCACCAGGGCTGCTGTGACCAGGCCAGAGCTGGTGCGTGGGGGGGTGGACAGGCCCCACATGGCCCAGCTGCCTGCCTGGCTCCCACGGAGGGGGCTTCTGATGTGGTTTCGTTCTGGAGTGGATGGAAATTGCCTTTCGTGACAGTCATTTGCCTCACGGAGCCATTGGGCATGGCGACTGTGTTCTGCTTTCCGCTTGGCAGGCCGGAGGGGTGAGCGTGTAATGGAAGGAATGATGTGCTTGTAAAGGTTTTCCCAACTTCCAGCTGCTCTGGTGGATGTGGGCTGCTGCCTCCTGACTTGCTTTGGGAGCAGCACTCAGTGTTGCTCCAAGGGTTGGAGCGCACACCCTGAGCTGCCCCAAGGTTTCCCTCAGGCTCTCCTCCCAGGCAGCATCCCATGGCAGACCTTCTCAGCTGGGTGTGTTGCGTGGGGATGAAGGGAAAAATTCCTTCATCTGGAGAGAAACACAACAGGTTGTTTGTGCTGCCTAAATCCAGGCTCCTTTGTCAGCTGCTTCTGTTGGGAAAATTGGGCTGGCAATCGGGGAAACAGCTCCTTCCAAGGGCTCTCAGGACTCTCCATCTGCTCTGTAGAGCAGCCACTTCACTCCCTCCTCGAGTGCAGCCACCAATGTAAGGTACAAATGAGATCTATTAACTGTCTAATTTAAGCTCCCAGAGGAGCTTAAAGAAGAAGAACTTAATTAACCAGCCTGGAGCCTGGGCAGAAACACCACATTTCCTTCCTGCGTGCCTAATAACCAGCGGGGTTGGTGCCTTCTCCTTTGAAACACTGGGTGCAGAATGTTTTCAATTAGTCCTTTCAGTGGAAAAATTAAAAGGATTTCTAGCTAAAAATATCCCACCATTCCTACCTTAGAAAATCTTGTTTGCTGTAATTTAAAAACCGTTGAAGTAATGTCGGCTTCCCAAGGAGGCCAGGTTGGCTGCTGCCTTCTCCTGGTTGCAGAAAGCACTTCCCAGCCACACTTCATTTTCCCGAAGATTTCATGTGCCAGCTGTGAAGTGAGGATTATCCTTGCTCTGACGAGGGAATAAGCTCCTGGAGGTCAGACTGTCTGTGCAGCACCTGTGGTATGTGAGACCTGGGAGTTTGCAGGACTCAGAGGGAGGAGGCTTCCTCACCTCTGCCTAACATCACCACTTCCACGTGTTTTATTCCCACCAGGTCCCTGGAAGTCCGTTATTTCACGTATGGGATCCTCTTTGGCTGTGGCAGCTCCTTCGCCTTCCAGCCCTCGCTGGTCATCCTCGGTCACTACTTCAAGCGCCGCCTGGGCCTGGCCAATGGCATCGTGGCCGGGGGCAGCTGCCTCATCTCCGTGCCGCTCCCCTTCTTCCTGAAGATGGTCGGGGGTGCCATTGGGCTGGCACACACTTTCCAAGTACTCAGTGCCTTAATGCTCATCCAGATCTTCTTGTCCATGACCTACCGGCCCATCCTGCCGCCTTCTTGTGACTCTCAGCACGACGGGCAGGACAAGCTGGGCAGCCGGAGCATGAGGCAGCAGTGCTGGGCCCAGACCCGCAAGTATTTCAGCCTGAGGGTTTTCCGGAGAAAGACCTATCGGATTTGGGCCTTTGGGATCGCCACTGCTGTCCTGGGATACCTCGTACCTTACATGAACCTGGTAAGAGACGTGGCTGGGACTGGAAGGCGAGGGAAGTCCCTTTGCCCGGAGTGAGGAGGGAGGAGGAGGTGGGAAGGTGGGGATGGGCAGTAGGGACAGAGGCACCAAAAGCCTCGAAGCCAAGAAACTCCTGCACGTCCTGCAAATGGGAATAGTGATGGATATGGTTTTGTGTGTCCTCTGTGCCAGGACGGGCCAGGGTCACTTCCCAGTGCTCCTAAGGAGCTGCACCGGCAGCAGGAGAGGAAGGGCCTGTTGGGTTTGGGGTGGATGGAGGGTGCAGGTCAGTGTGGTGCAGACACGAGGGTCACACAACCACCCCATACTCCATGAGCCCTCTGCAGGAAGTCTCGTCCCTTTTGGGGAGATGAGAGGGATCAACTGGCTGCAGCTTCATGTCCTTGTGTCCTTCCCTCCATCCTAGGTCAAATACGTGGAGAAACGATTTCAGGAAACCAAAAAGGACTGGATCCTCCTGGTTTGCCTCGGGGCCATGTCGGGGCTGGGGCGCTTGGTCTCGGGCCGCATTGGCGACTGCATTCCTGGGCTGAAGAAGATTTACCTGCAGGTACGGAGTGTCCAACCCTCCATGGAGGTGCTGGCCAGCCACAGCGGGGCAGGGTGACATCTCTACATTGGTGTCCACACTCTGCTTAATAACTGACAATCACAAAGCCTTTACCAAGCATTGTCTGCTGTGAGGAAAGAAAATTTACTACAGAAATGTGTAAGAGGAGTTCCACACCAACCTGAGGGATCGGTGTCCAGCAATCAAACTCCATGGTAGCAACTCTTCCCAAACTACCAACACCCTTTCACCTCCTTGTGGTTTTTGAAGAACAAACTGCTGAAATCTAGCAGCTAATCCAGCAGCTAATCCTTCTTAACCCTTCTTAAAAGGTTATTCTGAAGGGCCTCTCCAAGACAGGAGCAGCGGCTGGATGGCTTTGCTGGGTCCGGAGGAGGGAGCAGTGACATTGACCTGTTCAGTGTCATCTCCATGACTCTTCCTGCTGCCCATCCCCACTCTCATGCCCACTTTTATCTCCCCAGGTTGCGTCCTTCATGCTGTTGGGCCTCCTGTGCATGATGATCCCCCAGTGCCGAGGCTTCGAGGGCGTCATTGTCATCTGCCTCTTCCTCGGCCTCTGTGATGGCTTCTTCACCACCATCATGGCCCCCATCGCCTTCGAGCTGGTGGGGCCCATGCAGGCGTCCCAGGCTATAGGGTACCTCATGGGGCTGATGGCCGTGCCCATGACCGCGGGCACGCCCATAGCAGGTTGGTAACGCCACGGTGCTGGACCAGGAGCCAGCGGGTGGGAGGGAGATGGTGGTGGCAGCTTTCACCCATGATGGTGTTTTGGTGTGAGACCAGACTTGCTGGTTTGAGTTTTCTGGCTTATCAGGCCCCATGGGCGTTGAAGAATGGGGGTGGCATCACTCCATGCTGTGTCCTGTGGCATCTCAGGCCCTTTCTCCAGGCTGATGAAAGGTGGCCATTGTGGGAACAGTGACCCAAAGTCACATAAAGTGATTTCTGTTTGCAGCTGAGCTAAAAAATGGCAGACATCACTTTTCTAGAAGTCCTTTTAGATGGAATTGAAGTTGGAGGTGGAGACACCTGAACCTCCACAAGACCTGGGCATGTGTCCCAGCACAGCAATAACCCCAACGTCCTTAACAGCAAGAGCTTGGCCAGAGCTGCCCCTGAGCAGCAGGACCTCAGCATCAGCAGCACTAAGCCAAAGCTGGATAAGCACCTCCGATCTCTCTGCTTCCGGCAGCAAAGTTCACTTTAACGCCCTCAGGAAGGAACATGGGGGTCACAGACCTCTCACTGCGAGGGTGCTGCACCGGCACCCCCTGAGTGGGGCTTGCTGGGTGAAGGGGCCCTTTGCACTGGCCTAATTCCCAGGGAAGTGTCCACGCAGGAGGCACTCAGAGGGATTTCCCAGTGCTGATCCATGGCCATGTGTTATTCTCCAAGGATGCCCGGCTGTGTTGGAGCTTGCTAGACAAATGCAGAACCTTGCTGGTTTTAAGGGCTTGGCGATTGTTTGTAACTGGCAGCGTGTATTTCACAGCTGGAGATAAAATATCCATGAGGGCAGGGCTTCCAAATGGAGACAATCAGCAGAGGGACAGCCCCATCCCACTTTTCCTATTGCCTCCTGGCTGGCAAGCCTCCGGGAAGAGGAGTTGGGTTTAACACGTCTGAGCTTGCATTTGAGATCGTCTGGGATGTGTCCGGTTGTGTCCTGTGCTGGTGAAACAGGAAGGATGGCTGAGGCTCTCCTTCTCCACTCCCTTGGTACACAATGTTGGCTGCACACATCCCTTAATCCAAGGGCGTAAAAACTCCAAGAAATGCAATGGAAAAAAAAGATTATTATAAAAACCCAAATCTCCCCAAATCTGGTGGGTGACGCAAGCTGCGCTCAAAGGAGGGAGCAAGCAGCTCATTAGACTAACGAGCTCATTAGACCAACTCAGCCCTAACCCCCATCGCTCTTCTCTTCCAGGATACCTCAACGATTATTTTGGGAATTACGATGCGGCCTTTTACTTCGCCGGGGTGCCGCCCATCATCGGCGGCCTGGTGCTCTCCGTGGTGCCGCTGGTCCACCAGAGGATGCTGAAGAAGCAGCGCCTGGATTCCGGCAAAGACAAGATGCTGGTGTCGGAGGCCGTGGTGAACGGGGAGCTGCTGCCGGGCTGCCCAGCCTCCGAAGCACACATGTGACGCCACCCCCGGCTCTCCCCGGGACACCAGCAGCCTCTCCGTAGTCCCAGCAAGGCCCCTTTCCCAGACGGACCGTAATTCCCAGTGATCGCAGATGCACTACGTTTGTAAAGGAGAAAACACAAAAAAGTTCTTCTAGTTAAAGGCTTTTAACTAGCAGAAACGCTCTTTTTTTTTGGGACAGTTTTGATTTCGAAGCCACCTTTTTTTTTTTTTTGTTTCCCCCCCCCAACCATTTTTCTAAGGAGAACTCTCACCAGGATTCAAACTTGATCGAGCTCCCGCTCCTCTCCCCGGTTTTCTACACGTCACGACAGAGGTTTACAGCTAATAAATGCCTTTTCCAAGCAGGCCACGGATGAAACTTGTTGAACTTCGCAGCTGTCCATCCTCCTCCTCCTCCAGTGTCACTCGGGTGTCACATCCAAGTGAGACAGCCCCCTCCCCGTCCAGCACCTGGGGCTGTTTTGGAGCCAGAGATCCAAAGGAGGAAACGCTGCTTTAGTCTGATGCACAAACCAAATAAATGTCAGCGAGTCCCGCTTTCATCTTCTTCTTTCCTCCTTTCCCGCTGCTCTCCCACACCCCCAGGGAGCCGCAGCTGGGATGACGGGGAGCTCGGCTGGCTCCAGCCCTCAGAGTCACGCGGGAGCACACCCTTCCTGCAAAATATGCCTTAAAAACGCGTGGATGAGACCAGCAGGTCCCTTGGCCACTTTCCACCTCCGTTTCCTCACCCAGCAATCAACGATTGGGCTTTTGAGCTGCAAAAGAGAGGGGCAGCTCCTGGCACAGCCCACAGTGCCCGGCTCTGTGGGGCCAAATCCGTGGGATCACCACCAAAATGGGCACTTTGGTGGCTTTGAGGCGCACAGGGTTGGGACAGAGCCCCTGTGTCATGGATAAGCTCCGTGCTGGGAGGTGGCTTCCCTGGTGGGCACAGGGGCACCCACGGGTGTGGGGATGCTGCTGGCTCAGGGCACAGGGTGCCACTGCTCTTTTTGGGGGCCAGTTGTGTATCATGCAGCAATAAGCACGAGTCAGTGCGGGTGGGGAATCCCAGTTTTCCAAAGGGTTTGACAGCCCCAGTAGCACTTAACTTGTAGCCCGTGTGTTGTCGCTGAACTGGTGCAGGGTCAGTGCTGATCCAGGGGGAGAGGGAGAAAGCGCAAGGAAGTCACACAGCCAGTGGGTGCCCCCCACACTGAGTGGCAGCAGAGCTCAGCCTCGGGCAGGAATCCATCACTGCCCACAGAAAATTGTAGAAATTCAAATAGCCCAGAGAAGCTGTGGCTGCCCCTGGATCCCTGGAAGTGTTCCAGGCCAGGCTGGACACGGCTGGGAGCAACCTGGGGTAGTGGAAGGTGTCCCTGCCCATGGCAGGGGGTGGAATGAGATGAGCTTTAAGGTCCATTCCAACCCAAACCATTCCATGAATCTATGATCATCTCCAGGGATTGCTAACGAGCGTGGCTAATGAGCGAGAAGGGAAGTTCTCCTGCCCTGGTGGGTCCCTGTGTGAACAAGGAGCCAGCTGGGACTGGGGTACCTTTTCCCGGGAGAGAGCAAGAAACAAAACTCACATTTACCTTGACTGCAAACCCATCCTTCATCAGATTTTCATTTTGTTCTCCTGCCATTAAAAAACCGAGATGTCTGAGGAGGGACGTGTGTCGTGGGAGTCATCCCTTGGTCTTGGGGTGAGTGTGGGGTTTGTAACACCAGGACGTGTCTTTGCTGTGGAAATTTGGGTTCAGTGGAGGCCCCCTCCCATGGACAGCAGTGGGACTTTTGTACATAATAGGCTCAGGACCCTGCATGTCCCTCTGGCCCTGTTTTTAACCCATGTTGGCTGATGCATTGTAAGGTCTTGTGGTCTTGTGGCCCTTCTGTCCCCCGTACGAGCTGGAAAATTACCTGGTGTGTTGTGACGCGTCTGTTTATGATATAAAATGAGATGTCTGCTTGTCTCTTTCTTGGATACGCTTTTCCATGACTGTTCTTACCCTTCATGGCCCCTATGGCATCGTCTGCTGTGGCTCTGCTGAGCGGTCGCTGAGTTTTGGGAGCCACGGGAGGGAGGTGAAGCTGCAGGAGGAGGCAGGGCTTGAACCACAGAACCCCAGCTGGGATCTGCCAGACTTAGCCTAGGGCAGGGTGTTAGTGTGATGTTTTTGGGGTGGGACCATTGGCAGTGGGGCAGCTTCAAAGCCCTCTGACAGCTGAAGGGAATAAAAAACTACTCATTGTTACTCCTTCTGCAAGTTTTGGGGCATTAATTCACGTTGGAGTTGGATGAAGTTCATTAAATCATATTTTGGGCCTTAATGCCCTCCAAAGGAGAGCTTATGAGGGATTTAAATTCCAGAAGTAGCTTCTTCAGAGCAAGAGGGGGAGCAGAGCTGTCTCCAAACCCCATCTGGGCTGAGGGAGTGGCTGCACAGCAGAGCCCCACTGATGGCTGCACCCAGACTTTGTGTGGCAAAGCCTCCCCGGCTCAGGAGGGGATTTATGGCTCAAATCCCAAATTTCTGCAGAATTCCACTTGCCTTAACTGCTCCATGTGCCTGCAAAGGTCTTTGCCCTGTCAGGAGCCTGCACTCAGTGCAAGGGGTGCTTAGCACTGCAGTGGCATCAGAGCAGCTGTGTCAGCCAGGAGCTCTGCCCAGGAGGGGTGCTGGTACCCACATCTGTCCCCCCTCCATTTTGATCTTTCCCCATGGCTTTTATTACTGACCTTCTAGGAGATTTGGGATGACGAGGTGCTTCCTTGGCCACCCCACTTTGGTCAGAGGAAGCCACTCCTCATCCTATCCCAGCCCCATGTCTGGTACCAGCCTCCCAAAACCACGCTTGGTGTCTTTGCCTGGTTCAAATCCTGCCCTTGGTGGACACGAGGGCAAATTCTGCGGCGGGGAAGGCAGGTTTGGACAACAGCAATGAAAGGTCTCCTCATCAGCAAACACAGGTGGGAATGGGAAGGGCAAAGGTCGGAGCAGTGTCAACACACAGGGAGTATTTGGGGCTTGTTTGTCAGATTGCTGCTGCTGCTGCTGTGGCTCTCGTTTGGATACCAGGCAGTTTGCAAGAATTTCTGGCGTGTGAGAAGTGGGATTGTGTGATTGGAGCATCTCTGAGCAGGGAGGAGTTGCACTGCTCTCCGAAAATCCGTTTAGCCTGTGGTGGTCTGGCGGTGTGATGCCAAATGGGTCCCTCACCTGTTGCAAAAAGCATCATCCCAAAGCCCCTCCTGTTCCGTCAGGATCATCTTGTCCCAGCCCAGCACATCCACATCCTCCTTGGGGCTGCTTTTCATTCAGTTTTCTAATTAAAAACCCAACCTTCTCCCTCCCCTGCGAGTGCCAGGCTGTGATTCCTGCCCCTCTCCCTCGCTCTGGGAAGGGAAGGGAAGGGGGAGCCCAGCACTCCAGACCCGGCCAGCTTTGGGAGCCAGCAAGGGCAGGGGAGTGGGCTGAGCTCCTTGGGTGGGAAAGGAGTGGAAGGGAGCGGGGAGGGCCCCACTTCACCCCGTGGCCGGGCTGTTTGCAGAGCTGCAGAGCCTTATGTAAGTGTGCAGGGAGCCCAGGACGTGTCCTAGCAGCGCCTGCTCAGGGCTGGGCTGGGGCTGCCTCTTAAATCTTTACCTTGAGGGTGTTGAAAACCAACTTGTTTCTTTTCTTCTTTTTTTTTTCNGCAGAGTGAGGCATGGGGTTTAACTCCTCTCGCTCTGGCTGAGGGATGGAGGGGGACAGCTGAGCTGGAAGGGCTCCAGGGGTGGCTGTGTTTGTGATGGGAAGGGTAGCAGGGCTTTGGGAGCTGCCTGGGAAGTGCCATGATTCATGGCTTAGAGCTTTTTTCAATTTTGAAACAATATGAGGGAGCTGCTTCACTGCAGCTTGCCCTGCCCTGGGGTCCTGCAGCCAGGCAAACACAAGTTTCGAAGTCACAGAGCTTAAATTTAACAAATTCTGGCCTCTCTCTGCCTGGGGTTGAGGTTTCCTAACATTTCCCTGCTGTGGGAGCTGCGGGAAGGCCACACCCTAATTGCCAGCCAAGCCTGAGGGCTTTTGCAGGTCTGCTGTGGTCCCGTGGGGTTTGGGGACCCCCAATTTCAGGAGGTTTTGGCTCTGCCTCCCACCCTGGTGGTGCTTTGGGGCTGCCACTCAAGGAGCTTCATCGCCCCCTGGGCTGAGCTGCCTGGAGGAGCCAGCAGGGAGGTGGCCAGAGGCTGGGCAAGGACATTCCTGCCCTTGCCTGGCAGTGCCACGGGAATGTCCTGCGTGGCAGCAGAGGGTCTCTTTGGTGCGTGGGTGCCAAGAGCAATTTGCTCTGGACAGCCTGATCTGGAGCTGAGGAGCTCACCTGCTCTGAACCCTGGCTGACACTTACGTCTATAAGTGGCCATATAATCCTCAGCTGGGTAAAGGTGAACTTGGATCAAATCCTCGGGGTGCAGGGGGACAGATCCAGCTGACACCTTTGCTGTCCCTCCATCCTTCACTGCAAACCATTCCCGGCTTTCATGTGCTCCTGCACCCCACGGTTTGGTTTGGGGCCACCTTGATTATTTTAGCTTCAATTATTTCCACGCTGGCAGAGTCTGCTGCTCCTTTTCCAGCTGGGAGCTGGAAAATAGGAATGACTTTGAAAGCCAAGGCAAGCAGAGCAGCCCCTTCCCTCCACCTTTATGCCACCAGACTCGAGCAGCTCTTTTGGGTGCTCACAAGCCACCCTAGTAACTTTTGGGGACAATGATGTGGTTGCCAAGTGCTCCTTAAATCCTCCTCCAAGGTGCTCTGAGCAGCACCAAGAGTGGAACTGGCACAGAGAGGGGCTCCATGGGCAAGTAACAAACCAAAATAAAGCTGTTCCCCCTCTTTTTGAGAGCCCTTGGCAGGAAAGCAAACACCAGGGGTGGATGGAGCTCTTAGAGAGCCCTGGGGGTGTCACAGGAGTGACCCTGAGCTCCAGGTCCTTTATCAGCCTGGCACGGCTGCTCCACGGACTTTAGCCCTGGTGACAGGGAGGTTATCACTGGGCTTTGGCGGGACCACCTGCACAGCCCCTGTCGGGGGGGGGACTTTGTAGTTTTATTTTTGCAAATATTTTGCCGTGCCCTCAGCGCTGCCCTCAAGGCTGGACACCGCGAGTGTCCCCGTGTCCCCTCTTCCCATGCACCGCGGTGGCCAAACCCTGCAGGTGCAGGGCTGGGATCCTCCTTCCCAGCAGAGAGCAAAGACACAAAAACCCTCCTGTTTTCTGCAAAACGTGGCTTTGGAGGAGGCTTTGGACCCCCAAAGTTTCTCCTCTTTTTGCACCCCACTCCCCAAGGCTCGCCCTGCACCCACCTCCGCCCGGCCCGGCAAGCGCAGCCCTTCCCATAGCGTTAGAGACAAGACTTAGGCTCTGTTTTTCCAAGGAACTCAGCTCTTTTTTTGCCCTTTTCCTACATTTTTAATCGTGGTGTGTAAGATGAGTTGTTGACTGCAGCAGGTTCCTGCACCGAGGTGATGCTCCCCTCGTGGTGGGCGACGGCCAAATCGCCTGAACCCGGCTGGGATTTGGCTGCTGAGCGCGTTCAACCCAATCCTTTCGGGAAAGAGCTCGACTTCCCCAGGCCTGAACTTTCCCAGCATATCCTGTTTCAGCCTTTCGAACCCGTTAGAGCCAGAGGCAGGATTTTTCTGGGGAGGCTGAGGGCAATTAGGAAATTACCCCGCTCCCCTTCCCCTGCCCTGAAATCCAGCAGGATGAAGCCAAATATTTGCTTTCAGATGGGTGGATTTTGGAGCTGGCTCCACATGAGAGCACCGGGGCGGAGGCTTGAATTTTGGCCGTTTTGGGTAATTGTTTTTGAAGCAGGACCTCCAAGCTTGCTGCCATCACCCTGCTCAGCAGATTCCGGTGCCACGGCCTGTCACAGCTGGCATTTGCTCTGTTGTTGATGGAAAACAGCCTGCCTGTGGCTTTTTGGGGTGGGCTGCACCCTCTCCGTGTCTGTACCCACTAGAAAGACTCAATAAAAGGCTGCAGCACCGTCAGTAGCTTTGCAATCCCATTTTTTTTCCTGCTGTGCTCCAGGCTCTGGCTCAGCAGGAGCCGTGTGTGGCTCCGAAATTGGTCCTGGGAGGTGCCCAGGCCTGCTGGGCACCCTGGGCAGAGCAGCAGAGCCAGTGGTCCAAATGCAGCTGCTCAATTCAATGCTGAAATCAGATCCTGAAGCTTAAAATTGTTCCTTTTTTTTTGACATCTGCTCCTTGTAAGTGATTTATAACCCCTGGAAATTTTGTATCTGGAAGTAAAGTGAATGTGTCTCTTAAAAGTATGCCTGTCCTTTCAAAATGTGAATTTCTGATTGCTGGAATGAAAAAAAGAAAAAGAAAAAGAAAGAAACCTACCCCATATGAACACATTTTTGTAATTAATGTTTTCTGAATGTTGTTTAAAAGATTTGTGTAGAATAAACCAGTTTAAAAAGAAAAGGGAGCCATGCCTTGTGTTTTGCCAGGTGTCTCCTCATGGCTGGTCATGGGCACTGGTTCTCAGCAGCTTTCCCAGATGCTGCCAGCTCTCCAGAGCAAGGGTTTATCCTGGGAATTATTTTCATTAAGTGTTTGATGCACCTTGAGGAAAGGCTGAACCGAGGTCCTGGAACCTATCAGGGGAGATGTTCCATGAGCTGGTGAAGAGTGACAGCTGCAAGTGGATGGTCCTCGTCCCACTGAGGCATTTAGAAGTAAAAATGATTTAAAAATCCACCCCTGAGAGCGTCTGGGTGCCCAGAGAGGTGTCAGTGCTCAGGATGAGCCTCCTGGATGTTTTCCATTCCCCTGGGGGCAGCTTTGGGTCTGGATTTTACCCTCCAGCACCTTCAGGGGCTGCAGCATCTTCACTCCATGGGGGCTCTCACACAGCCACAGCACCAGGGCTGGTTTTAATAAATCATTAATATTATTTCTTCCATTTGGCAGTGGTTGAGGGGCACGATGAGGCCTTCCAGGTACCTCCTGGTCACAGGAGAATTAATCTTTTTTCGTCAATGAGAGCAGTTCTGGGAGGGATGGGAAAGATCAGGGATGATAATTCATGAGTGAGGTTACAGAGGCTGTGAGACACTGAAAACACGGCTTTTATCCAGGGTTTTCTATTAATGATTTGTTTATGTGAGGTGCTTTAATTGCCATTAGATGAAAGCTGACACGTGCATTAATTTTATATAACTCAGGCTTTTTTTTTTTTTTTCCTTAATGTGCACCTCAACCCCTTTTTCAAGTTGGGGATATTTACTGCAAATAGCGTTTAAAAAAAACCCCATCAGGAGATAAGAGATGGTAATCAGAGATTCAAAGGGGGTGAGACTGCAGCAGTGAGCTCCTCCAGAGGGCTCCGTGCTGTGCATGCAGGGACAGAGAAAGGAGAAAGAAGCACAGCCCTTCACTTACAGGCAGCAAAAAAAAAATGACAATTTTAGCTTGATATCAAAATTATCTTGGGATGGCTGGAAAGTTGGGGGGGAATTGGGAAGGTGCTGGGGTGTGGGGTAAAAGTGGGCTGTGAATCCGTGGGGACACCCAGAGAGGTGATGGAGGGGAGCAGCACCCCCAGGAGCAGCAGCTCATCACAATCCATCCCTGTAAATTCCATATAAATAAATAAATATATACATACATATACATGTGTAAATATATATATATAAATATATGTATGTGTGCCTCCAAAGGTGTTTGTGCACGGGCCCTCTGGAAATCCCCTCTCAGCTTGGCTGAGCACAGGGCACGGAGAACCAGTCACCTCCTCCTGCTCTGCCAGGCTGCTGGATCTGGCCCCAACCCGTGGAAAAAGTGGGGAAAAAAGTATTTTACACTGGGCAAAACTCTGTGTTTTTCCACAAAAAGGCTGTGAATGAGAAAAAAGAACCAAACCACAACAAATTAAAAGGATCTTTTCACTGCTGTAACACAGTGGTTCAGTATTTAGATATCTGTTTGTACATTTAAGTTGAAATATCATGGATTAAACCAAGTTAATTAGATATAATAGCTGATATGTGTGCTACGAAACACCTGTGTGTTTCAGATATGAAATACACATAATGACAAGCGTGTTTTATATATCAAATATGGGCCACATGTCAATGTTTTGTATTAATTGAATAGTTTTAAATGGCATATCATTTAGACCAATATGTGCAAATGGCATCTATCTATCTATTGATTTTTTTTTTTCGAATTTACCCATCTATTCAGACACAAATATATCTGTCTGCAGACGTGCAGTGTGTACACGAGCTGGGCACTGCCGTGCCCGGCCACTCTGCCCCTCTCCCCGCGGCCTCTGGGCTGGGCTTGTTTTCTTTCATTGTCTTCTTCTCCATCTGTTTTCTTTTTGCAGGGCTGAAATATTATAATCCTTGAGGGAAAAAAAAAAAANAACAAAACCCCATTCGCAAGCGTCTTTGAAGGACTTGAAGGACGCGCTGAGGAGTGGCAGGAGATTTCTTTTAATCATCTCCGCGTTGAAATGCAAATCCTTCCTAGAGCCGTTGCTTCGCTGTCGGTATTTAAAGCAATAATTTGGGAAAGATCCCTTCCCGGGGCTGTTGCAGCCGCACCCAGGCTCGGCAGGGTGGATGGGCTGCGGTGTCGGGACGCGGGTACGGGACGGAGAAGGCGCGAGGAGCTCGGGATGCGCCGCTTTCCTTCGGCTTGGGGCTGGGGGCTTTTGAAAATGCCAGGGAAAAACCGCTTGGTCCTGGCAGCGGGGCAAAGCCAGGCAGGAAAAGCAGATCCAGGCTGAGATCTAAGGCAAGGGGAGCGGAGAGAGAAGGGGGAAATGAGAGCGAGGAGAGAGACCCCAAAGCATCAGCAGCCCCGGGGCTGGAGCAGAAATCCCTTGGGATGCGAGGGGCGCGGATTGCCTTGGGGAGCGAGGGCGGGAGCTCGGGGCTGTGCTGCCTTTAGCTGAGCTCTCTCTCTGAATTTTGGCACAGGATCCGCGCTGAACGAGCCTGTCCCCATCACCTGCAGCCCGCCCTGGGAACGCGGGGAGCGGGCGGGGGATTTTGGGCAGCGTTGTGGGAACAGCCCCTCCCGGGTCCCCCCGCCGCCCTCAATCGCAGGCTGCAGGGATGGTTCTGGCACGCTCCTCTTCCGCCCGGCGTCGGGGTTTGGTGCTTGTAAATCTGTTCTGGTCTCATCTGGAGCATCGCTCAAGCCGGCCCGGCCCCGGTGTACGTGGCGGACTCTGCATCGCCCCAGCAGCGCCTGGCGCCCTCCTGCTCGGCCCCCGCGGGACCCAGGCGGGGCCCCCGAGTCTCTCCCGGAGCTGCTCTGCATCCTCACAGCCACCGGCATCTCCCTGGGTTTGCTCCCACCCCTTCTCTTCTTCCACCTGTGTTGATGTTTTAGTCCCGCTCAGACGAGCACAGTTCAAAAGCCTTTTTTTTCACCCTTTAGTTTTCCCTCGGTTTAGCTCCCCTTCTCTTTCCCATCCCATCTGCTGTCCCTCATCCCTTTGCATCATTTTCCACCCCCACTTTTCCCTCCTGGCCATGTCACACGTGCAGGGAAGATGGGCCACGGGCACTGCCGGACTCCAGCTGGCAGCGAGCAGCTCTCGGGGCATTTCCCAGCCTCTTCCTTCCCATAAATATTTCAATTTATATCGATGCGTCTTTACAAATTAACACACAACCATCCCAAAGGTGCCAGCAGCAAAGGCTGAGTCATTTCCAAGTTTATTTAGGATTTATTTAGTTTAGTTGAGCAGTACCCAGAGAGATTTACTTATTTCTTCCACTGCATCTTTTCTAGCCCTTCACCTGCATGGTGAGCAGTGAGTGATGCTCAGGCACACACTGCTCCCACCTCCACTCCATAAATCCCTGCTCTGGAGAGGAACCTTATGGGCTCCTGAAATAAAGTTATTTCGAGTTTTTACCCCTATAAACCCTCTGGTACCTCCAAACCCACAGGCCAGCCAAGGTCTGGCTCTGCAGACACAGGGCAAACCCTGGGGTGTGGGTCTGGGGAGGTGCCAGGGCTGTTCCACTGCTGTGAAAGAAAAGATTAGAGAAGGTATCAAAGCCAAGAAACCAAACCAGGCACTTTGTCCTTCACCCCATTTTCTATGGGAAACACCAAGCAAAGCTGCTGCTTCAGAGCTGAAATCCACTGGCCTCAAACCTTCAACCTGGAAAAATCACATTCTGCAAATGCATCCGGAGAAATCAAACCAGTGTAATCGCATCCCTGCTGGACACCAGGAGCCTGGCTGGCTCCTCTCCTGGCTCTGGAGGGTCACAGGGACTGTGCTGCAGCCCAGCATCCCCTACACCAGCACAGGGGTACCACCTTGCAACCCTTTTCCTTGAAATCCCAGGGCCGTGCTGGCACAGAGTGCCAGAGCTCAAGGAACCCTCAGCAAATGTGGGTTGGATGACTCCTGTTGGATGAAGTAATCATTGTTGAGGGGACCTGATGCCTGGATTTTCACATGCTCAGCTTAGCAGGGGATTTATTCAGGGGAACAGTTGGAGCATGCGGCAGCAGCATCTCATTAGTGTCACAGACAATGCCCCGCCAGTCTAAGACTAAAAAGTGGGGTTAGTTTTCCCTATATAAATTTATTGTAAGAGTTTAGGGAGCCACAACACAGCTGAGTTTAGACTATGTTAAAAGTCCCAGAACAGGTTCAATCACACTTGAAACAGCTGGGGAGGGCAAGGATGAGCACCCAGCCTGTGCTGTTCTCCCCATCCCTCTCTTTCCAAATGCTCCATCCCACTCCTCAGTGGTCAAAAAAGGGGAGAAGCCCCCAAAAGGATGGCTATTCCTGCCCCCCCCCATTGCTCTGGGATGCACAAGGTCACCAAACACAACCTTTCTCCTCCCAGCCAGCAGCAGGACCAGCAAAACATTCCCCTGAGAAGGTCTGGATGTGCCATGGAAATATATCCTGAAGGGAGGAGTAAGACAACGTCAAAGGTTACAGAATCTAAGCACCGAGAGGGAGGAACAAGGTTATATAAAGTTTTACAGGTCAGGACAAAGACCTCAAATATGTTAAAGAAAATAAGCAGAGGGATGAAGTCAGCCACACACGAGCGCCAAGGCTGGCTTGGGCTCTTCAAGCAATTTGGGGGCTGATCAGGAGTTTTTGAGGAACAAATCCAGGGTTACCCAAACTGAATTCCCACAGGGGGATGAGGGGCTGGAGAGAGCGACCAGGCAAAGAGCTCCTGATACACAAAGTGTGGGAGTCACTTCTTCAATAAAGCCACTGAAATCAAAGCTAACACCTGTGCTAAACACCCAGTTTCAGACTGAACTGAACACTCGAAGAGCAAGAAGTGTGTGGGAATGGGGAAAAACCCTTCATCCAAGAGCTCTCCCTGTGGAGAGTGAAGCTGGAGCAGAATCCTGACCCCACGCATCCCTGGAGCAGCCCACAACCCCTCCTTGCTGGAGAAGAGCACCCCTGGCAGTGCTGAGGAGCTGGGACACTGATGCCCTGCCCTGGCACCCAAAATGCCTTTTCAGGGACACAACCCCTCCCTGTCCCTTCTCCTGTACCGATGCCATCGTGCTCCTCTCGGCGAGAGGCTCCTACTTCCTACCCGAGGAACGGGATTGAGGTGAGGGAAGCACGGCTAATAAATACAGCTTCCCACACCCTAAAAAACTTCCTTCCCACTCAAGTGCTTGCACGTACCTCAGCTGCTAATTTTAGGATGGAGCTTTTAGCCAGATGTGAGATTCTCCTGGAATCCTGACTGGATTTGCAGGGAGACTCAGCCCTGACAGCCCTGCACAGAGCCCTGGTTCCGATGGGCACCTGGAGTCACAGCTTTTCCTCGGAAAACAACTTGGAGATGCTGCTTTTGTAGCCTACATTATCCACTGCCAGATTTACAGAAGTCTGGGACATAGCATGATTTATTGCTTCAGTTTTATGTCCTAATGCAATAAATTCTTCCAAGAAGTTAATTCTGTACCATTCCAGCTCCTTCCTTTCTGCCCAGCCTCAAGGCGAAAGGGGCATGGAGGAAATAAATTCCTGCCACATCCACCACCGTGTACTCCAGTGCATTCCCACCGTAAGAATAAATCCGAGGAGTGATGATCCAGCACAAAAGGAACACTTCATGCATTTTATTGAGTCTAGTTAAATTTGCATTATAACATCTTACATAAGGGAACAAACTCCTCCTTAAGTGTTAGCTGGCAAACCTGGTCAAACTGTGTCCAACAACCTCCGAGTACCAGTTTGTATTAAACAAATCCAGTATAAACAAATGTAAAGCGCTGTACAAAAAACAAACAAAAAAAAAATTAAGGAAAAACTAAGAAAGAAAAGTGTTACATTCACAGTGGAATTCAGGGCTTCCCAACCAACAGCCTTACCAGCAGAGTGAAATTCAGGAAAGGGGCTTAAATATTTTAGCTACAGGGAATAAAACCATATATTAATCAAATCGAATTCAATTGTATGTTTCCTCTCAAGAAAAAGGAGACAGGGTCTGTCTGAGAGGTTGGGAAGCCCTGGTGTAACAGATGCAAACCTCTTTTTTTACACAGCACCACTTCTTTGTGCTTTGGGTACGTTACCATTGATTGTGTCTCTTCAGCCTCCTGCTTCCCACCCCCCCAGCCGAGGGTAAACAAAAAGCCTACTGTACATAAGGGCTGGAAATATTTCTGAAGTTGTTATAAATTCCCTCCATGTGGCTCCAAGCCAATCTTCATCCAAAGCTCCTCCTCCTGGGAGAAGGCAGAGGAGCAGGCAGACATTTCCGACAGCACCGGCCTCCTCATCAGCTCCTCGCCTGCTCACACAGACCCCTTCCCAAACCAGGACACCGCTTCCATGGACACAGCGATCCCAAATTAAGGATGAGACGAGGGATGGAGGCTTGTACTGCAGTGCGGAGGTGAAGATCACTCCAGGAGGTTCAGAACGCCCCTCAGCTTTACCTGCACCTCTTCTCACCCTCATTCTCCATCCCCTCTTTGTTACGATGGGTTGTGTGGGCAACCCTTTATCCACTGTGGATCCACCCGGGAAAGGGGCCTTTGGACTCCCACATTTGCATAACCCAGACAAGTGACAGGAAACTGGGATGACAGTCATTAGGGGCCATTGTGCCAGCTCTGGTGGGAAACCCCTTCGTCTGCAAGTCGGCACAATGGACAATTACGGCTCCTTCAAACCCGGTGGTGTCGTGTCCCGCAGCTGCTGTGCCTGCACGGCAGCGCTTCCTACAAAAGGCCTTTAAAATTCCCTGATTTCTATGCATGAAGTACCTACATAATCACATCGGTTTTAAAACAACCCAACTGCCTCCAAGTTCTCTGCAAAAAACCCAACTTGTTCAAAGAAATAAAAAAAAAAGCACAGCACGTGAAAGGGAAATCCAAGCAGCACCAGGAATTCAGTCTTTTCACAGATAAAGCCCCAAATTAAAAAAAAATAAAAAAAAAATAAAGTGAGCACCCACAAGTCTGTGTCGGTTTGCATTGGGAATTAAACCAACAGGAACTCCTAACTGATTTAATTATTAAAAGTGTGCGTTTGTCATAAGGGTTTGGCCTGGTGACCGCTGTCATTGCTGTGGGTAGGGGTCTGTCCTGTCAGAAAGGAACGAAGCTCACACACCAGATATTCCCAGCAGGAGTTTGGACGTTTGGAGAAAACCCCACGGTAACCACTGGGCTGGGCAATGACGAGTAGAATCCTTCGAAACCAAAATAAAAGCTGCTGATGGCGCAAGGAATCCCGCTGGCGCTGAAGGCAGATCCCACACGGTGGCACTGTGACCCAGGCCACCGGCGCACGGGCTCTGCCTCTCCAAAGCCACCACTCCTGCGAACCAGGCCTAGGAACGCGCCGAAACTCGCCCTTTTAACCCTTCACACCCCTCCAGGCACGAGTGAAGATGCTGTGTCCCTCCAGAAATATCAAAAAAACTGAAGGAAGCGCTAAATACACATGTTCACTACCAAAATAATTCATGACATGTAAAATTCTAATTATTAAAAGTGTT
Organism: Edolisoma coerulescens; assembly: GCA_013397115.1. NCBI lineage: Eukaryota > Metazoa > Chordata > Aves > Passeriformes > Campephagidae > Edolisoma > Edolisoma coerulescens. The sequence continues at coordinate 816,441 of VWZW01007543.1, forward strand.
TCATATTTTGTAAGCAAGAGAAATGTTAATATTGGCTTTTCCTAACTCCAATCTAAATTTAGATAAATAGAAATTTAATTACCCTAATTAACTGAGCTACATAAGGAAGTTTTTGCTGCAGACAATGAGCCCCCAGCCCCTTTAGCACACTCAGCATTGCGAAAGGCAGAGAAACCACGGAGAACGTTCAACGTCTCCCAGAGTGAAATTAAATTATCTGTTCTTGGTACAGTTTGGGAAACCTCCAAGATTTTATTAGTTGCTCTTGTTACAGAAAGATAAAATGTTAAGACATGCTATAAGCTATAACAAAACTGTGAGGGCGGTTCTACCAAGGTGGAAATTCCATGGAAAAGGTGGGGTGACAGGTACCAGAGCCGTGCTTCACGTGGGTTTGGGATAGTGGGCTCCCTTCCTGGTGGTCACCAGCTCTAGTCTGAGATGAACATCTCCGACTTTCAACATCTAACATGGTACTCATGGAGAGAGGGGTTTTTTTCTTTCTAATTCTACGCTCTGTAAATCTGGAAACTGCAACTGAGAGCAAATATTTGCTCTGTGAAATTCAGAAGTGTTATTTTGCTGTGAAATTTTGGCACAGAGAAGCCAGTACCCGGAATCAACAGCCAACTTCAATTTTACACTGATGCGTGTCCAAGGAAAAAACCAAACCCGTGAGCTTCCTGATTGTTCTGTTCCCAAAGAACCCTCGTGTTCCCTCTGCCACGACGGCGTGTCCCACCAGGAGGAAAGCGAGCTCAACAGCCAGTCAGGGTTTCCCACTGAACCAACAGCACAAAATGCACATGAAGGGAAAAATAATGGAATTTTGGGATGCTGTGGAATCCTTAACTAGCTGATGAGATGTTAAAATGGCTTAGAGCAGCGATTATAGTTTATGCATCCACCACTATAAAACACCAAAAATGTGTTTTAATTAGGAAAAAAGAGATAGGCCAGCTTTGGTTTTGTCATCTGAGGAACAAGCAACACTTCCCATACAGCCAGCAAGAGCAGCTCATATCCCTTCAGAACCACTGCCCTGGAGTGGAAACAAATAAAAACCATTTTCCCTTTGCACGTGTAAGCCAGGAAAAAACCAAAACCTTAGAGAATAAAACAAAGAAGGGGTCACTGAGGGTGAAGGATGTTTCCCCATACACTCTGATGAGAGTCAAGGTACATTCTCCAATTCTCAATTGCAACACATCGTGTACATAATTTTAAAAGTAAATCCAATTCATTTTCATTCCGTGCAATAGGAATATAAAGAGCTTGTTGGGGTTTTACTGTTATTCTCAAGACTCTGCTGCACATTTAAGTGCACTCATTTTTAAATGTAACCCAATACTAATGATGTGCTTCCCAGTTAGTATTGAGTTATTCCCTGTGGCACTTGCACCACAGGCTACCAACACTGGACCACTCAACACATCCAGAGGTTACCAACACAGTTGAAGCTCGTGAAGAACTAAAAACCAACCTGTCCATACTTGTTTGCTGAAGTTACAGCCTCAAAAATGGAGAGCAAAAGCTGATAGAAAAATTGGGCACAAACCTCAGTGAATGAGCCAGTACACACGGGTTTGTATTATTCCATATCTGCAACCATACCAAGAAATAACCAGCCACTAGAACAGTTTCTAATTTTTATCACCTTTTTTCTTTTTTTTTTTTTTTGGTGGCATTACTGAGCCAGAACACTGCAATTATAACATTTAATTTCCGTTTTTTTTAATGCAATTAAATGTCTAATCCAACTGTTTTTATGTTACAGTAGCTGTTCACATAAATAGTACAGATATGCACTGCTCTTGACAGGTACACAGTCACAAAAGCAGCTCTCTCATGTTCAGTTTGCTCTCTGTGTGGTGGGGTCTGTATGAAAAGCATTCTTGATTTCTAAGCATGGTACAATTTTAATTCTTAATGCGTTAGTACAACAGTGCATTGGAAAAGTACTGAGCTTCTACAAAAAAGCTTTACAATTTTAAAACAGATTTTTTTTTCTTTATTTAAACAAGCATAGGCAATTCTTATATTTCCACAACAAGATAAATATCCCAATTAAGCTAACAGCTCATCCTACAGCGTGCCATAGTGATGGGGAAAGGGCTAACATTAGTGTTATTTACACCGACATGTCCAATATTAACCCAGGAGGAAAATTAAAAGTATGTTCAAGTGTGCAATTAAATTAATGTTATTTTTTCAGAGAGTTGGATTTCTTGCAAAAATTCCTCTATGACTCATGGACACTGAGCTGGATAACTTCTCAAAGAACTCCTCAGAAGCACAATCTTGAGGACAAATTGTTTATTGGACTGGGATGGCAAGGGCTGGGTAGGAGAAAGAACTTAATACTCTTCACAAAGAAAAAAATATTTTGAAGTGGGGAGATGTCTTTGGACAAGTGAAATTGAACACCCAAACTGACTAGAACTCGAAAAAACCTAATTAAAGAAATTTTCCAATTCCCAAAGCTTGAATCCAGAGAAAATGCTTTGATGAGGGAAGATTCACTCTGAGTCATTACTATACATTGAGGTACCACTCAAAAAGTGGCCATAAAGGAAGTGACTTCTTTGCCCATCACTATCACACCGGCTGCCTGGCCATCAACTCAGCTCTCCTTTAGACAACACTCTCTCTGTTCCCAGAAGCTAAGACTGCTCTGCGGCAGATGGGGCAGGTGGAGTTCTCCGACAGCCAGCGGTCGATGCAGTGCACGTGGTACTCGTGTGAGCACGGCAGCTTGCGGAGCTTGTTGCCCTCCGTGTACTCTGTGATGCACACGCTGCAGGTTTTCAGAGCGTCGCTCTCACCAAAATTCCTCATGGCTAGGTTGTCAATTTGTTCTTTGGTGAGTCCTCTTGGTTGGTCATCGTCATCTTCGTTGAGTAGGAAAAATTGTGCAAGGCTAAGGAATGGTAGAGAACCGCTTTCTTCAAAAGTGACCGATCCCCTTGTATTCCGGCCTTCCCGCCTGGCACCAGATGTTGAGCTAGCCTCGTGCCCACCCTCATACACCTCCCCTGAGCTAACATCTGCACTCTCATTGCCCGAGGTGCCCCCACCTCCGCTCTGCGGCTCAGAAGTCTCCACGTTCTGACTGGGAGCTGGCCCACTGGGATCTGCATCGCTGTCACTGTACATGAAGTAACTGAGCTCCCCGAAGCCTGTCATGATCTGCCTCAGCATGGTCTGGATGGCGACTGACGTAGTCTCGCTCAGGCCTGTGTTTAAGATCCTACGGATGGGAATCCTAATGGTGCTGACGTAAGTTCTCACTCCAGCCCGCTCCGAGCGGGAGAACGTGCGCCGGAAGCCTCCGCGCTCGCTCTCGTAGGTGACCGTGTTGTTGGGGGTCTGGGACCGGGACCGGGTCCTGTTGGCTATGCTGTCCCTTTGCCGGTACTCTCCGGGGCGAACTCTTCTCACCTGGAGGTCAAGCACTATGGTGGGAGGCCTCTGCCCAGGAGCCGCGGACTCACTGGTGCCAGTAGTTTCTGAAGAACCTGCAGCTTGAGGAGCAGGCCTCGTTTCGGGGGGGGAAAACAGAACTGCATTTTCACTTGGCACCTCAGTCCCCACTGTGTGCTGCCTTAAGGTCACGTGCTGCCTAGTTCTAGAGCTGCCCTCAGCCTCGCCGGCTGAGGAGTGGTCAAGTGTTTGAGATGATGTGTTGTGATGAGACCTGCGAGGGGCCTCGCTCACTGCATTAAGAGGTGACCTACTTCTATCAGTCCTAGCCCGCGTCCGCCGCTGTTCTGGACTCCTACTCCTGGCTCTCCTCTGCCCTCTAGGAGGGGAAGCCTCCTCAGCCGTCAGCTCCTCCGCACTGCTCCTTTCTGATCCAGGCTGCCTTACAGACGGTGATTCAGACCTTGGAATTTCAGAGTCACTTTGGCTGTTTTCCAAATCCTCCCCACTGGAAGGCTCTACAGATGGCTCATTCTCAGTTTCTGGATTCGTGTTCCCATTATTACGGTTGACGTTTATTTCCAAACTGAATCTGAAGTCGCCACTATTTGGGTTAGTCCGGCTCACGGCTCTCCAGGACTGGTTTCCTCGCTGCCCACTTCGTGTTGTATTTCCAGTCTGTCGGACTGAATTAAGCCAGTCTATTATAGAATCTCCATTTGAAACATCTTCTGAGGACTCTGCACCTGTGAAAAAGACAGGGAACTACCAAAATTAGAGTACTGAGCTAATTTTGGAGCCATCTTTTCCAAGAACATAATTGCTTAGCTTAACAAGTGACAATTTAGAAGTGCTGAATCCTACCAAGTGCTACTGTGGTTTCACAGGCAGCGAGACAATTCTGTAACTACCAGAGCTCTTCTAAGGGAGCAGGAGTGGACATTGCTCTAATATGGACAGATAGGCTGCAGCCATCACAGAGCAAACAAGTCATCAAAAGAACATGTATTTCCTATCATAAGTAAATGGAAAGTCACATGTCAGGTGTCATAACACATCAATATTCTGTGTTTTCCTTTCCAAACAATTAAGTGATCTATCGACCATGAAACAGAGAATTAAGTTTGTCCTGAGCCTTCACCTGCAGAGCTTTATAGCAACTCTGTCTCACTGAAGAATGAACCCCAGTGGTCAGCTCCGAGCATCCCCCACCAATCTCTACAGAAGGGTGACGACAAAAGCAATGCAGCATCTTTGGAAGGGAAGAATGGCGAATTAAAAAAGAGGGATTGCCAAAAAGCATCCCAGAAGGGAGCAGACAGGAAGGTAATCTTTAAAAAAAAAAAAACCAAAAACAAAAAAAACCTAAATGAAACTTTATTTCGATACAAGTAAGAGATGTGTTATGAATGAAATCTGTCCCAAACTGACCTCTGCAGCAGATATCAGACATAAGGTTCACTGAGTTTTGAAACAAAGCTCACCTTGCACCTGCCTAGGCTTAACTTGTTCCACTCCTGCACTCAAGTTAAGGTCCGTACGGGGTGCTAAAGTTAAGAGTTTTCACAAATACTGTATATACCTCTATTCTCATCACTGTTTTGCTGTGGCGGACCTTCTTTAACTTGGTGTAGCCTTCTCAGCAACTCTTCTTCAGTAATTTCACCTTAGAAAATAAGCAAAATTTTCCAAAAATATTTCCAAATCATATATGTATGGCAAGCATTATCAAAAAGCTTCTAAAGAAGGTACAAGCCACTGCTTGTGTTCTGTCTAATTAAATCCTGCCACAATGGCACTGCCAAGCAGGTTGCTAAGGGGAAGTTCAGACACTTTAGCACTTTTGTCCCAAGTAAGTTTTGCTGAAGCTGAAATATCCAACAGTTCCATCCTAGAGAGATGTGCTCTCTGGTTCTGTAACCTCTACAACTGAGCAGCAATTTTTATCATCCTACACCCATTAAATGGCTGTCCAGAGTGAAATATTTGAGGTTAACCACAAGCATGAAAAGAAGGTTTAAATTAGTTGAGTCACGGTTTGAATTAGGTATCAACCTATAAAGAGGAAATTTAACAAGTTGATTGAGAATTGACATCAAAATGCCCATGCAGAATCTCGTATCAGACTACTTACCCTGGTCACAAACTCTTAACCTCACCAGCACAAAGTCTGCACACAGATGCTTAAAGGAGATTTTTTTTTCCATCTAAGGGTTCATAACTGGAACTGGGTCAAATCTGGGTGCTCCTGCCAAGCTGTGCAAACACCAGACTTTTACATCTGATAAATCCACACCATCCCAACTATGTCTCCACAAGTCAAGGGACCACTCAAATTTGAGTGTGCACAAATTAGCAAGAGGCTGCCTCCTACCACGGAACACGACTGCAGCACACAAACGGGTGAAAGGGCTTCAGGAGAACAGAAAATGACACAAACTGCCTACAAGCAACTCCAGCAGGATGGACACAGGCAAGCACTACCTACCTGGTGTTCCTAGCAAATTGTTATCTCTCATAAGCCTGTAGTCCTCTTCACTCAGGTTGTTCACAAACTGATAGAAAGCTTCTTCTCGATCTAACCGATCCAGCTGGCTCTGACGTTGGGCTTCTGATTGATCAATACTTCCTTTATCACTAGAATCTGAGCTTTCCATCTTGATGAGTGGAAGAGTACCTAAAAAAGGAGAGAACAAACCCTTCATGGAGAGCAGTGAAACACGGCATGGAATTTAGGCACGTTTACAAGGGAGAGTGAAGCACAGGTTAAGGCGGTTTGCTAATGAAGCTTTAGTTAAGATCAGGTTCATCAGCACGGGGATCAAAAACAAAGCATGAACCTCCTCAAGAAGTACAAACAAAACTGATGCCCATCATTACCAAACACTCAACAAAGCAGCAAGTATGAACACTGGGAATATCATCTGCCATAAGCCTTAGCACATCTTTACACTCACATATTTAACTAGGTGTCCATGATTATCTGCTTTTTGCATAAAATATTCCTAATGTCACAACTGTCTCTCCAAGCAGCCTTACAGTAGTGTAGTACAAGGCATAAGCCATCCTTGATCATGCTCTCTGAGCACAGGATTATATGTTCCTTGCTTTTTCCTGCCTGCTACAGAAACACCCACTTCACCATCCAAGTGAATTTTAACAGAATGAAGTGGTTACGAAGAACCCAAATAAAGAAAATGCTGTGGAACACTATGTGCACAAAAAATGAAGAAAGCTTCTCATTCCCTCAGAAAAGGAAAAGGGTTTGTAAAATCAACTTTATAGTTTTACATCAAGAGAGGAATCTGCTTTCAAGTTTCAGCATTTACTGAATTACTGATGTTGACGAGCAAAATTTCCAAGACAAAACTCCAGCATATACCAGGTACACGACTGCTTTAAAGAGCTGTCTTCTATGCTGCATATTTTTAAATACAACCTTCTCATACTGTTTTTCATTTGGATGAAATGCTTGACAATGTCTCTCTTTCAAGGAAAATAATCGATGAATGCCGTGTCTGTATCTGATAAATATTATAAGGAACACATGCAAATGCAGGAGACATTCTGGCACTGGCTGTGCCATGCAAATACATCAAATGAAGATAAAATAACCAGTTTCCTTGATCACTCTGCCTCACTATTCCCAGCATCAAGAATTTTCCTGTACAACTGGTAGAATCTAGTTACTCAGAGAGGTGATTAACAAGCTAATCCTCTGCATGCTAAAAAGCTCTGCAATAACATTCCCCATCAGAAAACATTCCTTTCATTTAAACCATACTTCATGTGACATGGAAATACTGGAAGAATAAACCTTTTCTGCTTCTCACTGGAAAACTTCCAACACTTAGACATCTGTCTAGTGCAAAAAGCATCTTTTTTTGGTTTGTCAGCACAGCTGTCAAGTCAAGACTGCCCACAGTTTACATTAGTGCTTCTCCAGAAGAGCAGCACTGCATGATCTCCACGGGCACTTTATTTCAGCTGCCATGGTGAAAATTAAAGTGCACCGACGACCTCAGTGTGTAGCACCAGAAAAATTCCACAGGACAGGATATCCCATTATTGCACACTTGCAAATTATGAAATTGCTGTTCTGACCCTCTTTGTCTTCAGTTCTGATGCAGTGGAACTTGACTTTAAGTTAGTGATATTAACTTGATTTTAAGTTAGTGATATTAACTTGTTGCCACTCAGAGCTACTGGTGCTGTTGGGTTCTGTGAAGTTCTGCCATTTTACCAAAGCAATTACACCCTTTCTCCGGGAATTGGGAAGCAGCAGCAATCACCAGGGTCACTACTGAGTCAGATGGAAGCCTATCAGCTTTCTCTGCATTTCTAAATCCCTGGTGCAATCTAAAGACTGCAGACTGGCATGTGACGTGTTGTGTTCTGTGACGTGCTGTTAAACACCGATAAATGACCCCATTCACAGGACTGTTGAGCAACAGTTTCTGCAGGGGTGTTCAGCTCTGACCAGGCTCACTTAGGAAATCTCTGTGCCCTTCACATGCCAGGCACGTATTTCTAATGAGAACACAGCTTCAATCAACTTTTTTACAAGCTTTCTGTAGCAGAGTTATTACTCCAAGTAGCATTACTTAAAGACATTTTGGAGAAGACATTTTTAAAAGCAGCTGTCGTTAGTTCTGGTAGTATCTGAACAAAAGCCTCAAGCAGAACGAGAGACTTGCATCCAAAATAAAACCCTGAAAGATGCATTAGTTCTTTGGGAATACACATCAAACTCTAACCAGCATTCCCTTTTTTGGGATAACAATGAAGCAAAGTCAACAATAAGATTAAGAAAATAAGGACAAGTAATAAGATGCTAAGGGATAGAAGCAGCACAAGTTTTGTAAAATATTTTACCCCAAATGACTGCCATGGGATTTATGACTTCAAAACACGTGGAACGTCTTCAGAAAGATGGCAATATTAACACCTTTGTAAGCATTAGACTAATTCTTCAACAGCTTCTAAAAAAGAAAGCTGCACTACGCATACAAAACATAACATTTGTTTACTACTTATTTACTACTTTCCTTTTAACTGAAAATTCCAGTGCTTGCAGGCACCTTGGCTATATAATGCCTATGTGATTCAAAGATATTTGCCTATTCCATTTCAGAAAATGAAGGGGCACCATCCTCGGCCAGAGAAAAAGGGAGAGTCAAAACAAGTCAAATGGGGGCAAAAAAATTTTAAATCTCTTCTTTACCAACAAACTGATGTACAGTTCAAAAGGTGATTCTTTAGGAAATGCTTGGAATAAGTCAGTACTACTTATTACCAGGTTTGCTCCTCTTTTCTCCTCCATCACCTCTTATCTTCCCTCCTAAACCATAAAATCAGCTAATGGTCAAGGCTGAATAGAGTTTACTGCTAAGAAAAAAGCCTCAGAGGTGGGATCTTGAATGAAGAATTTAATTTACATGAGGGCTATTTCTGCTAGTGACAAACTCGCTGTATTTTCCTCTTGCAAGCTCCTAACGGGTTACATCAGTCCCCCGTATCCTGATTTCATGATCCCAGAAATGCTGTGAATCTCCATGGGATGCTTACACTGATGGAAATACAGATGGCACAGAAACACAGCAACAACACATTCTCCCTACCTGACTGCTGACAGCAAATGGGATGACACTCTTCAAACCAGAGCTCTGATATTAAAACCAGCAAACGAAAACCAGGATTTCTACCCCAAGGCTTCTGCTACTTTCTATCTCCTCCCTGTCCACTCAGCTCATTGTGCACACTGTCCAATGAAAGCCTCACCTCCCAGCCCGCTGCAGAGCTCTCCCTGGCCAGACTGAACTTACTGGAATGTTTAGACTACTCCTGCCTCAGCACGGCTCCATAGGGCCCATCTGGCCGGACAGCAGGATTTCCACGGTGGGAGTTCCCACAGCCCCATGCTCCTGTCACAGCAGGGCGGAGAGGCAGAAATAACTTGAAAATCTGCCCCTCAGGATGCTGCTCTCAGCTCACACCCTGCAGACAATTAAGACTGGCTTAAGGAAGCCAGTAATATAGGCAAACCTGATGAGGGAAAACCAATAGGTGTACTATTAACTTACAGCAAAATAACCAACATTTGGCTATCTAATAAGCAGGTATGCTTCAACTCTGCTTTTCTTTCTTCCAGACTAAGACTTCGTTCTTATCCAAGCTAAAAGATGTAGAATTTCCTTCTTTGGTGTCCTTCCTTGTCAGCACTGAGTTGACACAGGGTGGGGAAGGTCACAACTACGAGCAAGAAGTTCAGATCTGCTGGTTATTGCCAACTTCAGCTGAGATACCCAGATACAAAAATCTCTTTATGGGGAAGTGAGGGGGTGACCACCTAAAGATTGCACAAAGCAAGAGAACCAGAGATAGGATAAACTATTTTCTCCTTAAAAAAANAGCTGAATATCCAGACACAGCAACTACAGTGAATTCTTAATTGGTGTTCCCATCCTGCCACAAATCAGAAAAGTATCTTCCCTGCAGTTACGCTTCAACAACCTCAGAGATTTCCAAGCACAAATGACTGCCTGTCTCTCCACTGCTGCTCCAGACTGCAGTAAGCCCACAAAAGCTATTGTTTGTTACATTCTTTTATTCAAGAAGAAGTAATACTATGTTCTTTTGGATAGGAACAATTTAAGAGTACTAGATATTCCCTCAATAATGTAAAGTTATCATTCTTACAGCCTAGGAAATATTTTATGTTTTCTTTTATGGCAGGTTGTGTGTAAACTAAATCCAGTCAGGAATGCCTCAAATCTAGTGGGATGGCCAAGCAGGATAACATTTGTCTTTTACCCATTTACCTTCAACAGTAACACAGTATCTCCATATTGCTTAGCACTTGTGGACCACAGAATTCTTCCCAGAAAAAGTACTAATGGACCATAATGCACAGCAATAAATCTCTAGTTCTTCCTCCTTCAATAGTGTGTAGTATCTCCTGACATTAGTTATCTGTACTGAACACCAAGACACTACCTTAGCCTGCATTCCTGGGTTTTTTATATTGAAAAGAAATCCCATAACTCTCATTAAACCAACTAGGCATAACTCAGAAAATCTGACAAACCCTGGGATCACTCGTTGGCAGGGTTAAATGAAAAAGTGATACCTTAAAATTAAAATCTTCATTAGATTTATGGGGCAAGCCTCAAATTTGAACAGGACAAGGCATGGAATTCAATTAAACTGAAGAAACAACTCAGCTGCTCATGAGTCAGGTGTGCAACAAGAAGTTCCTCTAGAACTCCCCCATGTCGGTGCTACCGGTATTTCAACCTCACCTGAGAATCTCTCGTGCCCTGTATGGCAGGAATGTTTCCTGAGTTACCTCACGTCCCAGCAACACAGTTAATACCTCTGTATAAACAAAAAAGAGGATGGCGGTGTGGGTGTTCCACAGATGTCCTCAGCAGAAGGCAAACTTCTCATTTATGATTCATACCGTCATCTTAATTAGGTGCTTCAACCGGTAGAGCACCTTGCTTACTTCCAGCCTGCAGAAATGATCAAACCCTTAGACTAAAGGAGTGACTCAGGCTGGAAGGCAGAAGCACTGATTTGTTTGCTTTGGGTCGTTAGAGGCTATTTTTCCTGCCCAGCTTGCAGTGAACATGCCTCAAAGACACTTCAGCTCGAGAGAAGCACAGCACAGCTGCGTGTCCAAGCGCTTTCCACGAACTGTGACTTCAGCAGCTCTGACGCGCCATGGCAGCACGGCCCCAGCCAGTCCTCTCTCCAATTCCATGTCTCAAATGACACAGGAACAGTGGCTAGAACAGGCAGTCCTGTTACCCTGGCTCCTTCAAGCACAAACAGAACCCACTTCACACACAGCACTCATCCAACCCACTCCACCTTATTTTCCTAGAAGAATTCAAAGTTGAAAAAACAATTTCCATGCCAGTCAGTATCCAATTTCTCAATACTCAAAACTAGCTGGAAGTAAGACATAACAGAAACTACATTTTCATCTTAAATATTTCATCACTCAAGTCTGCAAGCTCAAAAGCAGAAGCAAAAACCGCCAGTGAATCCCACCATTAAAGGAAAAAGACACCCTAAGACAGTGGAATGAAAGTCATCTATTTGCATTATACATGGAGCTTCATTATGTCAAGTTTGTTTGGCTTTCTCTTTTTCTGCAGGTGCACAGGTTCCCTTTTGTGATCACACCGAAGGCTTTGATACCACAGGTCCAATACACTCATCTCCATCTTAGTAAAATGCAACAAACTTTTCTAGTTTTCAAAGTTGTATCATGAATTTTGGGGGTTTTTTCCCCTGCCATTCTTGCTTTTTATTTCCACTGTGATGAACAGCAGATTTAGGTTCTTATTAGATTTTTATTAAATCTACCACAGGTTTTAAAATCAAGAACTCCCTGTGTCCTATTTAACTCAAAAATTATCACAGAATACGCACTGTTGGAAAGCTGGAAGAAAGTTTTGTGTTCTATGGAAGTGTTCTGTGAAAAGTGCTGTAAAATTTAAATGCCAGTTTAACAAGGAGTGTTAAACATCGATTCAGCTTTTTCACTACCCCAGCGTGTTTCAAAGCAAAGGCCCTCAAACAAGATGTCATTCTGAATGTACATTTTAAACAATAGAAAGCAAATGAATACTTTTGCAGAACAGTGGCAGAAAGTTCCACAGAATTAAAAAAAAAAAAACAACAAACAAACCAGAGAGAAAAAACACTTGAGCTGAACCAACTGTTGAGATAAAGAAGAGAAACACTAACAAACTCCAGATAAGTCAGAAAGAAGTGAGGAAATCAGGGCAGAGCTTAGCAATTCCAGAACACTGAGAGCATGTGGAACCAAGATGGAGCTCTGAAAAGAAAATGTGGTAACAACTGCCAAAATGCTGGCCTTTGCCTTTTATCATCTGCACTTACTAAAACAACACTTTTCACATACAAGTGGAAAATAAAATTAAGATAACACTGCTTTTGCCATCAAATGCAGATAGCACAGAAGAGAAAGCTTGGTGTATATGAGGTGCAGCAAGTTTCCAGCACTGCAGGCTCATGAAATGATGCTCTTTTTGCCCAGAAGCTCACTTCTGGCTGGGTCAGCAGCAGAAGGCCCACTCTGAACTCAAAAGAAGAAGTAAAGCTGCACACAAGCAATCAGTGTTGACCCTGACAGACTATGAACAGGATTGATATCCAAGAACAAGTTGAGTTTTGATTCCTGAAGAAACACAACCTGTGGTTAGTGAAAGCACTAAGCCGATCAAAACTCACCGAATTTCAACTGAAAAAGAGAAGCCCATCTTTAAATTCATTGCTGAGTCTTGTGTCTCCACACAACTGCTGCTAACACAGGCACTGCTAATAGTGAAACGGCAACAACCAGAGAAACACTGCAACCACAACCCACAGAGGAATTCCGATACGTGCATTCCTGTTCTTGTTGATATCCGGTGCCCAACAAACACAGAAGTGGGAAATAAAATGAAGGCAAATTTTTTTGGATTTAAATAGACATCTGTACCATGAGAATTCCATTTCTGATGCCATCTCAAGGCAGGGAAGCTCCAGCATTTTAAAAGGATTATTTGCACACACACCTTGCACATTGAAACCAGGAGTGTTCTGAGCAAGATGATTTTAAATTACTGAACTAAGATAAAATGTGTGCTGGCTTTTCCTACGTTCCATGATCATTAGGTGGTTTTATGAGACCACACAACTCTGCAGACCCCCTTGAGTCAAAAGCTGAGCCTCAACACTGCACGCCAGCTACAAGTACCTCGATAACACAAACCTGAGCAGTCTGAAGGAGACACAGGCTTGTGTTTATGTTCTTACCTGCAGCCAAAACCTGTGCAAAGGCAAAACCAGTCCCTGGGATGCTCCTGGCTATCCCTACTCACCACACAAAGCTCCTGACTAAGTTATGACACTGCTACGCTCTTCAGAAGTTCTGGTTTTGAGAAGCACAAGACTCTCAGAAAAATATCTTGAAGACGGAAATGTTCACATTTGGTTTTATCCCTTCAGGAATAATTTTTGCAAGCTCAGCAGATGATAAGTTTTCACCAAGACTGAGATTAAACCACAAAACCTTGGATAAACACCCAATAATAATGTTTGGATTCAAGTGCTTTAATAGATGGAAACCGAAGTTCTCTACTAAAAAAAAAAAATTAGGACAGCCCAGTAATGTCTTAAGCTGCATTAGGCTGGACTTAAATCAATCTTTAGACTCAAGCATAGGAATTAATAACATTATGTCCTATTATGCTATGATTGTTTAAAAAAAAGTACAACATCTCCACTGCAACTGGAATCATTCTGCTAAGATCAAGGGATTTATTTTGATATATTCCCACAGGGAAGAGGAATAAAGGAACAAGCAAGGAAAGTATATTGATATAGAGGTGTTTTGAAAACATTTCCATCTAAGGATCACACTACCCATTCCTCTAAAAAAATCCAAATACACATACTGGAGACCAGACACTTGTAACACTCTTGGTCCAGTACAGCCTGGCATGCCCAGGAATTCAGTAATATGGAAAATAAATACGATACAGATGGCAACCACTACAGGCTTGAAAAATACTGGTGTGGTTATTTCAGTGACAAACATTTACCCCGTCAGAGTTGCTGATGAAGGGAACACTGCAGTTGTTGTGCCTTAGTGGTCTAACATAACGAGAAACCCCTAATTTTATAATGTGTGGTGTGTTTTCCCTTCCCAGGACATAATTCCAAGCTATCATTATTTTAATTCCAAAATGGCAAACCTGTAGAGGGAACAGAGTCAGTTTAAGTGCCAGTTGACCACTACAACAAAACTAAATATCTGACCCTCAATTAAGATAATTAACTGCCCAAGAAGCAGCCAAGTGTTTATTTGTTTTAGAAAGACTTGACAAGTCCCTGCAATTAAAATTCAGGGACAAATTAATGACAGAACTTCTTTTGAACATTTTGACAATTATTTTCAAGTTGAAATTACCCAATACTGCCAATATGGACAGGAAAATAAACGTGATGTGCGATGATACTATTGGGTATTATCAAGTTTGTATTCTTGTTTAGGAGCTTCTCTGTATGAAGGCTCCACCTTCCTGAGAAACAACAAAATAATACTACTATTATTAAAAAAAAATCAGTATTTTTTGCTGTGAAACCTTTTGTCAGGCTCCTAGTGCACACTAAAATCGAGACACATAACAAATCTTATAAACAAACCTTAATCACCACTACATTTTATACATATATATACACTATTATACACAACCTGATATTGCTCCTCAATTAAAGCAGATCACTCAAGATAAACAGACACATCCAGCTGGACTCGACAAGGGTTTTGAAACAGAGAAACAGAAACCTTAAATGCCAACAAATAGCATTAAAAGGGGCAGGGAAAAACTTGCACAGGAAGCTAAGGTGACAGAGCAAAGATGACGTGATTAACTGGGAAGAAACTCAGCACAGGAATAGCAAACACCACAGGTTTGAACAGGTCACAAGCTGATCCAGAGCCTTACACAGCGGGATAGGAAGAGTTGCTCTCGCCTGTCTCCCACAACAAGGCTTCTTGCCTCAACTCACGGGAAGCACGGCCTGAAAACACGGCCCTGAAAAGCTGCGATTCCTTCAAGCAGACATCGAACTGCGGACGAGGCCCAGGATAGCAGCTATAACCACCCCCCTCACTCCACCCCTCCCAAAAGGAGCTTGTTCCAATTCCTCCCCCAGCCCGGCCGGACACCCGGAGGGTGCCGGGCCCACCTGCCCTCCCCGGGGGCAACGCAAACCCAGCTCCAGCCCCCGATGGAGGATCACGGTCGCGGCGGGAAGCCCCGCCAGGAGAATCCCCGGGGTGACGGAGCGCGGCCCATCCGGGCACACCCGCGCTCGGACCGCCATCACCGCCCCCCGCTCCCTCACGGCACCGCGGATGGAGCCTCCCGCGCCCCGCAGAGCCGCCCCACCGTCCACAAGNGGCGCGGCCTGGGAGGGCAGCCCCGCCCAGCGCGCGCGGCCCCGGCCCTCAGGGGCCGCCGCCATTTTGGTGCGGGGCAAAGGCTGAGGGTGGGGCAGGGTGGGGTGGGGATGTTATGGCCACCCCTCAGCCCACAGGGAATGTGAAGGGGACCGGGGCTCAGCGTTGCCCGCCCGTGGTGCGGCGGAGCAGGAGGGTCCGTGTCCCCACGGTCCCCTGTTTCATGTCACCTCAGGTGTGTGTGTGCTGGGCCGAGGTGACTCCGTGCAAGGCCGGTGGTGGTCAGCAGTGCCAAAAAACAAATAAATATTGGCAGTACTTGTGTCTGTTGGTGGGGATATTCACCCTCCTCTCCCGTCTAACCATGGGCATTCCTCCACCTCTAACCACAGACATTCCTTCCTCTCCAGCCCTGGCCATTCCTCCCCTCTAACCATGGCAGGGTCTCCCCTCTCAGCTGGTGTTGTGCACTACGTACAGACGATATGCCCTATGAAAACTAAGATATTCCTGCTTTCTGATACGAGCCTTACTTAATTGAATGCCAGACTTCCCATGTTATGTAGGGTTAAGCACTTCTGCAGTTTTTCCCCTCGCCACTGAAATTATCAAGGGCAGCTGAGCTTTGAAAGATCCGATTTTAATGCCCGAAAAGTCATATCTTGCAAAGGTCTTGCAAAGAAGTCATCTTCATAAGATCTGATACATAGAGAAAAAACATATTCCTGAGGATTTACACCATTTCAGGAAGCCCATGAGACACCTTTATTTCTCCTTTTGGCAGCTCATTATAAAAATAGCACTGTCAGGTTGAGGGGGGTGTTGCATTTAAAGGTTGTGGAAACTGTTGAGTTCCTACTCAACAATACCAGCCCAACTTTTAATGTGAATGAAGTGTTTTTATATATTCACAGTTTAAATTTCTCCTATCAGACTTGAGAACTCAAAGGCAGCCACAGTGTCCGGGCTAGAGAAAAGGGAAGGGACAGGTACAGGCTGTATTTCTCGTCAGTTTTATTTGCCACAGCCTGTCACCAGGAAAGGACGATGCCAAAATCCTTAGTAATGGAGAACAGAAAGGAGTCCCGCTTTCATCTGGAGCAGGTGTAGCTTCCCAACTCTGTTTTTGTTCAAATAACCAGTACATGAAGCAATCGAGTTTATTACAGCTGCAGATGGACAGGTGATACTTGATACACACATAGTTGGAGTGATGGAGAGGTGACACCTAATACAGCATAAAACTTACTTGATAATGTTCACCTTTTATGTTTTTAAATGTAAATTGGGGTTGGGAGAGTGAGTTTAAATCAGATCAGTCCTTTGCATCATTGCTGCAACTAGAGTTAGATTTACTGCAGGGTCAAACCATGCCCTAACAGCTCTGCTTTGACTGTTCAATGTGAGTAAAATTTTTTAAAAAACCAAAAAAACTAAGAAGAGTAAATTTAATGTCACAAAGGAATTCTGCTGTTCTAATACACCAAAATATTTGTTATGGGGAAAAGTTGCCTTGCTCCTGACCCACGACAAATGGATCTTTTTATGTAGGCAGCACTCCAACCCCTACAAATTCCAGTGGCTGGAGAAACTGCATCCCCCAGACAGAGACCCCGTGGCTGAGTGTGTGGGCACACTTTTGTGTTTGACGGGCACCTTTGAAGGTGGCAAAAAATCCATCCCGTTGTCAAGCGTGGATAATTCAGGGAGCAGATAATGGGCACACAATTGATCCAGTTTATTGTGGAAAGCCTTGTGCCCACGATTGATAAGGCAGCCACCAGTGGGAGTATTGGCAATTAGCACAGCAGCAGGACATTCCTCAGGGCCACCTCAAAGGAGATGGGAGGTGAGGGGACTGCCATAGACTGATTATGCAGGAAAGTGAATCCTGCCTTTTCTCCCCACCTTTTCTGGATACCAGGCAAGGTCAGAGCAGGATGAAGGTGGCTTTTTTAGACACCAGTAACCCAAGCAGCAAAATATTAGGGATTATTGAGCAAATGGGAAGTGGAGCATATTCTGTTTGGATGGAGGGATAAGATGATGGTTTGTGCTCCTGGAACAGCTTCCTGACATCTGACACGGCATCTTGTTTGTCTCTTCCCCCCTCAACAAAATATGTTTACTTGATTAACCTTACCAAAAGTCCTGAAAATCATCAAATGGCAGAGCAACAGAGGAATAAAACATTCTTCTTCACATCTGTGGGTGAGCTCAGGCTCTTCAGGCAGACATTTGCCAGTTTGCTGGGAGATGAACACCACGAGGAGCAGAGATGGCAGCTGGATCCTGCTGATTCACACCTTCCTTAGCAGTAAAAACTTGGAGCTGAGGTCCAGGGCAGACAGCTGAGGAAAAGTCTCTCCCTCGGTGTGATTGGGTGGATTTATTTGCAAATGCCCTCACACAGTTGATCAGGTGCAGAATAAGCTCTGATTTTTCAAAACCACTTGATGGATTTCAGTATCCACTTGACATTAATAACAATTAATGACCTGTGCACACACATCTCCTTAACAGCTTTGACAAAATTAGGATCAGTGTAGCAGCATATTTCAAAAAGCTTGTAGGGGAAAATATATTAGCATAGAGAACTTTGCAGTATAGGGAAAAAGCCAAAACCTACAGAAAAAGCATGGTGTAATTCCTACTTAAGTGTTTTCAATTTGCTGCTGTATGTATAGCAAAAGAGAATTGCAACACTTTTCCATGGTAAGTTTAATGTCGTTTCCTTCAATGAGGGTAAATAAATTTGCTTTAAATCCCCCAGGGTTTTAAAAACTGCTTATTAGGTATGCAGTGATAGATGAAAAAAATTGCTGGTTTATTTTTTTTCCTAAAAGGATATTAAAATAACTTATTCACAATATAGCTAAGTAATAATCCAAATGCAGTGAGGTGAGGAAAATCTGAATCTCTTGGGAGCTTCTAAACCTGAAAAAAAAATTTAAAATAAAAGACCCACCAAACTCAGATCCTTGTATACTCAAAGTAGAGGCAGAGGCAGGAACTGAGCAGGCAGATGAAGCCAGCTGGGTGGTGTAAATGCAGGAATTCTGATTTTCTCCAGCTACCTGGGCTTAAAGCTGGGCTGCTGTTTACTCTTTAAATTGGCTTTGTCTTTCTGTAGCTTCTGACAGAAAGTTACCTACAAAGTCTGATGATTCTGTCCCTCCTCTCTGGAAAACTCTCACCTCTGCCAGTATCAATTGTAGAAAAGTTGTCTCCTGATGAAGGAACTTCATCTCTATTCTGAAAAAGCCAACTCTGCCACGTTTTAAGCACAGAAGTTGGTGGATTTTATTTAAACCCTGAGGCAAGAAAGCTCATCTAAAATAGTCAAATGGAAATTAAAAGCTCTGTAGGTAGGACAGAATAAAATCCTAGACCAGAAAAGTTACCTCATCTCGATAAACTCCTTACCATACTTACCAGATTAACTTTTTTTTGGTTAGCATTAATTTTATTTAATTTTAAAATAATTTGCTTCTAGGATTATAATATTAATCCAAAAATGTCTTTTTGTAGTGTGAGAAAAACACTGATTGAGTCTTTTCTCATGGCAAAACTTAAAAAATTAAATTTATATCAAGTCTAAATCTCAGCCTTTCTCTCAAACGCAGCCATGCCCAAACGATTTGCTCTGCATTCACACTGGTGCAGCTCAGTAATGTGAGTCCTGGCACAGCCTGATAAATTCCCTCCTATGTCACCTAAACCAAGCAGAAAACCCAATCAAAGCCCCTGAAATGTGGAAATTCTCCTTTCAGTGCAGGCACGCGGCATTCAGAGGGGTCTGGCTGTCTGTGCTGGTACCAGGCACTCACTCAGGATTGGGTACATGAGCAGCATTGGAGTGCCAATGGCCCCCTCCGAACTGCCATCAAGAAACTGGGGGTCTACACCCAGAACATAACCCTTACCCTAATCCTAAACCCTAACTCTTACCCTAACCCTAACCGAAACCCTAAATTTTCCGGTAACTCTAACCATGCTTATATGGCGCAGGATTTCTCCCAGGCCAAACCTGCCCCCCAATCGGACTCCGGCTGGCCTTGAAGTGCCAATGGCCCCCTCCGAACT
>VWZW01007544.1:1646-48638 GCA_013397115.1 Edolisoma coerulescens
TCTGAGCTGACGTCATATGGTATGGAATATCCCTTTGGCTGATTTGAGTCAGCTGGCCTGCTTGTGTTCCCTCCAAGGATCTCGCCCACTCCCATCCCCTTTGGTGGGGGAGGGAATGTCAGGGGGACGCACTGCTCGGCAGTAGCCAAAACACTGCTCTGTTATCAACACCCGTCCAGCTACCAATGCAAAGCACAGCACTGTAAGGGCTGTGAACTTCACCTCAGTCACACCCAATACAATCAGTTACATTTCCACTAAACTTTGAGACTAAACACAGACATTTGCCGCAATAGTAATATTCAGAATTAGTGAAATATCACAGATTTAACTGCAAAGTTTTTCAGTTTATGCTGTAGCTTAGCTCCTTACCTTTTCTTCTCATTTGAAATCTACTTTGACTACTTAAAGAGCAGAAGGACTCTTTTGGGTGTTCTCTATGTTTTCAGAAAACTAAAGCAGTTCAGTGGTAAAAAACCCAACAAAACAAATGACATAAAGGAGACAAAATAGCCTCCCTCCTTTTACTGCCCCAATACAGATTTTTCGTAACCATACTTGTTAAGAGTGTCTGCAAAATTTCTTAGTGTGCTGGTTGGAATTGACAGAGTCAGGATACTACCTGACACCCTGTCGGTCAGGGTCTTGGTAGCAGTCTGATTAGATAGCTGCAGTCCTCCTGGAATGATGGCTCCGTTGAAGCAGTGATCTTGTAGAAAGGGTCTGGTCTTCACTTGAAGGTCGAGGGGTAGCTCTTGTCCTCTGGGAATCCAGTGGAAAAAAAGCTGCCTGTGGTGTTCGAAATCTTGGCTTGTATCTAGGATGGAATGCTTGGTTTTTTCCTTCTGGGCGGAGCATCTCACAATGGGATGATGTAATTTTGTCAGTCAGGCAGTGAGACAGGAGGGCCCATTAGCAGAAGATAGTCCAGAGGGAGTTTATCTATGAGTCATGGGGCAAGGCCCTGATGGGCCATTAACAGAAGATAGTCCGGAGGGAGGAGGCAAGGAACACCACCCCTCCTGGTTTCAACAGTTCATGGAGATGGTAATAGAATACACTGCAACCCAGGACACTTAGTGTTGTCTAGAAAAGGACAACTCACACTTTTAACTACTGCTTTGAAGTCAAAGACTGCAGATGCCAAGAGCTCTAATTCACGGCTGAAAAAGTGCTTCAGTACTCTGAGCAACGATGTAGGCAAAGCAACTGTACTTTTTTGGAGACTAGATTGCAACTGGGTCTGACAGAGCTTGTGTAGAAGGCAACAGCGAGCAAATGAAAGCATTCCCATTCTGCATTGCGTATGTTGAGCTGTTTTGATCTCGTTACTCAGACATTTCAGTGTTCTTCTGTTAACACCTTTCTACTCTTGCCTTGTATCTGAAACAGACAGAGATTATATTTTCTTCCTTGTACTGTGAAATTCCTATTGCACATTTGGGAACAGTAACCTAAGCAAAGGCACAATAAGGTATGTGTTTCAGACCGGGATACCTTTTATGAATGAAGGAGAGTCAAAGAACTCCGTGGGCTGTCATTTGGAATCCTATGCTTAGAGAATTCTGAGACAAATGCAGATAGGAAATTAAGAGTTAAAATAATATATTGACTAAGCCAGTTTAGTTTCACAAAAACTTGCTGTGAATGTTTGAAGTACTTTGGCTAAGTTTTTAAGTGTTCTCAAGAAAAATCCATCTAGGTGCTGTGGACAAGTGATCCCAGACAGAAAGTGATCCTGGGATCTTACTCTATAAGAAGTGCAAACTAATTGAGGTTTTCATTTGGGAGTTGTGTAACTTGTTAGTAACAGTTTTTTATCAATTCTCTGGATATTGAAATATTATATTTCTGAAGATTAGGGATACTCTTAAATTCCAAGTATTCCTTTACGGTTATTTCATTAATAGCTTAAAATATAATATTATTTTAACTGTAACAGACTTGAGGGCTGATAAAAAATGCATGTGTGGAAATATATATCATGATCATTTGTAAATATTTGAATATGCTGATAAAGAACAACTTTTGATTTCCAAGATGTAATATTTTGTCTTGGTCTCTCTCTAGATTACTGATTTCTCTGCTACACTAACATTGAGCGAGTTGTAAATGAAATATGTGAAGACAGGGAAAAAGACTGGCAGTTTGGCCTCTTAATGACTTACAAGTACTTTCCTCTGCCAAGTCCATCATCACTTGCACTGCTAGATCTCCACATGGAGAGATCTTGATAAGACTTTTGCAGCTGTTGCTGGTCAGCTGGTGACTTTCCAAAGGTCCGTGTTGTTGTCTGTCGCTTTCGGGGCTTGCCCTGGGCAGGGCAATCCAGGGTTGCGACCTTCCTAGAGAAAGTGTCCCGCAAGGGAAAGGCTTTTCCAGGGGCTTTTGCAACTTCTCCGGAGCGACAGGCGGTTTCGGTGAGTGTAGCTGCTTTAGCTACAAAGTGATTTCAGCTCTTAAGTGATTCAGCTCTTTGTGAAATCAGCTTGTGTGATGCCGCCTGGGCAGAAGCCAGGGACAGAGAGACAGGGAGCCTTGCGTAGTGAATTCCACAGGTAGCTTTATTCAGCCGTTCCTGCGAAGGGAGCCAGAGGCAAAAGCTCCCCTAAACCAGGGAGAGCCCTGGGGGTTCTTTTATGGGGAAGGCAGGGGGTGGGGCGGGACTCCATCAGCCAACGGGACACAGGTTATCTCCACAGAGGGGCAAAGCGCCTTGGGAGTGGCTCTCTTCCTCACCGTAACCAAAGTAGGTTGCAGGAGGTTGGCCTTCAGGCATCTCTTCTCCATGGGAGTGCAGGAGGCTCTTGCCCTGAGGGTTCCCAGCTCTCCACAGTTGTCGCTGCTGGAGTCTTCTCACTTCAAGCATACATATGCTTTGGCGAGAAAGATAAGCTCATTCTTATTTTTCTCTTCAAGGTAAATACTTTCACTGGCAAATGAGAAAGAAACAGTCCAGGCATGGTGTGAGTAGCAGACGAATCAACAGAATGATTGTGTTATTTGTATTTATCGGTACTTTTTTTGACATCCTCACTTCACTGGGAGGAAGAATTGAAGTACACACAATAGAAGAAGCACACACAAGAATTGAAGCACCACAAAAAGAAAAGCAGTCAAATCCAATAAAAGCAAGCAATTGGTCGTGAACTGAACTGCAACTGATACTTTATGTAAAGTGTGGAGAAAAGGAGAAGATGTAAGGGCCGAAGGTGTGCAGCTACATTAGAAAAAGACCTGCAAAATGATCTCCTAACCTGTGCATCAGCATATTGAATCATGATGTTCAATATGCATCCTTATGGCCAGGCATTTGGAGGAAAATGTTTTTAAATCATCTCCTTTTTGTTTAACTGTTAAAATGTGAAAACAAGGGGTGTTTCTATTAAGAGTAAAATAGTCTTGAAAATAACATGTATTTATAAAGAGATCACTTTGATGATGATATGAATGACAAATCAGGGCAATTTCACATTTTAAAACTAATGCTTTATTAGCTTAATTCATTAATAATATACTTTGTCCTAGTGGTCAGTTCTAACGAATCATACATAACTGGTGCATATATAAAGCAGTTAGTCTTTAGCAGTCATATTCTGAAAGAGCTACGGGTGTACAAAACCACAGATCTGCTGCAATATAGTTAGTACTGATAGCTATGGTCCCAAGAGTTTCTTAGTTGCAAATATCAAATTAGTCAGCCGTGACAGGTCTTTCATGAGAGAAGTGGGTTTATCATCTTCTGTAGTATTCTTTGCTTGAAACTGTGATTCTTATGCTGGTAAACTGTTTCCATGAAGGGAGCTCTCCTCTGCTCCTGATGTTGTCCATTTTATATAATTTTTTCTAGCTGGGTATGTGTCCTGTGCACTTGGGAAGCTGCCCTGCCAATTTGCAGTTCCTTGTGTTTCTCCTGTCTGGTAACTTTTTGTTCCTTAGATACTACCTGTTTGCAACTTCAATCATCTTTCTCTGCTTCATTGTTGATCACATTGTTATATATGTGTTATATATATGAGCTTGTGTCTGGTTACACCATCTTAGTATTACAAAATAATTACATGCTATTCCTAATTACACCATTGTAGTACACCTGTATCATGTTAGTAACCAGTTGAAGCTTCACATATGAACAGAGTTAAAGAAATAAATGTACTATTACTTTAGATGAGTTTCATGTGAAAACAGATTTTGAAGATGTGAGGAGTTGAACCCCTTGGATACAAGACCAAATTCAAAAATTGTAAGGAAAGATGGGACAATAGAAGGGGTGAGAGGACCAAGAGAATGATTCTGTATTAGAAATGGAACTGTAGCTGATACTCCAGATATGTGCTGCACAGTAGTTGACGAGGCTCATCATATATCACACTGGCAGTTTGACAGAAGTGAGAAAGTAAATTTTCTCTCTGCATGCACAGTCACTCATCTCTACTACTTTCCTGACATGCTATACTGTACTTTTTTATGCAGTCCTTATATGATCTGAGTAATAAAGGAAGATGATTTCTGGAGAAATTATAACAGATCAATATATTCATTGATCGCTTCTGCCTGATGCTTGCCATAGTAACCCAGTTTTAATGGTGTTGTTTACACATTTTCCTTTTCCCCCAGAACAGAGTGACACAGATGGCCAGAACCTATTACATTTTAGGAGCAGACTGATTCTTTCCTACTACCAAATGTGAAATATGTCCAGATATTTTAACTACTTTTGCAGTATCATAAAACATAAGCACTATTTCTGTCCCTGCAGAGGACATAGAGACTGCTTTAGTGGCTCTAGTTTCAGAGGTAGTTAGTCATCCCTAGATACCTACAAGAAACATACTTATTGTTATGCTACATCAGGTTTTCTGTTTAAAACTATTTTTATGTGAATGCATTTATTTCATACAGCCACAGTTAAAATGAAGCAGCAGTGTGTGGACATAAAACATAGTGCACAGCTCTGCAATCCTTCATTCAGTCTATGTTGCTGGCCAGAAGATGTCTAGGAAAATGAGCTTTGGCAAACAAATAGTTACATGGTGTAGGCCAGTTTTTGGCATAGAATTATCAACAACTTTCTACATTAATTAAAAGCTCTGACTATGTTGCTTGGGAATTTTCATCGAAAAAAGTGGAAGACTGTCAATGCTGATGAAGTTTGGGTTTTTTTAAAAGACACTGATCTTTTTTCTGAAGTTGACCTGAGTTGACCTTCTTTGTTATTTGCCTTCACATCCACCCACTTCATGATCTTAGTCTGTGCATTGGTAACAGAGTTACCAATGGAAGGAGGTGGGGTTTTTTTTTCGTTTGATTACAGTCAATGATTTTTTTTCTTGGAAAATCCAAATATTTTTCAGGTTAGCTTGAAAAAATTGAGAGTATTTTTTTTTCTTAATTTGAAGTTTAGATAAAAAGGCTTTCACAACTTTGAAATACTCATGGGTCTAATAGTAAATGTTTGCTGCATGTCTTGTAACATAAGGCAGATTTCACAGCTGTCTCCTTCGGGAGAAGGGTCGCTAGCATACTAGACCACTGACACATTATACATTCTTTGACTGAGAAGAGTGTCTTAACTGATGACATCATTTTAGTAAGGTGAGTTTATTAATCTCAGAAAAATCTGAGCAGACTTTTTCTCCCATTTTTTTTCTCTCTGTCTCTTTCTTTTACATTTTATTTCATTTCAGTTTTACTTATTAAGTGCAAAGTCAAGATTTGTGTTAACAGTCACCGTGACAACAGCTTCCTCGTAAAACCATTAACATGCTCAAAATGGCAAATTCCTTTAAATTACCTTTCTGGAGATATGTTCTTGTCACAGATAGAGAATCAATAGTTCTGTGTCTTGAAATACTCAGTTTTTCAAAAATAATAATTTTTAAAAAAAACAGAGATCAGCCCAATATTTTCATCTCATCTAATAAACAATCATCAAAAAAATAATCAAAAAGCAATAGATGAACTATTTTCCCCCCTTGTATTTTGACCAGAACTGGCCTGGTTAATGTCTTTTGAAGAATATTTAATCTTTTCCATTTGGACCTGTGCTTAACTGAAATAAATAAATAGAAAAACAAACAAACAAACAAATAAATAAAATATATACAATACAAATGTATTGATACATATTTTTATGTGATATATATAAAAAAATAAAATTAACAGCATGTATTTCAAATAATGTGATGTTTCTAATTTTTCAGGAGATCCAAAAATGTTTTCTTTCCCTTCACTTGATTGATTAAAGAGTAAGAAAACAGGGGAATATAAAAGAGAAATCTGAACTTGTAAAATTAGTCTGCAAAGCTGGTAAGAAAAATTCTGACTTTGTCCCATATAATGCTATACACTCTAATGCTGTGAAGTTTTTTAACAGCTTTGTGTGGCCTGAAAGACATGTTTAGGCATGAAGAGATTGAAAGCCTGCTATTTTGGCAGCAATCAGGACTAGGAACTTAGAAGTGAGAAACATATGGCTCAGTATGCAGGATGAGTAATTGAATATTGGAATAGATATGCTTACTGTTAGGAATTCTATAGCTGTTTTTAAAAAAAGTTTTGCCCTTTTGAGGTCTCTAAATCATGACAATTTTGGGGTCTTGGGTTCACTTCTGAAGGCATAGAATAGGCAGAAGAAATAAGGCCCTTCAAAAATATATGGTTTTTATCCCCTGCATGAAGTTATGTAAGAGCTTATCACTCTTTTTTTTTTGGTGTTACTCATATAACATCTTCACAGCTTTCCTCTATATGAGCAATGTGGCCAGACTAAACGAATGTTGAGAAAATCTTTATATCATGCTACATAAATGAAAGCCCTCACTTAGGTATGCTGCTAAAGGTATTGCAAAGCAAAGAAGATAAGTAGCACACTGCTCATTACCAGCTTCCACTACATTTTTCACGACTCCACTTAATTGTATTATGTCACTGTATCTCACTTGCTTATCCAAGCAATAAGCTATGCTTCTAAGTTGGACTTCCTCAAGCAGAAGAAAATTTTGCCTACAATTATCTATTAAGAATCCCTTTTACTGCAAAAGAATACTCAAACTGCTGATAGCTCAGCAGGTAGCCAAGCAGAGCTCTAGGGCTTCACATGCTTCCCAACAGCAGACTTTCCTAGGGACATAAAGATGTCTTTTTCCTTTCTGGTAAAAAGAGAATATTGACTGCCCCAGGTTTTTTTCACTTGTGTGTTTGGACTCAAGATCTAGTTGAATTTATAGCTTCCATTTGTAAGTCTTTCTTCCTTTCATAAGATGTCTCTATGTCTATTGTAATTTATTTTTGTTTCATATGATACAGATCTTACTTAACCTCAGTTTCTCTGCATCTACCCCTATCGTTTATTATGCTCCTCTTCATTATTCTCTTCCTTTTTCTTTCATTGCCCAACCCAGTTCTCTCAAGTGAACTCCTTTCTTCATTTAGTACACTGTCTAATCTGTACAAACTTTTTACCACTGTTTAACCACCTCCCAAGACATGAAACCAAAGTGATAGATGATCTTCTAGTCTGTCCTCATTATAATGTCAGTTTTGAGTATGTTCTATGTAATACCAAATTTCATATGATACATGCTGCATTCTTCACTGAAACACTCCTTGCTTATTTTGTGTTCAATACAATAAACTTTTTTTTTAAACACTAAAAGTGACAGAACTCAAATTGAATGAGAGTATTGTATTATTCTTTGTTTACTCATCTGTTTTTAAATGTTGTTACGAACGGATATAAACAAATACAATGACAAAATTTTTTCTCCCATCCATGCCATAACGTTGCCTTTTTGTACATTCTCCTGTGATTTTTATTTAAAGTACTCAGTTGCTGGCAGGTGTATAATAGAAAATGTTAAATATGTTGTTTAATTATTCATTCTTTCCTGTTTTAAAAATTGAATGGATTTGAAAATGCATTAGTGTGAAAATGCCATGCAAAAAGTGTGTTCTATAAAAGTCTTAATAGGCAATCCTCACTCTCCTTCAGAGAACAAAAGAAAATACTATTTAAAATGTCTGTTTTACTTGCACGAAATATTGACTTTTGCTAAGAAGCAAAAAGATCTGCTTCAAGTTTCAAAATTTTAAATCTCATCAATCTATTTACTATAAGCCTGTGAGTAGACCAATGAACTCTAATTAATATGATAGACTCATAAAAGAATAATAATGAGTATTCAGAGCTGTTTAACATCAAAGATTAATCCCTTAAATAACCAAGTTAAACAGTACAGTTTGTATTACATCACTTCGCAAATATCTTTCATTTGTGTGTTTCTGAAACTTATGATGAAGGATGATTTAACTTCAATTAAGTTTTACTTGGCTCTCTAAATATCTAAACTGTTGTACTGTATAGTCATGGAGAAATACACATGGAAAAAATCCTATGTGGTCCTCTGGCTTTGTCTCCTGCCAGACCAGAATTCCACTCTCTAGTACTCTCACGGTTGCCTTTGCTGGCTGACTTGAATATGATGAAAGTGATGTACTTGCAAAATTTTGCCGAGGTTCAACAGAACTCTGAATTAGGTATTTTCTAGCTTTTTCAGCAACTTTTAACTGGTTTTTGTCCATTTTCAAGAACTATTTATAATTCCTACAATTACTTTTATGTAGTATTCATATCTTCATGATAATTGTACCCTCGTTTTTAGACAGCAATCATCTATGCCCAGACCCTTGCTGTTTCAGTTCTAATTTTCTATGTCCTACCTTTCTTTCATCATAGTTGTTTTTATGGTTGCCCTGAGTCATGAAACTTGAGAACCATGATCTCTGCATTAAGGATTTATCAAATCACATTTATTCTATTATTTCCCTTCCCCTATGATGAAGGACTAAGTGAAGAAAAGTAAAGAGGAAATAATGATTCAGATATGAAAATGTTTGTGACTGTTCATGGGGTAATAACTTGGAGCCAGCCTATGACACACTCCCCCTTAACCCCCACTTTCCCCTGAAATCTTTCTTCTAATAATCCTCAGTTGTTTAGAGTGGGTAGTAAGGGAAGAAGCAGCTAAATATCTATAACTTATGTGTACTATATTCAATTCTGAAATTTTAGATGTTCTGTCATTATGTTATTTTGCTGCTACCAAGGACATTCAGGAGGTAGGATGGAATGACAGGCACAGAAAGGGTCACATAAACAATTTTAAAACATCAGGAGAAACCAACATGGATGGTAACATACCTACAGTTTCATTGTTGAAGTATGTTTCTTATATACCGAGCTAAATTCTCACTATAATAAGTGATATGAAGTTCATGTGGCTTGACAGAGAAAATGTGTAGCAACAGAATATGCAACATTCTGTTAAAACAGCTATTGATAAAAACTCATTTTCATGGGTATTACTACCTGGTCAGGCTTCTTTGTTGCAAGACTGGAGACCAGCGGCTAACTGCTAAGATGAAAACACCCTCTCTGTATTCTTTACTTTGGTATTGCATGATACCTGACATTGTCCGAGCTTCTTCATGCAGAAAGCAAGGACAGTCTTTATAAAACACGGATTCTAGAATCATTTCAGAGGTAGCAGGAACACCACCTGAATTATTTGTCAGTTTTACTGGTAATGACTATATTCCTTTTGGAACTCTAAGGGCATGAAGGCATGTGTTGTCAAAAAAAGTCAGACACTGAGTTTGTGGCACACACCTCGTTACAATTATTTGTGAAGTGTTGTCCTTGAAATTACAATGCCAAATTAACCTTATTAAGACCTGTTAATATGATTACAACTTGTGCCCAGATAATGGAACAGCAAACTCCTGGTTCTTAGGAGACCTACATTATATACATGTGTAAAAAATGGCAAATTTCTACCCTTTATTCTTGTGTTTTTAGACATAGAAAACTCCAGTCTTTCCATGGATCTTTGTTCATCGAATGTCCTGTAGCGTTTATCAGCAGGATATTAGGGGAGGGAGTTGGAAGGGGATGGGAAGTAGAAATAATTAAAAGGATAGTGTGTGAGTTGAGAAATCTGGGAAGGTAAATGATATAAACTATATTCTGCAGATTCTTTTTCCATTTGTGAATGAAATTTTTTCTGTTCTGTACTTTTTCAGTACTTGTAGTGTACCATAAAGCTTTTCCTTTCTCAATTTGTGATCTCATTGAAATATTTCTTTGAGGGACAGATTTGGTCCAGGCTTTTATATGCATCAGAATGACGGAAGTTCCAAATCACTCTCTGGTGCCCTCTGCCTAGCCACCTTTCTGCCTACAGATTCTGGAATTTGAAATTATATGTGCTAGTGCCAGCTAGACTTGTGCTTTTCAAACTTTCCACAATATTTCCAGGTAGATACCTGCAGAGGCTTACGTCACGCACTTAAACATTCATTATTTTTTACTTTATCAGGACACTCAGTTGTCCTGAGTTCAACCTGGGCAGTGAGAGAATGGTAAATAGGGTTATAGACTGCTGTTGTCTGTGTTTCTGCCATGGCACTGGGAATATATAAGCAGAGAGTTGAAAACAAGTTCAAATGAGCAAAAATTCAGATTAAATGCTGACTGCCCACTTTCCACATAGACAAAGAGATTTGCATTTATTTTAAAAGTGTTGCATCATACAGAATGTCTGATCACCTTGCAAAGCATAATTTAGCTAGTTAGAAGTTAAATTTGGGATGACTGGTTTTCACTATAGAGATGTAAGCAGCTGGACGGTCCTGTGTCCATTCCAAAAAATGATACTAGCCATGAGTCTGGGCCTCACATGTTTTTAGAACTTGATAAGAGGACTAGTATATAAATTATTAACCTAGGAGGTTAATAATTTATTTAAACCTCAAAGTTGGAATGTGGAAAACACTTTGTGAAAAAGTGTGGAGGCCTGTGAGCCTACACCCCCTTGGAAAGAGGAGTCTCCCCTAAATTAGGGAGACAGAAATGGTTTCTTGCATGAGTCTTTGTTTCATTATGTTAATGTACCCCAGCTCTGTTTCCCTGGTTGGCCCGTTGGCCTCCCTGCCCCTTTTCTCTATTATATGTCTCAGCCCCAGAAAGTTCTCCCTCCCCCGCTCTCCCCTTGGCCCTTGCTCCCTCGCCACTCCCCCAGTGTTTCCCTATTGGCCCCTGTACCCTGGCCGCACCTCTGTACCACCCCCTAGCCCTCAAACTGTTGGCTCCTGAGGTTCTCTCTGCCCCTCCCCCCCCAACCCCATATATAAACCTAGACCCTCCTTTGTTCTTGGTCCCTGGACACCTTCATGAGTGTGGCTGAAATAAATCTCCCCGTGGAACCCCATACGAAGGACCCTTCCTGACTCTTTGTCGTCGACTTGTTGTGAGTATCATCAGGTGAGTGTGTGTTTGGGTGCGTGTGGGAAGTGGCCTGCCGAGCGACTCCGCGTTGGAGATGCTTTCGGAAGGTTGCGGCACCTCCCCATACCATCTCCGCGTGCGCAACAAAAAAGGCTCATCAAGGCTCTTATACGGGTCTATAAATCACATTAGAAATTAAAAAAACCAAACCAAACAAAGCAAATAGTAGTGGAGAGATGAATCCTTACTACTACCAACTAACAGGACTATTGTATATTCATGTTAAGGATGTTGAAACACTTTATTCATTGATTTTTCAAAATAACTCTTTAAGACACACAGGTATGTGGATGGGCAGGGAAGTGAAGTGTTGCAAATTCTTACCAATTTCAGACACAACTTCTGTGGCTATTGCGTCCTTTAGTTTTGAGCATATAAGAAATGGTGGACAGCTGGCAAAACAAAACTGGATGTATAATGCCTATGCTTTAATATTTTATGAACTTCTGAAGTGCTGCTATTTCTATCAAGAAGCGTTGGGTCTGGTTTCTTGTTTACCTTTGCACTGCACAGAGAAGTCTGATGGAACTCTGAGCAGGAAAGAAGGATTCCTGTTTTTGTCAGCTGAAGCTGTGGGAGTAATCGTTATTGCAGAAAATGTGTAGTGTGTAATGAATTAGACATGGATATGCTTCTGTTAAATGTGCTTATCTGGGCTTCCTTTTTTATTTTTGGCGTTTTATAAAGATCTGTATCTCTAAAGATTATATTCTAGGCAGCTCACTATACGATGCAGCAATTATATCGAATTTAGTGTGGAACTTAAAAAAATGAGCCATTATTAAATTGTCTTTCTGAAACTGGATTCTTTTTGGGCTTTAGCATGGAAGTTAGAAAGAGGGTAGAAATAGGACTGAGTAAGAGATGCTTATAGAGCCCAACTGGTTTAACTGAAATAGATTTAAAAATAAACGCATCGAAGAAAAGTAAATCTCTTAAAATATTTTTAAAACTTCATTAGCAGTGGTCTTTTAGGTACATACATATTTTCTTGAAAAATTGAAAAAAAAAGAGTGAAGGTTAAAATGCAATTTCTTAATTAACTGGAGTTAAATTCAAAACTGCTATTTAATGTCATGTAAAGTAACCGATATGTAGCATAGTCAGAGAAAAGTTGTGTGTGGAAGGCTCTTTTCTTCCTATGCTCAGCATCCAAATTTTGAAGATTCCAATGCGATATGGTAAAGGGCAGGCAAAACTGATTCTGGTGTGTATGTTCATAGTGGGTTCCCTCAGCATGAAGGGCATTGTTCAGATATTGTTCAACCAAAGAGATCACTTTGTTAGTTCAGGATTTATGTAAGGAAAATTGGCCTGAAATATATAAAATTTTGTGTTACGGTGTTTCTCTGTGGTATTTGTATTTGTATGAAGTCATGTAGTATTTTGAAGTATCTTAATAGAGGATACATAATTATCTTTCCTAAGCTCTTACTCTGCACTTGGTAGAACAGAGCATTTAGAGTGGCATGGACTTATTTATGTTGTGTAGTCAGCAATTAGGGGCCTTGAGCCCTGTTGCTTTCTTAGTAGTTATGTGTGGCTACTAAGTTCCTGGGCAAAAACACCTTATGAAATTTTCATTGATGAGAAGAGTTGTGGTTTTGTTTTCAGCATGGTGTGAATGAATTTAGCTGCATGAGTCCATTAATGTTAATAAGCGTTGTGCATCTAAATGACTGTGCATTTTACTGAAAATTTACCTCTTGGTGTGCTTAGAGTAGAACAGGGTATATTCAAAATCATCCTTCCTTGAAATAACCTGAAAATCTAGTGAATATGGGGGTAATGGGAAGGCATTCAGAACTACAAATCAAAAAAAAAAACAAACTGGAAGGAACCACAGGGAAAAAAACCAAAACCCAACCTCAAAAGAAATACAAAGCAGATCAAACAGCTGTAAAGTCAAACAGAATATGTTGGGAGCAAACAAGGATGTTGAAAGCTTAATAAACCAGAATACAGAGGAATCACAAAACTGCATTTAATAGAAGTCACTATTAAACTAAATCATTGTGT
Organism: Edolisoma coerulescens; assembly: GCA_013397115.1. Classification (NCBI taxonomy): domain Eukaryota; kingdom Metazoa; phylum Chordata; class Aves; order Passeriformes; family Campephagidae; genus Edolisoma; species Edolisoma coerulescens. Next base: position 15,013 of record VWZW01007544.1, read on the forward strand.
ATCAAATCACCTCCTAAAACCCAGAAATCTCTTCTGTAGATGCTGATATTTGTGAATCATGGTATATAGGAATCTGTGGAGGTACTTCTATACTTTCACCCCAAAGTAAATCTTAGGGCATCAGATTGATCCTCTTGACTTTTCATGTTGGGAAATCTAAATTTATACCTTTTGTTTCTTGACACAGAGATCATGCATTTGACTATGACATCCTGCTGTAATGCTCACAACTGATGCATTATACAACCTTGCGTTATAGGCTTGCAATAACCTGATCTCTCAGTAAACTGACATATCTGATCTCTGTGACCTGTGGGGAAAGAGATGGAGAAAGAGGAAAGCATGCTATCTTTATTTCCTTACATTTTCAGAGTGGGATGATGATGTTGATCATCTGCGCAAGATGGAGTAGCAGATTCTATACATTATGCCAGGCTTTGACCTGGCAGAACTGAACAGTAGAAGGGCTGCCAGGTACAAATGAGAAGCAAGATTGCCAGGAAGTTTGTGGAAACAATTTTCTCAGCTAGGTTAACCTTTAGAAAAGCCACGTATTGTACTAATTTTCTGTGAGAAACTCTGTATGTAAGATTATAATCAGAATGGTTTGATGGAAAAAACCTGTCCTTCTTTAATTTTTGATGACTAGTATTCCAAGAAAAAAATTTTTAATTTTGTTGAACATGCTGAAATACTCCTAAAGAAATAAATTTTTAAGATAGTGAATTACTGTATGCTCTTGTGGTATTTATTGTGTTGCTGCTAATCAACACTGCTCTGTAACAATCTTTATGCTACTTTGGGTGTCCAGTATCGCTGTAGTGCTGCCCCACTTCTTGTTTAGCACTTTCTTTATAACAGAAAAACCAGCCCAGAATGTTCTTGGTGAGCTGTATGAGTTTGAATTAATCTATTTGACATTTTCAGTTTGCAGCTCAAGAAAACTGCCTTGGGATCTCATTAAGAAGTTGTGAAAGTTGCTTTGTCATGTGTCTATTGTTTCTGGTAGATGAACACTATCAAAATTTTGACTCTCCACTTTAGATCTATTCTTCCTCTTCCTTCCTCCCTTGTCATCTGTATACTTGTATTTATAGATGAGTGAAGCTGCTGTGAGAGAAAGAGATATCTCATAATTAAAAAATAACCACACACCTTTGTGGTTTACAAGGTGGAGTTAGGTACTTCAAAGAGCAGTGACTATGTTGCACACATTTTTTCTTCAAATGTACTGGAGTGGTGATCTAGCTGCTTCTAGCTGGGATGGGGAAAGCTTTCTTTCTGACTTGTTTGATCTCCATTGTGGCTTTGCTTCAGAGTTTTACCTAAAAGATACAGTGTCTGTGGACAAATTTAAATAAAATGCATCAAAAAATTAAAGTGGTGTCTCGGTTTGAGACAAGTTTGGGAGGAATACGATCTGGAATGAATGTCTCCCCCAAAGACAGGTTTTTGGCGCTCCCTCCCCTACCTGTGCGAAAGGAATTTCTTGGATGAAAGTGAAAAAACATATTTATTTAACAAGCAGAGTGCCGGCAGTGCACAGGAAAAATAAATAACTGTTCAAATATTAAACCTCCTCTCTGCAGAGAAAGCTGGTGGATTTAGAGTTCCCTCTGTAGCTGGCTCAGCCCCTCCCGAGCTCTGAGGCCAGGATGCGGTGTTCCTGCAGCCTCCCTGCTGATCCACAGGGTCCGATGATCTGGTTCTCAGACCACAGCTAGGCCAAACAGTTCCAGAAGAAGAAGTTACCGGAGGATTTCGGTATGCTGGCACAGGAAAGTTTCTTGCCTCAGCTAACAGGCTAGCTAAAAGCAGGAAGGTGCTCCCTCGGCTCTGCAGCATTGAGAATGCGGGGGAGAGTGTGTGAGTCCTTGAACTTAAGTCCTTTCTTAAGACTCTTGAGCACTTTTTGTACAGAAAAGAAGCAATAGCTTTCCTGTCTTAGTGTCTTGTCTCTATGAGTTCAACATAAAGTTTTTCTGAAGAATGTAATATATCCATTATACCCTACATTTAGGGGATTAAATTTCCTCCAGAAAAACTCAGTAATTATTTTATACACTGAAGCATATAGATTGATTGCCCTTTTAGTTTTATTCTAGCTGACTTAATCTAACTGTATATGCTGTTTTTATTCATGAATGTTAAATCACTTTTGTATCTTCCGATTTTCAGTAATATCTGGAGGTATCAAGCACCCCAAATTAATTGTATGATATATTATCATAACCCACAATCTATGCATTTTAAATGAGTAGCCTTTTCTGACAGAGTGCATCGTTTAATCCCAGCCAGGAACTAAGTTCAGTGCAGCTGCTTTTGCTCCCCTCTCCTCCAGCCATGGTCGGATGAAGAGGAGAATCAGAAAAAGCTAAAGCAAGGGGGCTGAAATAAGAACAGCTTAATAATTCAAATAAAGTAAAATATTATAATAATAGCAGCAACAATAAAAATAATAAAGGAAACGAGAGAGGAATAAACTTCAAGAGGAAAAAGTGATGCATAATAGAGTTGTTCACAATGCACTGACCGATGCCCAGCCTGTCCCCACATATGTTTTGGTTATGACTACAAGATTTACAAATGCCAAATACTACCAAAAGTTTTGAGAAAACATATTTCTGTGACATGCTAATTGTTGATAGGTCTGTTGCTAAAAAATTGTAGAGTCCAATGAACAAATACCTAACCAGCATGAATAGTACGAAGAGTGAACAGCTCAAAGACAACCTACAGATCTAGCTATTTATGCGTAGAAAATACAGCTAGCACCTGTGAATAATAGGTATATATAAAGAAAATTAAGATAAATGTCCTTAATTGTTCTGCATCTCCCAATATGAAAGGTATAGTCCGAACACATAGTAATCAAAATCTTAAATACTATTATTCATTCCAGAAACTTAAATTTCAGACCAATGTTGATATAACTGGAATGCTCAGAAAACCACATCTTGTGTTCAATAAAAACAATGAAAATTTATCAAATGCTTACAACAAGATGTTGATAGACCTATTCCAGAAAAATTTATATTAAATACAAATATTTTTGAATGTCAGTATCTTCAGATATACCCATCAATTCTATACACAAGAAGCTAACTAGGACATTTTGTGTTCAGATCTGGTGTTATTCTGGCATTTTCAAGACCTTCTTTATCTCTTCTATCCCGCTACAGAAGTAAAATCAAATTATCAACCTCAGAATAAAATACATTTGCATAGGTCATCAGCCACAATGGGAGAAATGTCAAATTAAAGATTTTCAAAGCTAAACACTGTGTTTGTGTTTGTCAATTACAAGTTACTGTGGTTTAAATAAAGTCCAGCCAGCCACTGCAGGCTGAGAAGAGAGGATAAGAATCCTGTTTTAAGAGTCCCTTCTCCTACTCAGATAAATTAGACATCCCTTTCATCAATAGGAACAGGTAACAAAATTCTAAGAAAATAAAATATTCATAAATTCTGGTGAAGTGGCAAGAAGCCTATAGCATCAAAAAGTCATAGAACCCATAATTGCATTTGATCTCAAGCTATGATTTTAGACTAGGTGAAATGAGGCTACTTACTGAATATCCACAGAGACAGTAAATGACTAGAAATGGTGTAACTACTATCAGTTCTCCCACTTTCCTACAACTTTCTAGACTTGTATTATTCTCTACTTGCTTTGTTTACACAGAATCTAAAAAGAAGATTTTGGATTTCTTCTGCCCACTATGCTCTCTGAATCTGAGAAACACCACATTCAACTGTCTGTGGTCTATCAAACAGCCCTTGGAGGCCTGATCAAATGCATACTGCTTGGAATAAAATGCAGTGAGCACCACAAGGCAAGTGTGCCTGCAAGTGTGCCTGAGGGCATTATTATTGCTGCAGCCTCCTGCAGACTGAAAGTCTTGAGGCAACACCTCTTGTGTCGCTCTTCTAGTTTTGCATCGCCTACAGTAATCCTAATTTAGCTCTTAATTAGCTAACCGTAGCGGTTATCAAAAAAGGCAAACTGGAATTTAAACACACAGAAATTTGTGTATGGGAATAGACCAGTTTTTCTTTACTGGTGACTTATACCAGATGTTATAGAGAAAAGCACCTCAGGACACACAAATTTTGTTCCCTAGCATTGTATTCTCTGGAGAATAACTACCTTGATTGCTAATTGGTTTTATAGTACAAAAAGCAGTCAAATGCTGCTGCTACTGAGATGGATTGAGTGCTGAAATGAAGACGAGATGTTTTCTGTTTTATTTTCATCTGGTTCAAGCAAAAAAGTAGAAGTAAAACAGCAAAAAAGTGGGAACTTTTCTTTTTTCTACAAATCTTTAGTAAAGCCCAGATACTTTCCATGAATTATAAATAAACTACTGGAGAAGAAAACACTTGAGAAAGATTATGGCTGAATCAATGGAAGTTACAGTCATACTGAAAACTGTATCAATATACAGAGAAATACCAATGATCAGAATTGCAATCTAGTAAGCCATAAGAATGTCTTTATTTGAAGTCTTCTGTTTCTTTGACTTTGAAGTGCAAATTTCTAATTTGCACTAAAAATTCTGTGATAATTGAATTTAAAATGTGTTGGCATTACTGATAATGTCATTCAGAGCTCTGGAAGTCCTAATCTGCAGAAGTTGTCTTTCTGGATGAACTTCTTGATGAACTTCTCATGAAGTTTTTCTGCTTTTCCCATCCTTAAATGTGACCCAAGTGTCTTGCAAAAACAATCACAGAAGAAATATTTATATGTGCTATGGATAATTTGTTAATTGTATAATAAGGATATTTACATGGTTTTCTTTAAACAAAGGAAGATAACAATGCCCACAGACCTCCTGAAACATCTTCACCTTTCTGTACTTCTTTCTTAAAGCTGTACAGGCTGAATTTTTTTCGTGTGTGGATCTTCTCTGATGAAGCACAATCACTTACAAGGGGTGGTGGCTTGTTTTGTCAAATGGTGCTGTTTTCTGGTGTGTGAGAAAACTCCCTCAGTCAAAATGCCCTATGGTGTAATGTCATGCCAAATTCTCTCAAGTCTGCCTAAGCCTTTAACTCTGAAAAAACTATTGTTTCTACTCCTCAGCATCACCCACGTAGAGGATTTAATTATTTATTATCTTTAATTAATTTTCTGTTCCATTAAATATCTACATGACACCTTCTAGTTTGTCTGCCAAGACTAGTGCCTCAGATTTCTGCTTTCTGAAATTGACAAAAAATGTTCCTAAGCATAAATAGCCGTTAGCAACCCAAATCCATAATAAAAGCTACAGAGTGATAAGAATAAAAAGGATCATACATTCACCAGTTTGCTGTTACTATTTTGTCTCTTGTTCTGTGAAAAACCAGATGCTTTTTTTAGCCCATGAGACTAGAAGATGCATGAAATTTGTGTCTATGAGAGGAAAAATTCTATTTTTAAATTATCTTCCCTTTCTTCAGGCATGTTATTCCTTAATTGACTCTTTAAAAATTCCTGATTCTTCTTCTGTATTTCTGCATTTGCTGGCTCACTATGAAACACAGGGTCTTTATACATGGACAGATAGGAAAGTATTTTTTATTATAATAGTGGGTTTTTTTCACTCACCAGTTCGCATGTTTGTACAGATTACTTTTAAATTCTTCCTAGATGTGCCTCCAGATAAAAACATAATCTTCCACATGATTCTGGAAAACATTTTTAGATTTATGACTTTTCTAATTTTACAATAATGTAAAATTGTATTTTCTGGTGGTGTTCATCCTCTGTCTTCTTAAATAGAATGCACTAAACATAGTTAAATAGATGCACTAAAGCCTTTTTTTTTCAGTTAACGTTGGCCTGATGTCTTTTTGCTATGTCTTCATGATTTTGCTTAATTTGCATGTGTAGAAGCAAATTTTTAAAAAGATCAGTCTCGTTGTCATATTGAATAACCACTTGGGTGTAGCAAATATTTACTAGAAATTATCTTCCTGTTCCAGGACATCATGGGGTCTAGTTATCATTTAAATGTTATGCATGTCCTTGAAATCAGACTTAAATCTTGCAAATGTTTTGTGCATGAGGGTGAAGTCCTACATTTTGAAAGTATATCTGAAACTAACGCCTCCTTTAACCACATTATAGGGAGACTGAGGATTCAAGCTTCAATGTACCAAATATATCTGTAAACATCCAGGTTTCCTCAGATTTGTGGAGTCTTAAGAGTGGTTAAGGACCAAAAATTTGTAGCAGGTGATCATTTTGATTAATGTGTTTGGACATTCTGTCTGGTGAGAATGAGTGGAGTCTCTCCTTAAGGTTCAAAAGAGAGTCTTGACCTTTGCATGCACAGAAGTAACACTGGCACGAGCACAAAAAAGAAAAACCAACCGGGTCTTCTAGGCTAGAGTGAAGTCACTGACTAATGTCTGTCCAGAAGGCAAATTACAATGAAACATGATACACAGAAGAATTGAAGTAGCTGTTAATTTTAGCCCTCTACAGGTTTTAGTTATGAGAAAGAACTTAATTAACTTCAGTTGAATTACAGGGTAGAAAAGAACAGCTGTTCTCCTTGTCTGTTGGGATTCAGAATGCAACTTTTATAATGTTAGAGTAGAACATTAGGGAATTTTAAGCAGAAGAGAAGGCTAAAAGAAATATATGGTGATTAGTACCTTCTTGGATACTATCAATGTTTTGTCACAGGGTAGCAGGATACTCTAAAAGGATATGCTGTCAACATATAAACCCAAATCTTACTTGTGACAGACTTTATTCCACATTTGCTTTCAATTGAAAAGACAGTGAAAACTTGGCTCATCCTCTGGAGAGAAAATAGAGTAAGTCTTAATGCTATTCTGTCTTCCAGTGATTGGTAACAGGTCACTGAAATAAGTCCTTGCTTGTCCCAGTAAATGGGCTGTCAGATTGGGGAATGTCTGGCACACATTTGTCTGGGAACAGAACTATAAGCATGTGAAAGGCTTCTTCCACATTCAAAATGAGAGAGCAGAAATCATTCTGCAGAAATACCTCTGCTACTTGCAGCTTTATTTTGTTTTCCTGACAGACTTCAACAACACTTTGATCTGAAAGAGAGAGGGAAAATGCGTGCTGAGAAGTGGCCTGAGAGTAAAGCTGTCAGGGAGGGCCTTCAGAAAGCCAGTTCAGACTATAAGTGTAATATTAACCATTTAGGAAGGAAATTATTCTACTACAATATAGCCATAAAAACGTTGTTAGCAACTGGTTGTGGGAAGGATAAGCTGGGACATGTGAAATTGACAGTTTAGTATTTGTGATTTTGGCTATGAGAGATTCAGTCTGTTACAAATACTTCCATGATGCCATGTGAAGAAGCAGTTCAATCATCGCTTTTTGGAAGTGTTCACTAGCAAAAGTATCACAAAATATTTTGGTTGTTAAACAAATAACATGTGAAAGGCTGGATCTGGGCATTTCAGGTAGATTAATGCTGTAGCTGAAATGTTGATCTTTGTCAGTGTCAGAGACTGAAAATAGTTCATCCCTCAAACATTGATATAAAGTTTTGCTCATTATAAAGAAGTTACAACCAAAGACGCCTCCATGAAGATGGACTTTGGGCTGAAATTCAAACTGCTGATTAGATAAAGGGAAACTTATTGTTCAGTCACCTCAGGCTGAGGGAAAGGTATGCCTCCACAACAGGCCAAAGCCTCCAGCTGCCATCCCAGCTGAGTTCGGGGTGGGGGAGAGCACAGCTCACAGAAGCCAGGTTTACACAGACTCCCCCCCAGCTGAGGGGGAGGAGGAGGTTTCAGGTGCATGGTGTAACCTCTGGTCAGAGGCACTGCACACCCATCCTCCGATCACACAAACTGGCCCAGCTGTGGAGCCCCAACCCCACAGGCCACATCCACGGGACTTTCATGAGAGAGGCAGCTGAGAGGGTGTCATAATCCATCAAAGACCCCCCAAAGTGCTCCCCAGAGGCCCTGCACCACAGGACTGCACGTGGTGCAACAGATCCAGAGTCTGCTGCAAGAGACTGCCCCCCCTCCCCCAGGGGGACATGCCCTGACATGCCTACCTAGCCTGAGCATAGATACCCATGGGAATCTATGCTTTCTTGGGGGACCTTCACCACCAAGAAGACCAGCTGGAGAGGATCAACAGAGCATCGCTGGGACCCACGGAGTGGTGATATTCTTTTNTTTCATATTTACCATCCAATAAAACCTTTACTATTGTCACTGGCATGTCGTCTCGTTTGCACCTTCATTCGGGCAGAGGAATTTCCAAAGAATTTCAATAATAATTGGATCTTAACAGTCAGTTGATACAGAAAAAAAACAATTTTGTTGGAGGAGTCCACAACTGAGAGTTGTAAAGTAGGTATGTTTATTTCAGCGCCAGACGCATGGGAGGTCGCCCTCCAAAGACATGCGCACCGTCACTGTTTTTCAGCTTAAGATACAGGGTTACAAAATATGCATTGGATTACACAATACGCCTATACATATTCATTACCTAGCCCTGCCTAGCCCTGCTTCGTATNTATCAATAGCCTGGCATCCTCCTCATCCTGCTTTGGCAAGCATAGTAAATGTTAAGCAAGCAATATACATTGTTCTGCAAGCACCTGCAGGATTTAGCAATATCCAGAGTCAGCAATTAACCCCTAAATCTTTAAGCCCCCTGTAGATCACGGTGACCTGAAACCCACGGTAGCACAAGATCTGAAATTAGGTGTTCAAAGTGTGAACACCTTTGAAATTGAAGTGTGTGGTGTGAACATCTCTTAAACTTTGTCTCTGTACTGAGATGCTTTTCTGTTCTTGTTGTAGCAATGCCTGCACTGTTAAAAAAAGGACACAGTCCATATTTTTTTTGTTAATGAAGGTCATTGCAAAGCACTGTCAGAAACCTATGTAAGACATGAAGAACACAAAGGTTTTGGGGCCATTTCCGTATTGCATGCCCTTGCAATTTTTACTTTTATTACTGGGAAGGTTGGCAGAAAGACAAGAGTCAGGAGAGCCCTGCAACAAGGAATCACAGACTGTAGATTGCAAATTTGCCCTTAGATCCAGCCTCAGTATCAGTTGAGTTGAGGCTTAGGCAAGGAATCCAAATGACCTGAACAGGTGCTCTTCTAATATACAATTTTATAATAATGAAAAAAAAAAAAAGACCAATGATTAAAATGATACTTTTTGAGTCTCTGATGCTAACTTAAAAAATCTAATACCAATTTCTTTTGTTTTTAAGAATCAGATCCAAAGAGAACTGTCTTAAAAAAAGATGTTGATTAAATAAACCAAACCAAACAAAAAACTCTGGCAAGGTACTTGTAGAAGTTTGCATTAAAATTCTTTAAACTGGAAAAAGTTTACTTCATCTCCAGGTTTTCTCACTCAAAGTAATAGCAGTTTTTGAATCAAAACTTCATTGTTCAAGCCTAGGATGAAACTGGGAGTCAAGTAGCTAGTGCTAACTGGGTGTTGCTGCGAGATATACCGTGTAGTGCACAAAGATTTAAAAACAAAAAGCCAGAAATAAGAACCCATAAAAACTTTTAATAATTTGATAGCCTTGTAAATGCTTTCTATAGACATTAACTTTTAGGACTTTAGCATTTATTTTCTCATAACAAGGGTGAATCGATTATCGAATGGTTGAGTGCACGCAGTGCATATTGATCTGTTCATGCATAGCAGCTTTCTCCCAGCAGGCACTTGCTGCCTGTACCATATTTTAAATAGGATTACTACTCATTAAATTACAATGACCTGGAGCAATGGTCAACACAACTGAAATTGCCTCAGTTCATCATGTTTTGGTTCACTGCCATTAAATTTCAGTGGCTGCATTTCCCTAGAGTAAATAGACCTGAAGAACATACACAGTTGAATGCTTCGGCTTGTATTTAATCAAGTAAACCTAAAAAATTCATGCCTATATTTGGAAGTTAAGGAAGTGTAAGAAATTCTTGGTTGTAGTTTTAGGGAATTTTGATACTTGTTTTAGATTAAAACCTAGCAATCTTTAGCTGATGTGATACACAGCCATACCCTGATACACTGGCTTTTGCACACAGGAGACTTTACTTTGATTTAAAGAACTGTGGGAGTGGCAGTTAAATCAGGCCAGGATCTTCCATCTAGACTGTTTGGCCACATTTGTGTCTTCCAGTTTTAGACGTGAACACAGAAAAGGGACATAGAAGTCCACTTAATTACATAGTCACTGGATCAAACAACATATAGTAGTTTTCCTCATTGAGTGATTGCTCTGGAAGCTGCCACCTACTGTTTTCCAATTCATCCAAATTTAATTATCTCTGAATGTGTCAGGAATAAAATAATTGCATAATTTTTGAGATATTTTTAAGGCAGACAAAAACTTGAAGCTATTAGCATCGACAGTGGCACTGTAACCCTTTATACCAGGAAGACATTGGGAAGAAACCTGGGAAATACAAGAACCAAATTCTCTTTCAAACGGAGCAGAGAAAGAATCTGGATCTTCTGTATAACACAAAAACATTCTAAATGCTAAGATAAAGATAATTATTTAAAAAAAAAATCTCAAATAGGGTGTGTTGATGTTCTGTGTCCCACACTGCAATTACCATAATCATCTTTCTGGCAAAAGTAGCCTTTATCAATATTTAAACTATTGATTTATTTTCACGTGAAGTCTTAAAGCTGAGGCTTCTTTAAGTGGGGAAGAAAGAAAGAAAAGAAAAGGAAAAGAAAAAGGGGAAAAGAGGAAAAGAGGAAAAGGGGGCAANAAAGAAAAAGAAAGAAAGAAAGAAAGAAAGAAAGAAAGAAAGAAAGAAAGAAAAATTTATAACAATGCCTCTTTCGGTAAATAGGACCTCTTCCATGCAACTACATTGTATTCCATACTGCCATTAGGCTTTTGCCTGCGATTTGCCAACCATTATTGTAGCATTACCCATGTGGCTTTTGTGGCTGTGTTTCTAGAACTGCTTTGAAACACAAGTTGAAACGGTAGTGAATATTTCTCAGTTTTAGTGGAAACTACATTAATTTTACGCAAACACATATTTCAGACTGTTTTTACTGTGTGTGTGAGAGTTGCAATGAGAGAGTCTACACCAGAAGAATGTTTGAAGATTGCAGGGTGAACATCAGTCTCCTTACAGACACATTTTCACCTGCTCATGTGGTATGCACCTATGCCTTGATGACAGTACAGCTGGCATTTTGCCACATATCAAATTGTTCTTTCAAAAGATAAAGTATGTTTTTGTCAGCTTGCCCTTTTAGATGATACTGAGTGTTTCCTAATGGATTCTTTCAAATTTTACACTTCAAAATGGCTCTGGCTTTAACTGTCATAATTTAGCTTGACTACTCCAAGTCCACATGTCATGGATATTGCAGACATAATCGTATTTGTTGCATCTAACAAGAAGGTTTGTGGAGAGTGAGATGATTTGCCCAGTGAGACTGAATTCAAACTAATTACCTACTGTTACTCTCCACTAGACAAGCAGTTTGCGAAAACAAGAGGTGAGTCCACATCATTTCCAATCTACATTGCGCATATTCCAAGGGGAGAGGGGGCTACTTGATGATGCGCAGCAGTATCATAACAGATGATGTCTTGGTTTTCATTTTTACTTCTGCTTTGTTGCTTAGCTTGAAGGCTTCATTTTAAATAGATATTCCATACAGTTTAAAGCTCTGATGTTAATAACAGCAATCAGTTAACGTAATTTCACCTTCTGTGTACTTACTATCGGTTTTCTACTTCTGTAGATTCTTTTCTGTTAGCAAGAGTGAAGCCTGAGGTTTGTTCTCCATGCAGGCTCTGAATATGTGGCTTCTTCTGCCCTAGGATTCCTAATTTTTCAGCAGCAATATTGTGTCATTTACAAATAAGTAATTGGACCTAAGTGCAAAGTTTGAGATTTACAGTTGCAAAACATGGAATGCAAAGTTATGAATTAGTGCATATATTTTTTTAAATTAACAGAAAGATAAAGACATTAAGTGAGTGCTTAAGTTGGTAAATACATTCATGTAAGTACAAAATAATCTTTATACTCTTGAGGCAGATAATTTCCAGTTACAGTTGACTATCTATTTACGTATTCATATGTGCCACAAAGGTACAAATCTTGCAGTAACAAAGAGAAGATGGGAGAAAATTATAAACACCTATAACTGTGCTGTAAAAGAAAATCTTACTGAATTTGTCTTTTAATATCATTGCAGGATGCCCCCATCTAGCCAAGGGAAATTCTCCTTTGGGGTGGCAAATGTGGGATTAAACATTTTGGTCTATAGAATGTATGTACATTCTGTCAAAATTCAAGTCCTCAGACATTATCCTTATAACTAGGCCTGTGTTTGAAAAGATGGCCAAAAGAATAAATAATGGTGTTGGTGCCTCCTTTTGTATAATCTCTGTAATTTGGTCACCATATAAGAAGCTCTCTCTCTTCTAATGAGAAACTCTGATACTTAAAGTTTCCATAAGTGTCACAACCACTAAAATATTTGAAAGTATGTCAGTGTCTAAAGGATTTTTAAAGTTCTTTGAATAATCGGGATAGGCACTTTCTTTTAAAAGAGCTTGTTTATAGTGGATGAACACATTCTGAAATTAGAAAATTTGAGATCTAGGAAACTTTGGCCTCCACATTTTCTTACGTGATGGTTGTTTAAACACATTACTTTTCAATGTATTGACGTGATTGGTTTGGAAAACACTAGTCAAAGTGTTTGCAATTTTGGATTGAACTTTGGGACACTTGATGTCGTATGCACTATAGAGGGTGCAAAAACTTAAATGCAATGTCATGGATTTTGCTTTAAGCCAGAGGGCTTGAAAGTTAGGTGTTATGGAACCTGTGCTAAAGGTATGTAGGTCATTCCCTGAACCTAACCAGGATTACTTTTCATCTTGTTGAAATTACTGCTGTGACAACAACTGATCTGTAGCAGAATCTTGCAAAGCATGGTAGTACAAAGACTCAGCATTGAGTAAAAGAATTCCACTAAAGCCTTGTAAACGTGGTGATAAGGAGGCTACATTGAGAATATGTGCTGTCAGTTATTTCAGAAGTACCATTTATATCTTTTTTTTTTTTGCTTGAAAAATAGCACTAAGCTAAAGGTACTTCTGCTACTTCCTATACTGATTTCTGAGATGCCTCTATCTCATTATTATTTTTTTGAGGGAGCTTAACATACCATTTCTCAGGTTTCAGTCAGAGTGGAACACTGAAGCAGGGACAGTAAATCAAATCTGTGACTTGGTCCCTTCATATCTTGTGCTGGCTGACAGTTTGGTGACACACTGATTCTGAGTTTTGCTACGATCTGTAAAGCTTCTTTTCTCCATTACACAGTGGTGGATGTCTTTTGCCTGAGGATGGGGAGATGCTGCACAGTTTGTTGTTTTAACTAAAGAGAGTTTCTAGGGCCCACTGGCATCCTCTCTCATGCTGGAAAGGATGTTTTTGCTCATATTTTAGAATTAGAGTGGCTATTTTCTTATTTAACACAGATTTTGAGAAACTTAGATCAGATGCTATGTATTACAGAGGTAATCCCTTGACACATTTCTCCACATAAACATTACACAGCAGCATGCATTGTACCCTGTTGGCATAGTGATTACTAAATGATGGCACTTTTCTCAGTGTTCATAACTTTTTTAGTGGATGACATTATATTTCACTTTCTTCTTTCCCTCTGAGTCCCACTATGCTGGATAAGATTTTTTTTAATTATAGATTTGTTTTTTCTGTTGCAAAATACATATGTTTAGAAATGAAAACATCTAAAAGCTTATCACCAGTTTGGATGCCTCTTCTATCTCAAAATAACAATAACAATAACAATAACAACAAAAACAGCAGCAACAGCAACCCCTACCCCTACCAGTTTTGATATGGATAAAATCTGCTTTTAACATGTTGGATAATAATCAGAACTCAACCAACTTGGTTTGTCCAATATAAATGCTCCTTCATCCTTGTGTTTCAATTTAACATCAATGGATATTCTCACTCTTTCTCTCTGGTTTTTTTTGGCACTTGAGAGAAACTTGTTGAAGAGTGGAATGATGTTTCATTCTCTTTGCTACGTTGACATCAATCCTTTCAAATAGAACAATGGCAGAGAACATCTGCAGTTACCAAAACCCATGTGCTTATACTTTTAAACTGTTGGGATGGCATGTGTTTTGCTTTACTAGTTAGCATGCTTACAGGAACTTGAGGCTACTCTTCAAGAGTCAGCATAATCCACGACCCATCCTGGACAGCTGCACATACTCCCTCTGCACTGAAAGCTTGGAGGGTTTTGATACTATGCACATTAGATATTATGTGCCAGTTGTCCTAAAGTCAGAGGTCACTTGTGGACAACTTTAGTTTAATTGTATTTTAACAGGTCAATTGTATTACACAAATAATTCTGTTAGCCCACAGAAGTCTGTGTGCCTTATTTCAAGGTTTAGTGTTCAACAATTTTCTGAATGAGGGCTCCTGAAAGCCAAACAATCTCTGAATCAAAATGATTTAAAATGTAGTGTAAAGAAGAATATACAGCCTGACAATAAAAAAAAAAAATCATTAGCGGCATTCCAGCTCTTTTTAAAAAATTGTAGTATGAATCCCAATATCAGTAGGTAGTTTCTAACTAAAAAAAAAGGTGAAGGGAGTCATGTAGCAAACATAGCATGATGCCACTGCTACTCCACATTTTCAGACAAGCTTTTGACCTTTCCATCAAAGACATTTAGAGTCCTTTTAACTGATTACGAGGTAGTAGAAATTTTGGGAACTAAATAGTTCTTTTTCAGTGGACATATTCAGATGTCTCTGTGGTAGTCAGTGTTCTGTCAGCAGAAATTTACTAGAAAAAAAGACCAAAGGAATCAACAGTTAGAAATGCTACTAAATCTAACATCCTTTCTGAGTGGTATTCTGTACTGTAAAGCAGGACTAACCAAGAAATTCTGTCGTAAATATTTTGAATCTAGTCTAAAAAAGATTCCTTTAAACTTCTGATCTGTATGCATTTCTTCAAGGTCAATTTTTTTATATCACTTACTTTCTGTGGCAAAGAATTTTTTTAGTCTAGTTATTTACTGCTGTTGTGATAACTCTTTGACCAGTGTTTGTTCCTAAATTAAAAATTGCGCCATTAACTTATTTAAAGTAATTATAATATGGTTGGCAGAACACACTTAGGGTCCACTTGTGTTTTTTAGGAAAGGCCAGGAAAGGAAAGTGCTGACAGAACTCTACTTACATATACTTTAATATGGAAAGTTACTGCTTGAAGATAGGTTGCACGTATGGTGCATTAGTACTGGAAAGCGCAAGATCTTATGTGGATTTCCTCTGAAGCAGTGGATGGGTTCATATTTACCAGAAAAAATATCAGGTCTTGTTTTCCCAGAGCTTCCCAGCCCAAGACAGGTACAAAGACATAGAGTTAGTACAGGAAAGATCTTGTGCACTTCGCTCTCAGAGTCACTGTCTTGGTGCAGAGTAACTGTGATAAGAAAAATAGATCAGTGAATTTAAGTCCACATCATATTGTCATCTCTAGTGGCAGGGTAGATGTTTTTTAAGAAGATCCCTTTTTTTGCATGGAATTTGGATGCATCTTTTTGTTAGCAAGGGTTCTAGATATTCATGGCTGATGCGTGAGACAGTTTTTGGAGCTAGTTTTCTGTAGTATCATGTCAGATTTTTAGAAAACAAGGATTGATTGACCCATCCTAATACTAAAAGATATGTGCATCTGCTAAATGCAGTTCTCTTACAATGAAAATATCTTGAATTGTTCCTGTAGTTTACTAGAAAAGAATAGCTTCACATTTGGAATCTTCAGAGACTTAATTTAGGGTATGTATGAGAAGAGGCAATGATATGTGAGGCAAATAACTTTTGGTCAGGATTTGTCGCCACCACAGCAGTCAAAGTATTGAAGAAATTAAGAAAAATTAAAAGATTGTATGTAAAATTAAAAGATTGTATACAATATTAGTCGTACTTAAAATATATAAACACTTAGAAATTTCAGTTTTACTAGC
This sequence comes from Edolisoma coerulescens, assembly GCA_013397115.1. Lineage (NCBI taxonomy): Eukaryota > Metazoa > Chordata > Aves > Passeriformes > Campephagidae > Edolisoma > Edolisoma coerulescens. The sequence goes on from VWZW01007544.1 coordinate 31,064, forward strand.
ACTGAGCAAGAAAGGGAAGTTCAGCTGCTGAATCTGTTGTTTTTGTCAGACACCCACTGGTGTTCTCTGACCAATGGCAGCTGAATTTTCTTAAAGTAAACAATTCTTAGCTGCACAATTTCAAAGTGATATCCAACAAAGGCCAGGAAGGCTCTTCAACAACCCTTTATACTTCCCTACCACAAAACCCACTGCTGTGTCAGCTGTTCTCCAAGGGCCACTGCTCCTCACAGGAACATGGTGCTGGTGGGCTCTCCGGCTAGAGGTTCCTTCATGGCATCTTCACCTGCTCTGGCATCCTCCACAGGTCCAGTGTGGATATCAGCTCCATTGCAGTTCTCCATGTGTACAGAGACAGTCTGCTTCACCACGGTCTTTACCACAGGCCTGCCGGGGAATCTGCTCCAATGCCTGGAACCACCTCCTCCTGCACCTTCTTCACCACTATTGGTGTCTGTGAGGCTGCTTCTTACACACTGTTTCCCTTACTCCTCTCTTACCCTCTGCTGTGTGCCATTTTTATGCTTTTTTAAAACTACTGTCTTGGGCCTACCATCAGCTTGGGTGGGTGTATTGGAGTCTTCCAGAACTGTCTGTTTTGGTACAGAGCAGCCCAAGCTTCTTCTCCCAGTGGCAACCCCTGCAGACCCACACTGCCAGGACCTGAGCACTTGTACACAGTAAAGTTAAATAATGTGGTCTTCCGGTGGACAAGATATTGTCAAGAGAGATCACCTCTGGAACTGAAATTAGTGAGCCTTTTTACAGGTAGTTTCAGTGTACAAGTCAAGGCCTGGATGGGAATATTGATTTAGCTATCTGTCCTTGAACTGAATCCTACAGGTACTTTTTGTTTATCAGTAAAAATTGTTGGTAAAGCTGAGTACAGGCAAGGGCAATATCTGAGTCTTGCATCACCTCACTCTCTAGAGAAAAATGGTCATTCAAGTTGTTAGGGTTCTTCACATGAAAAGTCACATAAAACGGTAGCATCTGTTAGATAATTATGCTATTCTCCAAGCAGACTTGCATCTTGTTCCTTCTGGGGGTGAAAATAAGCTGTTTGAAAGTTGGGCCTTTTGTCCTAAGCCAGTCATCTTGCTGGAGGAAAAAGAGTGACCTTCAAGGACCTTTCATTCTATCACAGGGTAGAAATCTTAGAGAGAGGTGACATGGCAGGTAGATGATTCATTTAGATTATATCCACTAACCTTTTGAAAGCTAAAATCAGGCAAGGCAAAACTTGTACTGAACAGCCATTTTGAATAAGCCAGATGCCCAGAATCCATAAGTTGTCATGGTATTTAAGAAACTCTGAGAGAAAGACTTTTTCTGAAGACTCTGGTAATGTTGAAGACATGGATGATGGTAATGTTGAAGACATGAGTCCTTCAGGACCCCAGGTGGGGTCCCAGACAAATGCCACTTCAAGTTTTGGTGTTTTTTTAATGTGTGCAAATCAGTACAGTGTCTGGCTTCTTTCAGTTTTTCCACTCATACAGTGAAGTCTTGGATAAACTCCCTAATTTTTTCTAACACTTCAGCACAGAGAGGGTAATCAAAGTTATGCCTTTCCTGGGACAGATTAATGTCAATACAAACAACAACATCACTCACCCATCTTGCTCTCCCTGCTTCTTTTGAGCTTCTTTGTGCTTTGATTGATTTTAAAAACGTGACCTCACACTTGCTATGTAGAACATTCGTGGTGTGCATTGATGCAATGCAGACATCAGTATACAGTTCTAAGGCTTTTCAGGGGCATCATGGCTGACATTCATGAAAATTTCACCAGTGTTTGATGCTATGACTTTGTCTCTTTTAAAATTGTGTCTTATGGCTGTCACCTTTCCTCATCTATTCCCCATTTAATTTCTGTAATAAAATATTGAAGGGTATTTTATTGAAATTTTATGTCTACACAAACTGACTATAAACACTTATGATTAATAATGGAAAAAACATCTAGTTTCATCATTAAATTACACTTTTTAGAGAGCTTATCAGTGTTCACAGTATGCTTATGTGTGAAGCACTGAGCATAAATAAGCTAGATAAGCATTATGTAATATATTTAGCATGTGATACTAAAGTAATTTTGAGCAATTTTTCATGCTCTAGAGAGACCAAGATACTAATTATGTAATTTAGATGTTTACAGGGTTACAGGGTCAAAGTTGTATGATACTTTCAGTCAATTTGTACCATGTACCACACACATAAGTATGTGCATATGTGTGTGAAAGTGTGTGTGTGAAAATATGCTGTGGTAAATTCTCAACTCTCTTATAGGGAGAACAATATAAATTAGTTTCCAGAGCAGAAAGTGTCATAGAAGAGGTGAATAATTAATCATATTGATAGCTTTTGCTCTGTAGACAAAATTATTGTGAAAAGTTAATTTTGAATGTCTACTGTTACAAAACCTGAGTTTCAGAGCCTTTTCCTTATTCTTATTCCTTATTCCTATTCTTATTCTTATTCTTACTCTTATTTCTATAGCTACAAAGTGTGCCTCAGAAAACATTTAAATCAAATCCAAGTTTCCTGGTTTCTCAGTTATTAAACTGTTTTTGTCTTAACACATGTGTTTTTACTTCTTTTATTTGCACTCAGGGTCTGGGGGGGAGTGGGTGAGTGTCTGCATGGTGCTTAGTTGTTGGCTGGGGACAAGGATAAAATTAGTGTTTGCTGAATGGGAAAAGCCATCTACAGCAGAAAAAAATGGAATTACACACACACAAAAAAAGTATAATCATGCTTTACACACAGACTCCACATTTTGTACCTTATTGTGTAAACACAAACACACTTGTAACCCAACCCCCCTTCTCTTCTGTCAAAATTTTTAACATTGCAATATATTTATCATGTGATTTAAGCATTTCCATTTCTCATGAGACTATCTGAGCATTCTGTCATATTGCATAAATATTAAAGCAATACCTTTCCAGGTATTCCCAGATAACCTTCTGCAGTTTTTTTCCCCAGTTCTGTTTTTTTAGATCCTCCACAAAATTTTCGGTGCGAAGCAAAAAGTACTTGGTTTTGTTTCCATATGGCTGCATGGAGCTTGTTAGCATGCATTCACCTCCTCGCAGTGCCAATATATGTGTATAGGAGAGGTGTTAGAAAGTGTGAGTGTTGAAATCATGGTGAACTTGTGATCTTCTAAGTCACACTGTTTTGTTGGAGTGAGAGCTCCTCTGGACTCAGGCCCAGAGGAAAGCCAAAGCACAGGGGTTGAATTAAAACCTTTGGATAAGCTGAGATACATGAAGGCACACCAAAGTGAAACAGAAATATAGATTTTTAACTTTTAGTAGAAATATATGCTAAGTGCTTTAAACATTGAAAAGCTGCAGCAAAAGAGACCTTAAACACAGTTCTTACTGCAGCAATGTTACCTTTTCACAGAATTTCTTTACTCTAGACAAGATATAGATGGAGCTACACTGTTCACATTTTTTAGATAGAGTGTTCACATAAACAATAAGAGCTGATAAAAACTATATACGCAAATTTGTGTAATGCCTGTGTAAGATTTACGACTATTAGAATTAGACCAGGTTAGGTTGGAAAAAGAAAAACTAGAATCGTGTGTCAATCTTATTGGCCAATTAACAAATATAATCTATACTTCTGTAAGTTTAGTAGAGGAATAGAAGAAGAAGAAACTGTTTTTTGCTTGCTTTTGGCCTGCTGCTGCTGCTTTGCTTTATCATGTTATTCCCCTTCGAACTCTACCTTCAGAAAACTATGAGACTATGGAATAAAGAACTTTAACAGGACAGCAGCCTCCTCTGCTCTTTCACCCTCGGCCTAAAAGGGAGGGTGTCCCGTGAAAAGCTTCAACACTGTTTTACAATTTTTTAATTGCACGTTAAGTAAAGGGAGAGAATACTGTTCAGATTTGAAGTTCAATGAAAGTGAATAGCCTGATATTGAAAGCATTAAATCCAATTTCAAATAATTTTGAACACAATGGAACGGCTATTTCTTTCGGTGAAAGCCAACACTAAATTTCATTTTCCAATGCAAAAAGAACCCTTATTATTCAAGTAAAGGGAACTCTGTTTGTCTTTACAAGAACTGGGTGGTCTGTCTTAAATGATGATATAGACATATTCCCTTTAATAATTCCTGGAGTACTATGACATCCAGAGGAATATGAATCCAATACGCCCTGTCTTCTTATGCCTTTTTCAGTCTGTGCAGTGTTTATAGTCCCTGCTGTGAGAAAACTGATTGCATTCAAACAAGAATTTTGAAAACACTGGATTCATTGTCAGATAGGACCTTAACACAGAAAGTTGTGATGGGAAAGATGGGAACCGTGGAAGAATGAGCTGCTCTAGAATGTCCTACAAAGTGAAGAAAATTGATAAAAGGCAACATAATTAGCATTGGTCAGAATGGCAGAGGAGGTGTCGTTTTTCGTAACTTCTAATTTAATTTAGTTCCATACTCTTGAGGAACACATTCAGTGCTGATAGCTTGGAGTGCACCTGCAGTGGAACTGCAGGTTGAGCTCTGGGTGGCAGAGCCTGAGACAAGAGGCTGTGAACTGGCACTGACCCTTTGCACAACAAAGGACCTGGGGACCTGTGGCACATCCAGGGGAGGGACACTCAGATACACAGCAGGAGATGAGGACTCAGCAGGAACAGCTGAGACTTCCATGCATTTGGATTGCGAGTGTATAAAACCCCAAGATTTCCTCCCTCTAGAGGCATCAGTTCAAGATATTATGGCACCATGATTAAATTAATTTAATGATGCAGAGATTTGAGCCTCTAAAATGGGAAACTGAGAATCAAACCCGGGAAGAAACTTTGTCTGACTGTGTGAGTGGTGTGAGTAAGGAGTGAAATTGGGTAGCACGATCACTAAGATATCATGTCATTTCTTGGTCTTTTACACCTTCGTGATTAGAAGTGCTGTTTGGGTGTGCTAGTGAGTGGACATTTTAAAGTGTACATTAGAAATTTGTCTTTCAAGTTTTTGTTATTATTTATTTATTGTCTTTCAAATTTCACATTGAAAAGAAATTTCTGTTTAGTAGAAATCTATATGCATGTCACAAATAGCAGCTCAAAAAGATGTTTAGGAAGATACTATTTAATATCTAGCTATCCCTTGCAGTAATTACTGCCTTTGCCATGTTGTATTGTAGTAAAATGCAACTGGAACAAATCAGAGGTCTGGTTTTAACTACATAAGTTGATTTTGGAATTCTGGGAACTGATAAGGAAGTGGCTTTAGCCCAATATTTGATTTATGGTTCAATATGTTTCTTCATTATTTGATTGTTGCATGTTCATGGCAAACCTTACAGGCTGAGTTTTCCTGATAGAGAGCAAATGTCAAGAAACAACATGAAAACTGAACCAAATATCACTAATGTTATGCAAATAACTCTGCTTTAGCTTGCATTGGATAGCAAGTCATTAATGAGTAAAAGACTTCTGTATAGCTATCAGAAGACTTTATTGAAAAGAATATGTAAAGCAGCAATGAGCGTCCATATCAACTGCTGGCCTTCTTTTCTTTGCATTTTCAGGAAAATATTTTATAATAATATTGCTACAATGAGAGAAAAAGGTCATGTTTTTTATTTAGATGCTACTTAATTGTAGAAGTGCATACTAGGAAATAAAAAGATGCCTAAGGTAGGGATTGGTGGTATGCGTTTTTTATGAAGAGAGAATGCATTAGCTAAGTATCTGGGTCTGCACTAAATGACAGATAATTTACACTGTTGAAGTGTTAGGTAGCTCACAATCATTTTGTAATCCTACAAGTTTAATATTTTTCAGGCATATGTCTTCTTGTAAGTAAAAAAAAAATCCGGACATAATACTTCTTCCAGATTAAGAAATAACTTCACTATTTAGCCTGTTACAACATTTTAGATATACCCTTCCCATAAGGGATTTTATTGTATTTTGCAGGACATAAGGAGTCCATATGCCATAAATACTGTATTTGTATTTGGATAGAGCCTCTCTAGAAATTCTTTATTAAACATAATTAATATTGTTTCCATACAATATTTAAGGTATCAGAATGACATTTAGTGGATATAGGTGTAAGTCCAAACTGAGTGATGGTGATGTTCCACACAGTAAGAAAAGTTGTGCTATCAAACAAAAGCTGTAAAAGTTAATCAAGCTGTAGCCGAGAAGTGTTACATGAAAGGGGAAAAAAGAGGAAGTAAGAGAGAACTGGGTGGACACTGGGGCTATGCATCATGAAGAATTTTGAGATTTCCATAGTTGGTTTAATTTCAGCTGGGACCTGAACCATAGTGTCATACGTGAAATCAAGGAATTGGCTTTCGCATTCATTAAGTGACAAGTGATTAATTCAAATTATGAATGTGTTAATAGTTAATTAAGCTGTTAATTGATTTCAGAGGGTGAGAGAATTTGTGATTTGTGTGTTCCCTGATGTTTGAGTTTTAAATATTGTTTTTAGGTGTTTAACAAAGTTCAGGAGTTTAAATTTTATTAGGAAAATCCAATAATATCTTTGAATAAATCCCCAAGTTTAGCTGTGCCCCAAAGGGAGAAACCCCACTCATGGCTAAAAGGACTCTTTTTAGAAGTCAGCCCTTGGACCTGTCAGCAAGCTCCATGGCAACATGAATTTCAATGAGGGAGTTTCCCCGCTTAAAATCTCAGTGACATTATCTAGAGACTTCACCTCTAGAAACCAGCGAGCCATTGGCCAAAAGGCCGGACATCACCCTTTGGACTCAAACCAATGAGGTGGACTTCGCCGAGACTCCCCAGATCACCCTCCACCGGGGAGGCGGGACAGTGGGCGGTGATGGGAGGAGCCAGAGGGGTATAAAACCCTGTGCACAGCTGGGAGAGCTGCTCTTTTGCCTGCCGTTTTTGCCTGGTCTGAATGTTGCAGCTTGTCTCTGCACACCTTAGCTCGGGATTAGCCCAGGCAGAGCCCGGTGCTGGGGGATCCTAGGCCTGCTTCTTAAACTATTTTGCTTGGGACTAGCCCAAGCAAGACCCAGCACTGTGGGTCTTTGATTTGGGTTTATAGCCAGTTAGGCTAAAGTTGTCTCGGATCCCTGCTAACCCGGATAAGTTTTTTATTTAAGGAATTAGGCCTTTTTTGTTAATAAACCAATTTGTTTTTAAACTTTTTGAGTGTGGCCTCATTCCTGACAATAGGAGACTGCATATCTATCTGGGAGATCACATCCCTTAAGGAGATAAAAATATTTTGATGGGGCATGCTGCTTTCCAATGTTTGAGACTGAATGAACAGACACCTTACTTGGTCTGCTTTTGATAAAAAGGCAAAAACACTGAATCTCTGTCTTTATGGTGATCCTGGAGGTATTCTGGGAAGCTGTGTGTCTAAAGCTCAAGAAGATCCTGGATTTCCAGACCATGTCACCAGCATCTGTAAATTGGATTGCCTCAGGAGTCAGCTACCTCTAAAGACAGGAAGCTCACATGGCAGTTAGGAGGCTGTGAAATCCCTATGTTTGAGGCAGCTACCAGGTTTCTGGTGGTCAAACAGCAGATTGCTTTGGAAAATTGCTCCAGATGAAGGAATTTGGATGCTGTGTAGGTATGAAGATGAATATTACCATACCACCCAACCACTCTCTAGGCTCCAGTACAATAAGTAGCCAATGGCCTTGCCAATGATGAATGAGTATGAAGGCCAGTAGAGAGTTTCCTTTGGGCAATCTACCTGTATTCTGTATGATGCAAAATGTAAGTGAATTTATCAAAGATGATTTTATGGGGGAAGAAGTATCTCAGTTGATGGGTAAATGCCAATATACTTTTAGGAATTTTCTTAATCAACTTTGGTAAAAAACAACTGGGAATAATGTAAAGTTCAAAAACCTCCAAGAATTACAAAAATGGTCTGATTACAGATGCAGACCTGTTAAAGTTACAGGTGTCTATTTGGGCATTAAAGTACTTTTTATAATGTGTCTATTTGTATGACTTATTACCCTAGAAAATATAATGTTAAGTAATATAAGACCCATGATAAAAGTACAGGAAAAAGAAATTATTTAAAATGAATAGGTCAGAATTTCTGCACTATCTTTTTTCCCAGTGAGTAAAGCTTCATCTGTATATATTGATAAATACACTATCTGGAATTGTACATCATGTAATATTATATTAGATCAGTGATGTTTATCTTCATCAATGACTCAGATGAAGAAATTGAGTGCACCCTCAGCAAATTTGCAGATGACACCAAGCTGAGTGGTGCAGCTGACACACCTGAAGGACAGGATGCCATCCAGAGGGACTTGGATAAGCTTGAGAAGTGGCTCCTGGGAATTTCATGAGGACCAGCAAAGCCAAATGTAGGTCCTGTACATGGACTGGAGCAACCCCTTCCATCAAAACAGGCTGGGGACTGAAGGGATTGAGAGCAGCCCTGCACAGAAGGATGTGGGGGCACTGGACGATGTTAAACTGGACATGAGCAAACAATGGTTCCCCTGGTTCAGGTAATACACAGACGTTATGGAGACAGTCCAGAGGAGAGGCACAAAAATGATCAGGGAGCTGGAGCACATACTCTGTGGGGATAAACTGAGAGAATTGGAATTGTTCAGCCTGAAGCAGAGAAGGCTCTGGGAACATCCTATTATGCCATTCAGTATCAAAAGAGGATTTATCAGAAAGATGGAAACAGACCTTTTAATAAGGCCTGTTGCAACAGGACAAGGTTTTAAATTCAAAGAGAAGAGATTCAGAAGGTGGTGCGAGGAAGAAATTTTTTACAATGAGGATGGTGAAACTTGCACAAGTTGCCCAGAGAGCTGATGGGTACCTCATCCCTGGAACATTCAAACATGCTGTCTGGGGCTCTCAGTAATCTCAATTCATCCCTCCCTTGCAGAAGGTTTGAAGTTGATTAGCTTTCAACCCAAACTATCCTATGATTTTATTACAGGATGGAAAGAAGAATCCTGTGCTTCAGGGTTTTGTACAGTATTTGGTTATTATTGTACTCACATCCTGTTAAAATATTTTCCTGTACTTTTATGTAGCTAGCTTCTGTTGACCTCAGGGTATTAAATGAAATGAGATGAAGACATTACCTTTTGTAGTACTGCCATGAAATCAAGAAAAAATTAAATATAGAACTTAGTTGGAAACCAATTAAACCTTTGTCTGTCTTTTCCCTCAGGCTCTGCTTCATTTTGAACAGAATGCCATTCAGGCAAATATCACGAGAATATTGATTTGACTGAAATCAGTAGGATTTATGTTTAAAGTTAAACACATATTCAGTTCTAGTTTTGGCTTATTATTTTTTAAATCATGCTAATATGATTCAAAAAAGCCTTCTGTGTATCAAAATTCTGGTGTGTATGGATCTTAAAAATCCAGCAAAACACCTTCACAAACGAGTCTATCTATTGCATATACAGACTCAAGTGTGAAAGGTCTTTAATGTGATAAAATTCCAGGTCATTTCTCCTTCCTCTGACAGCACTCTGCTCTTATTGTTTGGCAAGATTCAATGCCTTAATGATTTCTTGAAGTAATGCTCCTTTTCAACTAGGTTAGTCGTCTAGTGAAAGAAGTGAAATCATACTGCATTTACAAGCAGTATGAATAAGTGCGTAAAAATATTTGTAGATTAAGTGGCAATAAGGGTCTAATGAAGGTTTACTGAGAATTGAATGATCTGCAAAGAAAGAGAGGCTCCCTACTTCCTGCTAATATCATGTGGGAGTTCAAGGTGTCCAAATTTACTTATGAATGTGCTCCTCACTATTGATCTCAACACCAGTAAAAAGAAGCTTAATACATTCTACATTCAGAAACACGGAGTGGTGTTCCAACGGAGACCAGTCTGCTGAGTCTGGTTGCATTTCTTTGCGCAGCAAATATTGGTGTCATGCTATCATTTGTCTGGTCTTTGTTATGATTGTGCATATGTTCATGTCAGAGAATTGCTGATAATGCTGGTCTCCTGCTCCAAGACCTGAGTCAACCTGTAATTAAAAGAAGGCACCATAAAGGAGGAAAAACTTTCCATCTGAGACATTGGTTAAGTTCCCATGTCTATTAACAAGAGTTTTCAGGCTCAACTGCTTAAGAGAAATGTAATCAGGAAAAATATTCTAAGGACAAATGTGATTCCATTGTACATAGATAGAAAACCCTAGTGTTAAAAAACAACAACAAAAAAAAGACAACTGTTCTGGAAAATAATGAAAGCAATGAAATATCAAGTAAAATTTTTCTGCCAAAGGTAAATAATTTCTGTATAGGGCAGTTGTTAAATACTTATGAACATTAGAACCTTTAAAGAACACACGTTACCAGTTCAGTGTTCAGCTCTTAGAACTTCAAACAACTTACATTGAAAGACCATTGTTTCTTATATGCATTATGTGCAAAAAGTAACTTGACCTTATTTTCTGACTTTATTAATCAAGGCTTATTGAAAATTCTCTTGGTGTTAATTTTCACGGCTTGAAATTCAAATTGTTTTGTCATCTACCCTTTGACATAATTCTATGACTGCAGTGATAGAATGGCTTGTCAAACATAATATTGCAAGATACACTTCTGTGTTTTCTGGCTGACCACTGCAGTGACCTCCTTCAGGTAATGGAATCAAAACTATTAATAAAGTTTTGAGATTTATATAAATACATCAACTTTAGCAAAAAAAAAAAAAAAAAGGGAGAATGTTTGCAAATTAGTGGAAGGCGTAAAACACATAGTATAACTACAGTCTAGCAGAGCTTGCATTTTGAAGAAACCTTTTTTGAAAATGTTTTTTGGAAAATAATTGTCAGAAAGGTTTTTATTGAAAAAATGAATTAACTTCAAAATCTGTATTAACACTTTTAACTGAGCCAATACATTATTAGTAAATGCTAATATGAAAAAGTTACTTTTAAGATGACATCAGGATGATGTAAAAGTTACTTTTAAGATGATATCAGGAACTTTGAAAGTGCTTTACCTGCTTACTGAGCTGTAAGGTTCTGCATCCATGCCTGAGTAGTGGTCTCTACCCCCTATTTAAATCAATGGTATATGACAGCAATAAGGATTAAAAAGTATTCCTGACAGCTGGAGAGATGTTCAGATGAGACAATAAATATAAGATACGGTCTGTGTTTCTTTTTTCTGGACTGCTTCTGACATTAATTTTAGGCAGAATGGATGAATATTTAATATATTACCTAATTGCAACATCTAAACAAAAATTAGACAGTAATAAAACAAGAGAAGATGTGCAATTTGGGTGTGAATTTCTTCAACAACATCTCTTATGTAACCTGGCAATTTTTACAGTTGTCAAGTGGGATTCAAAATGTGGCAGGTAGCTCTTTTTAATTTAAGACACTGGAAACTGACTTAAGGTTTTTTAATGACAATGTAAATGGAACATGACTGGCATCTTTATCTGCATCAATGAAAAATAAATATATGCATTTGCAACAACAGGAGACTTGTAACTGCTATTATTTTTCACTCTTCTAAAAAAGTAAGACAAAAGCATCTACCTTGATTGATACAATTCTTGCTCTTTATGTGTATTGTAAGCATGTCTACAGAAGCAGAAGATTTCAAGAAAAAAAAGGAGTAATTACTTAAAAGAAGCCATTTTTGTTACCTAGATTGCTTTGACTTTTAAAAATGTGTGTTGGGTTATCTGGTTTTTTTTTAGTAATAGCCTTGAGGATAAAAAATCGTTCTGGATACACTCTGTATTTGAAACTGTATTAGCATGAAAAGGATGAAGTTTCACTGAAGAGTTAATGGAAGTAAAGGTAAAAGATCCATGGAACCAGTGGGATATGGTTCACATGTTAAGATACCATTTTTTTCTGTTGGTTGCAGGCGATCCTTATTTTGAAAATTTTTGGGAACCGTGGACTGTTTTCCATGTTTAAATATCTGATTCTGTAGTGATGGTCAGTGAATTAGACAGGAGTTTGCTTTGCTGTGCCTGAGCCGAGGAACCACACATTCACAGGAGAGACTGTTTCACTTTCTCCTACTCTTTTGTGGATACGAACAGACGTTGGGAATAAGATTTCCTATTTGTTGACTAGGTTCAGAGGAGTCAGACAGACTAGCTTCTCCTATTAGCTCCTCTGCTGTACCTGTCAAGAGACTGACAGAATTGCTGCTGACCTGATGATATTGGGGGTCAGGGATGGGGAAAAGGAAAGGATGTGGCTTCATGCACTCCTGTGCATTTGAAGCATGCCAGCTTTTATCAAATGGCAGTATGTTAACTTAGTGGTCCAGGCAGATTCAGCAAGTAGGAAAGTTTACCTCAGCTGCTGCCTAGTAGCAGTATATGAAGTGTGGGTCTGAAAAAGCTGAGCTGCTCTTGATGTGAATGATTGAGCAATGTCTGTGTGAGGCAATGAGTACAGTAGGGAGCTGAACCTGGGTTAATCGAAACAGGTACCTGTGTTCTGAGGTAGATTAGCCATAAAGAGTGCAGGAGGATGGGAGGGTATAAACGCTAGGGAATGAGTAGATAAGGCCTTCAAATGCAGGCTATTAAAAGTGGTTGGAGCCTGAGAGCATGCTTAGATGAGTTAATTAGCTAGATAAATAGTACGTGCTGGACGTTCAGTAGAAGGCTGATAGCTGATAAGATTAAATGATAATATCATTTGGGAAACAAGAAATGCATATAAGGAAAAATTGGATTTAAGTGTGACACAGTTTAAAGAGTGTAAGTGCATTAGTTATTGCACATGTATATGGTACTTGATTTTCGGTATGAGTATTGCTGTGTGTCATTGTCCCTTAAGAAATTCAAACACTTAAGCAGTCAATCTGACCGTGAATTGAGCTTTGGGGCTAAGCATATCTAGGTGAATCAAGTCAATTGGGATCAGAAGCATATTCTGGAGTAATCAAAATTAGCGGATTAACGAACGTTCACGTGCTGGCGTACTAGCAGCTCTGGAAGCAGCAGCTAGTGTGTTTTGTCATTAGGCATTACAGTTCTGAGCTATTGTTTGGATGAACTGAGGGAATCCCTTTTACTGTGTGGTGGTGACCCTTGCTAATGTAATAGTGTCCATTGAGAGTAATGACACCCACTGGCAACTGTGACATTCACAAATACTTTGAGATAAAAAAGGACTAAATTAAATGACAGAAAGGGATGTCTGTGTGTACCTGATTAGAGAAGCAAACTGTAAAGAATCCAGCATATACCACATCCAGGCACCTTTTCATCCATCAAAACAAGCCTCTGAAAAGAAAGGAAGGAAGCATGGTGTCCTACAAACTGTTAATCATATACAAAATTAAAGAATCTACTGAAAAACACTTTTTAAAAAATTAATAGCTATGAAAGAAAAAGACACTTCTGAAAAAATTAAAGAAAAATATAACTTTGCTGAATTCAAGTAAGCTGCATTACAGTGAGAACCAGAAATGTAAGAATCTGTATGTATTCCTTGGGAACGTGTGTTTTTTGTTATGACTATATTCATGGGGAGATGAAGTTTCATCTATACTTACACCAAATTATTTGGTCTATTGATACCGATGTGGTGAGAAAAAGTGAGGAAGCAAATCTTCAGGGTCTGACAGTGAAACAAAAGAAAGATTTTCCTAATTTGTTAACTGCACCTATTAGATATAAAGTTAAACTTATATCTCACTTTAAGATAGATATCAGTTGCAGAAAATTTAAGGATGTCAAAAAAGACTGTAGATTCTGCATAAAGACAAAAACCCTGAAATTGATAACAATATGGTTACAACCACCTCACAGTATGAAAGATTTGTAATATGAGAAAGATTTGTAATATGAGCACTAAGTTGGAGGGAAATTCTATTGAGACAGTTATCTAAAAGTATACCCTGTACATTTATGTGTGCTGTGTGCTCTGTGGGCAGAGAAGACCATCTTTTCTTATATTAGAATACTAATATAAGAAAATTAGTCAGCTACCTACAGACCATAAAATGAAACTTTTGTGAGTTGCCACAATAATGTACTGAAATGCTGTCTATAATCTGCATCAGGTGTTCGTGACCTGGGGCTGAATCTGCATGATCCTTCTGAAAGATGATGGGGAAATTGGTAGAGGCAAACCCTATGTAGAGAAGAAGCTCGGAATTATCTTTTCAGGCTTTAATAACAGGAAGCTTCTCTCAAGTGTCAATTCACATGCTATGACAGATTCTGTGGTTTTGCTTCATGGTATAGAAGGAAAAGAACTACATTGAATAAATGGCTAGCTGCTAGTAACTGATTAAAATAATATTTTTACCTCCTAAATTGCAAGAATTAATTGAGCCTAAGGGAATCTAAGTATTGTTAATCAAAACAGGAATTATGCCAGCCAGAGAAATGGGCTTGGATATTTTTGCAAGACTTTCTTTACAGTGACTTGCAATTCCTGTCATATAACTGGTTTGCCATCACAGTAATATATGTACTATTAGAATACTCTNTACAAAGGAAATAAGAGAATTGAGTTCTGTGAACCTAGTTATGAAAATTCATTCCGTTTCACTTTATCTAGTAAGATGTTATCATCTAGTAACTTCTGAGAAACTGATTTGTAGGTCTACATTATTTCTATCAGTGGAAAAATTCACAAAACATGTTTTTTAGCTTGGAAGCTTAAGAACTTTTCCATAAAATACCTCAAAATGCTATTAGTGGGTCTTCTTGTTTTTAATGGAGGAAGAGTGGAGTCACAAATGACAAATGATATGGGTATGATTAAGAGAGCATTTATTTTCTTATAATTCTAGTGCAGAATTAAGTGGATGAGTCTCTGTTAAGTAGGATGTCACATAACCTCCCTACATCTCAATTTATCCAGAAAAGAAATGGAGTTTTCACTTCTTTGCTTGTCGGAAGTACTCCTAGCCACCAGCATAATTAGGTACATGCAAAAGTATAGCAAGTATTATTAATTTGGATTAGAATCTGTGAGATTCATGAACAAAAGCAGAGTAATGCATGGTGGATGAGCTACTTGAATGAGATTTTGGGAAAAGCTGTTTTAAAGATGGCAAAGGTAGAAAGATCACAGAATGTTTAAAATAGGGAGGGAAATAGGTCAATGGCGCAGTGAGTTGCCTTGTCCAACCTCCGTGCTCGAGTAGGCTCTTCCTAGAGCTCATGGCACAGAATTGCATCCAGACAGTTCCTGAATATCTGAAGATGATACATGGAAGTAATAGGACTAGTGAAATTATCCCTGGTTTCATGTACAGTTGAAACATTGTTCAACTGAACTGCAATGTGAAAATTACTCTAGAAAGTGGAAATAATTCAGATGATATATCCAGCTTAAAAGATTAAGATATGGAGAGAACTGTTATCCCTGTTACCATAAATATGATTCAGAACATCTCCATTTGAACCTAGGGATTTAGCTAATAAATTCTGTCCTTGTAGAATAAAAAACCAAACAACTCCCCTGGGCAATAAAAAAAAAGTGTTATTTTATTTGATTTACAAAGCTCTTTGCTGCTTATGGCACTAAATCCCACTCTCTTTTTTGAGGTAAAACTCTTACTGGATTCTACAGCAAACATATTTTTATTCGAACTTACAACCTCTGGCAGAGAAACTGCTTTCCTTATTTTTTTTTCCAGGATAATTAAAGACACAATACTATCATAGTTCCATAAGAAAATTCCTTTCCTTTATCTCCTAGTGAGAGTTCTAGTAAAAAAAAAAAAGAGGGCAAAATAAGATCTATAGTAAATTAAAATCACCCAATCCTGAAAAAACAGCAGGTTCAGTTTTCTTTGGATTTGGCTTGGTACAGTAAGCTCTTGAAATTATTTCATTTTGGTGGCATCTGTATTGTGATGGGCCCTCTGGAACCACAAAGGTTGCATCCAGAAGAGAAACCCAAACCTCAAACAGGAAAAATAAACAGAAAGCCCAATAAATAAAGGGTATGTCTCCAAGCTGCATGGTGATCAATTATCTCATTATAATACAGAATCAAAAGATAAATGAACCACTTTCAGGAATTCTCACATATCATAATAAGTTGAGTATTTATTTTGGAGCATTTCTCTAGAAAGGTGGAGAAGCTGCAGAGCACATAATTCATATCCACCGAGTCATGAAGGTAGCTGACGTATGTGACCCTATCAAAAGAAGTACAGAGATGCTTTCTGAAGAAACAGAGAGGCTGTCAAATTTGTCACCATTCCCCATCCCTTGCCTCTTTCAGTAAAGTAAGATAAAATAGTTTAAAGCAGAAGGAGACACAGGTTGCATTGTAAAGAACAGAAACAAAGTTAAACTAGGAGCACTGACAAAGAAGTCAGTGCAGGGGGATTTTAATAACCTTAACTCACAGAAAAATTATCTTTTTTGTGCTTTTTTGACTACCTGATATGTTACTTGGCTGGTTTTGGGATCAGAGGTTTTAGAATTGCAGTAGAGGAAAATGAGCATCTATTAATTATTATTATTATTATTGCAGGGGTTTTTTTGAGACATATAATCCTGTAGAATCTTTTATATTATGTACATCATCATTATCAAATCCTAGATGGACCATTACTATTTTTGTAAAGGGTAAAGTAGGTAAGACTTTCCTTTCGTCAAAGAGGATTAAATTAGAGAATGCCTAGAGACATCCACAAGTTAGTGGGCCCTGATTTTCAGCATCCATGAGTGCTGAGAATGCTGGCTTAAACAATAATTAGACAGCTCATAATATCTCTGAAAGGTTGTGGCCATCAGGAGAGGTGCCTAAGGACTAGACAGAAGCAAACGTCACCCCTGTCTTTAAAAAGGGCAAGAAGAAAGACTCAGGGAACAACCGGCCAGTCAGCCTCACCTCAGTCCCTGGAAAGGTGGTGGAGTGCCTCGTTCTGGAGGCCATCTCATCCATGCAGGTGAAAAGAAGGTGATCAAGGGGGGTCAGCATGGATTCACTAAAGGTAAATCATGCTTGACCAACCTGATTGCCTTCTACAGTGAGACAGCCACCTGGATGGATCAAGGGGGAGCAGTGGATATTGTCTACCTCATCTTTAGAAAGGCTTTCGACGCTGTCTCTCACACCTTCCTCATAGGCAAGCTCAGGAAGTGTGGACTGGATGAGTGAACAGTGAGGTGGATTGAGAACTGGCTGAATGGCAGATTCCAGAAGACTCTAACATGTGGCACAGAGTCTAGTTGGAGGCCTGTCAATAGTGGTGTTCCCCAAAGAGCAGTGCCCTCACTATTATTCATCAATAACTCAGATGAAGGGGCAGGTGCCTCCTCAGCACGTTCACTGATGACACAAAGCTGGGAGGAGTGGCTGACACCCCAGAGAGCTGTGCAGCCCTTCAGAAGGACCTCAACAGGTTGGGGGTATGGGCAGAGAAAAACAGTTTGAAGTTCAACAAAGGCATGTGCAGGATCCTGCACCTGGGGAAGGACAACCCCAGGCACCAGGACAGGCTGGGGATTACCTGCTGGAAAGCAGCTCTGCAGAAGAGATTTGGAGGACCTGGTGGACCACGAGTCAGCAGTGCCCTTGGAGCCAAGAAGGACAGTAGTATCCTGGGATGCATTAGAAAGAGCA